>OY723390.1:40764862-40830008 GCA_963210295.1 Ophion ellenae | reverse complement strand
CTTAGTATAAACTTTGTCTAAAAAAAGTAATGAAACTCTATTTTTCTCTTGTTGTTTGGGTTTAGTCTGGCTTATTTAGTGGTTGATATACTGTACAGGCGACTATTATGCAATAAGAGAAGGATCCATCCGTTCATCCATTTATCCATTCATCCATCCATCCATCCATCCATCCATCCATCCATCCATCCATCCATCCATCCATCCATCCATCCATTCATCCATCCAACCATCCATCCATCCATCCATCCGTCCGTCCGTCGGTCGGTCCATCCGTCTGTCCGTCCGTCCGTCCGTCCGTCCATCCGTCCATCCGTCCATCCGTCCATCCATCCATCCATCCATCCATCCATCCATCCATCCATCCATCCATCCATCCATCCATCCATCCATCCATCCATCCATCCATCCATCCAACCATCCATCCATCCATCCATCCATCCATCCATCCATCCATCCATCCATCCATCCATCCGTCCATCCATCCATCCGTTCATCCATCCATCCGTCCATCCATCCATCCGTCCGTCCGTCCGTCCGTCCGCCCGTCCATCCGTCCATCCATCCATCCGTTCATCCATCCATCCGTCCATCCATCCATCTGTCCGTCCGTCCGTCCGTCCGTCCATCCGTCCATCCATCCATCCGTCCCTCCATCTATCCATCCATCCATCCATCCATCCATCCATCCATCCATCCACTCCCTCGCACTTTAGGGCATTTAGGCGGCAATCACAGCCAATCACAGGTATTTAGGCGGGAAAGAAATAAGCAATGTTGACGAATTTTTTAAACTGAGAAATAATTATTCTACAATCATCAAACTTTAGGTATACTTTAATAGTATATTTAAGGATGTTGCGTCCAAAATTGAAAATGGTAATAAAATTTTAACAATTTGATAGGTCATTGTGTAAAACATTTGAAAGGTTGTCTAAAAATTTCACGACGATTAGGAAGCTGGCTACTGAGAAATTAGAATTCACAAATTACACGCAGCCTCATTGAAACTGAAGTAACTTTGCAATTATTATGAATGAAGTAACTTTGCAAATATTTATGAATGATCGTTTTTTTTTATTTCAAATATATAAAAAAACAAAGGTGGCTGTATGGTGCAAGAAACGACATCGTCCGTGAACGAAAATGAGCATTTGAAGTAAATGAAAGTAGTTTTTCGAATTTCGCTTTGAAACTTTGGGAAAATATTCTACATACATAGTTGTATCGTTAAAAGAAGAAAAAAAAACCGATTTTTTTTATCATTGTAAATGAATGTTCCGCTTTTGGCATGTCGCAGCTTCCCCCACTCTAGTAGAACACAGTGGCAGTGGAGTGGGGGTAGCGTTAGTTTCGTGTGACATCCAGCTAACTCCGACCCCTATACCCAGCTAACCTCAACAAACATATACATTTTTAAAAGCATTTCCAATGCTAAAAATAGATTCCTCATACAGAATCCTGATGCAAAGGCGATCCAAGACTAGGCTCGATCCGAATGGCTCTCGCAAGATTCTTCCGTTGCGTATGGAGTGTACGGCGAAGTTGGGCTTTCGCGCAGAGACGAGGGGCGTCGGCTCGGCAATTTGAATAATGCATACACGACGGTCGAATCACGATGCGGTGATAGCCAAGGAGAGGAGCAAGATAGGATGAGGAAGCGCTCGAACTGAAATATCGCGTATGCGCATTCGTGAAACGTTTCAGAAGAGCCAGTAGCGAGACAGCTGCTCGGAGATATGATACTTATACGTGGGCCCGGTAGAATGAGCGGGGGCCACCACAAAGGAAACGTCAGGAGAGAAGCTACTCTGGGGCCTCGACAACATTTAATTTCGAACTCGTTTGGACGCGTGAAAACGAACTCGCCAAAGAGCCTCGGGCCGCGATTCCCTTCGTCCTTTTCTTTTTCGCCGGTGAAACTTCACTGCCTATAAGATTCGGTGGCTGACCGACGAATGCACGGGAGAGACAGGGCGATATTGATTGATTGATACATTTTATTATGCCCCAGTTACACTCCCGGGCAAGTTAATTGAGGGGCATTGAAACAACGTCACATTGAAAGGATGGGGAAAAGGAGAAATGGGAGGAGGGGAATCATGGAGTAAATGGAAATAATCCAAGTGAAGGGAATGATGAGCAATGCTGTCCGGGGTAAACGAGATTTGGAGGCTGAGCAGGCCAGCTCGTAAAGTCGTGTGAGATATGGTGGATTAATAAGAAGGATGAAAATGTTAAGGGGGGAGATACCGTTAGGCGAGGAAAAAAGTTGCTGATTTTCATGATTTATTTTAAAAGGAAATTTTTCTTCTTTCTTTCTCTTTTATCTTTAATCGTAACTTGTAATCTTTAAAAATGGTCGAGGTATGGCACGGTCTTCTAAACTGCATCTTAAAAACTGGGGTGACGTATAGCTGGAAAACTAATCGACCGATTCTGATGAAATTTGTTATAAATCTTTCTAACCATATGGTCTAAAACATGACCCTAAATGTTTTTGAAAATTAACAATAAAATATTTTTCATTGCAGAATGTAGCCAGTTTTTTTTGGAAAAATCTATCTTTTTGTTTGAAAGCGGACCATTTAATCGATTTTCAATATTTCTCACCTTTTCTTGATTCATATTCTGCGTATGAGTGTTAAGGCCTTAGGCAACAGTAACGGGTATAAAATCATGTGCGAATTTAACAATTTTTTTTGTATGAAAAAGTGATTTACTCATAAAATTGATTACGCATCTATTTAGTATGAATATCGAATATATTTTTTTTTTCAGATTAATCCCGCCGACGTTACGTGTCACGCCGTCTGACAACATCCACCGCAACCCGTTTAGAAGACTGTACCATGCCTCCGCGATTTTTAAAGATTAATGAAAAAAATACCATGTACCAGCCAAAAGTAGCAATACAATATACCCCACGTCTGAAAAATGGTTAATAAATATTTCCTTGAAAAAAAATCATGTAAATCAGTAATTTTTTCCTCGCCAAAACGTATCCCCCCCCCCCCCCCCCCCCTTAAACGCGTTTTCCTCGAAACGATGTTTTTCAAAACGGTGTACATGATTTCTCGCCATCTAGTGAACGAATTGATTTGAAATTTGGTACACTCATCCAGTGTAACTGTAGTTTAGTCTTGACCGACGTTTTTCTTTTTAACACTTTTTTCATTACTTGTTAACTATAATTACGACATTTATCCTCGAAATATTCAAACCTTTTTTTTTATGATTGGAACAAGATTACTAAAAATAGTTCGTTGAAAACGTTGTTTCGAGAAAAACGCCCTCAAAGTTTGTTCGGGTTATATAAATACATACAAATTTTTAAAAATGTATTTTGAAAGTGTATTTATTAAGTGTAACAACTTTTGTATCAATGTCTATAATATAAACGTATCAAAAAAATCATGAAAATAGCCTTTTTCAGCGTCCAAAGTGAGAAGACCCCTTAAGTCACATTATAAAATATAAAGTGATTACAATATCGAATTAGGGCAATAAAAAAGTATAGGTAAGAAATAATGTATATAGTTATGGGTATATATAAGTAACCCAATAACTAAATCTTTAAAGGAGACTTTGTCCTCGAAATGCAGCGGGAGATGTTAGCGGCTCAACATGAGCAGCTAGAAGAATAGGAGGGATCCCTCTATGGACCAGGCATTGCCGATTAGCGGTAATTATAAACACATTTGTGTAAACACATTACAAAACTTTAAACGCGTTTTTCTCGAAAACACGTTTTTAAAAATGGCTGACATTCTCCTGACCGCTGTAATTAACATATCGACCTGAAATTTGGAGAGCATACTCAGAAAATATGTCTTCATGGAATGACGGATCGTTTTTTCGATAGATACATTTTTGCATTTATTATATATCTTTTTATGCGAAGAAAAAACGCGAAAATTCGATTTTTTTAAAATTGCCGCCATTTTCCGAAATTTGTACTAAACGAAAAACCCATCCGTCATTCCATGACCAAAGGGTCCCATGATCAAGGGTTGATAATATGCTTTGAATTTGTGTGTCAGATCAACAAAGAGGGGGCAGTGATGTCAGCCGTTTACCTCCCGCGATTTGAGGACCTGTTTTCGCGGAGCTGCAACGGACGCCATTTTGGTTTTTTTTTCAAAAACAAATTTTTTTAACGTTCTGTATATCATGAATAAAAGCAAGAAAAAAACCGCACTCAAAAAGCTTTACTCGTTTCCTTCAAAAAAAATAATATGTAAACACCTGAAATATGGCACTCCAAGGACAAGGTCTCCCTTAAACTAACAAGAAATAAACCAAACCACGATGAGTCAAATACAATATAAACAACTGTAAAAAACGAACTTCTACAAATATTCACAACACTATGTACTATAACTGAAAGTAAAGTAAACCGTAAAATATTAATTTCTGTGATGAAATAAATCAAACAAGACTCTAAAACTAAATCGACATTGAAAAGAAAACGGACAGCGGTAGACAATAATAATGAAAATCAGTATCAATAAAATCCGTTTGATTGCAGATAGAAGTTGTGCATTGAAATAATTTCATTAAAAGAAACAATACAATTTCAATTAATTAAAATAATCTTTGCGAAAATATCCTCAAAACTATATTTGCCCTGCAATACTAAAACCACCATAAAACTAAAAAAAAATAATAATCATAAGGCGTTAAGAATTCTTGGAGCCACCGATAATTATCTTCGCCGCAAAAAAAAAAAAAAAAAAAAAAATGATCTGCGAAAAGCATTCGATGTACCTTGGCGCATTCTCGAGACAATGACAAACAATCCTTTCTTTTTTTCACCTAGACGATGAATTTCCAATCCTCGTCGTGTGAACGTCAACACTTCGCGCTCTGTCTCGCCTGTCGCTTCAAAGCCAACCCAAAGCATGTTCTCGCCGGTGCACACGCATAAGCGGACGCTTGCGATACTCGCATATTTTAATTCCGAAAAAAGAGAGACACGACGCGATATAGGTGTTGTCGGGCGATTGTAATTCTGCGGCGCCCTCGCGAGTCCCGAGGTTGAAGACGCCACCGCAAGGTGGCGTGAAACTCGCCGGGCAAGGCGCATGCGCGCATACACTTCTCCATTACGGCCTCGGTCTTATCGGGACTCTACCGTTCTACGATCTGTCGATACACTAACATTGCCATTTGTATTCACGTCTCGAACATCGGCTCGCTCATCGTTGGCACGTTTGACCGGCGAGCTTCATTCGCGAGCGTGATACGTGCATTTTCTCGTTTTATAGCCTAAACAACGCAAACCGGTATGGGCCTACACATGTGCCTGATAGTAGTACACGCTTGATGTTTGATTCGCGCTTCTGTCGAATCATGAATCGCATAACGAGATAGAGGAAAAATTGTCTCGTAACTCGAGCAATGATTGTAGTAAAATTTATACTTCGGCTAAATTGCAACAGCAATGATCGGCCTTTCTCGCAATTCCATGCTTGATCGCGAGGCCACCTTGCGGACGGAGAATTTTCGCGACGGGTCTGCGTAAGCTTGGGGCCGCAAAAACAGGTCGATTTTCAATATTTTTTTCTGATGGGAGTATTGGGATGGCGAGGTTGGCACTTTGCACACAGTTAAGGGGTTAGGTCACTCGAGAATTTTTGAAAAATCGATTTTTTTATGGTCCCACAGGATCTGAAAAATGATGTCCCAAAAGATTATGGCCGGGAAAAATCTCTAAGTACTCGGTTTTCGAATTTTAGTACAAGGCCGCTTGGTCCGTAGCTCACTACTCAAAACTTCAAACGGGTTTATCTCAAAACTGCATTTTTTAAGTTGGCCGGAAACATAACTCAGACAATTTTCAACCGATGCTCTTGAAATGTTGAATATATCTTGAAAAATATATTGTCTATGGAAGTACGTAGGATTTTTTTTATATTGCATAGTGCATTTGTTTTTAACAATTGTCTGACGAATTTTTAGGCAAATTTTTCACTTTCCACCTTAGAAGTGCGCCATTTGGTTAAAAATCAATATATCGAGAAAATCCTACGTACTTCTATAGAAGTTATGATACATAATCGAAAAAAATTCATTGGCTCATTAGAATTAAAAAATTACAGGAACTGTTTGTCCGGCCGTGGACTCTGGAAAAGCGGAGACGTCATCGCAAAAACGCTGCACAGCCGCCATTTTGAAATTGATCGCTTTAAAAAAATTATTGTATACAGTCACGGATATATATGATAAATACCCTCTTTTGGAATCTCGATTTATTTTGTAGTTTTTCTGCAAAAAAATCTCCAAAAAGCAAATTTTTTTGGCCTCTAGAGTGGCCTAAGCCCTTAACACCTAGGCTTGTCGAGTTTGGGTTTTTTTTAATCGACAAATATTGGCGAACAATAGAGTTATTATTATTTGTTCAAGGGGCTTTTCGGGTTCTGAAAATTAGGGTGGTGTGAAGTGAAAAATGTACTTTTCGTACAATAATGAAACTTTTGTGTGATCAGACACTTGAAAATTTTTGGAAAATATCGCAAATGGCAAGATGTCGAAAAAAAGTTCGATTTTCGACAAAAAACTACTTCAATAATTTTTTATCAATGCATAGGTAAATATATGGAGAAATCATTCGGTCATGCGCTAGAAAATATTATAACCTATGCTCTGTCCGAATTTGAAGTGAATCGGACGATTTTCATATACGAATTACACCGTTTCATAAAACACAGTTTCGAGAAAAACGCGACAGAATAATGTTAAGGGGTTATGCCTAGTTGTAAAAGTGAAAAAATCACTTTTTTCGAAACCAATCTATTTTGACAGTATATCATCAGATTTTTATATATGTTCCCTGAAAATTTCAAGGTGATCGGATCACAATTAACAGACTTATGAGCTGATATGTTGACGCCCATTGGAACGTTCGGAGCGTCGTCCAAAACTGTAAACGCTTTTTTCTCGAAAGTACGTTTTCAAAGTTGGTTGCAAAATATCGCAAAATCTACTGCATCAATCTTTCTGAAATTTTTGGCGATTTTTCTAGATGTATAAATATAGTATTTGATCGAAGGATTTTTTTTCGATGTATACTTTTTATTTCATAAACGAAAAATGCGTGATTTTTTGCTAAAAATCAAGACTCAGTTTGAACACGCGCCATTTGGTTTGATTTTACATTTTGGAAATTCCTTTGATTAATCATAGGATAAACTAGTGTACGACGAAATCTGTTTGATTTTTTGAGTCTACATAAATTGGTTCAGAAGGCCATTGGCTCACCTAAATAACATTTTTGAAAGGTGCTTTCCGGGCTTCGGCTCTCAATAAATTATAATTAAATATTTTTACAGATGATACTTTCACACGACGATTTTCTATTAAAAATCCCAAAATAAGCTTTTTTCGACTATTACAACGAGACATCAAGGAGGAATATATGATATTTTATCTATATATGGATATTATATATATGGAGATCATATATATGGATATTTTTCTTTCCTCAAATGATAGAACTTTGTGTATGTAGAATATTTTTTCAAAGTTTCTATGCGAAATACGATAAACTTCAAACGCTATAGCCCGTCAACGCTGTGCCTCACCGCTCGCATGCGCAGCGGTGGTAAACTCCAAACGCATTTTTATCAAAACTGCATTTTCGATATTGGCGTACAGGGATAGTGAAAAACTATTAAGCTGATTGAGTTGAAACTTAGTAGAAATATTCATAATATTAGAAAAATTAGAAAAAACTCCATTTTTAATGAAAATTTTAATTACTGTAAAATAAAAACTATACATGTTCTAACTGAAACAAACTGAATTTTTGCAAATCAAAGTCTACGGGAATGCCTACGCGACTTTGCTGTAACACTCTGCCACAGCTCCGCCATTTTCATGATAAATACATGTAAAAAAGGGCTATATGATATTTTTTTATATATGTGGATATTTTTTTTCTTCAGTTGATAGATCTATGTGTATGTAGAATATTTTCCCAAAGTTTCAAGGCGAAATACGAAAAACTTCAAATGTTATAGCCCGTCATGTTAACGCTGTGCCTCAGCGCTCGCATTCGGAGCGGGGGGGAAATTGAAACGCGTTTTTATCAAAACTGCATTTTCGATATTGGTGTACAGGGATAGTGAAAAACTATTAAGCCGATTGAGTTGAAACTTGGTAGAAATATTCATAATATTAGAAAAATTAGAAAAAACTCCATTTTTAATCCAAATTTTGCAGGAATTATCCGTAAAATGTTGATTTTTTTTGTAAATTGCCATTTTCTTGAATTTGCATGTTCTTCATTTTAATTATTGTCAAATAAAAACTATACATGTTCTAACTGAAAAAAAAACTAAATTTTTGCAAATCGAAGTCTTCGGGGATGCTAGACTGCTGTAACACTCTGTCACAGCTCCGCCATTTTCATGATAAATAAATGTTAAAAAATTGTTTTGTATACTTAAATATGCTATTGAACTGTACCTAAAGTTTAATAAATGTAGAATAATTATATCTTCATTTAAAAAATCTGTTAAAATTGCTTATTTTTTCCCCGTCTAAATGTATATCCGGCTTTAAGTCCCAGCGTGCGGATTCGCCGTCAGTGCAGTGGGCGATTTGACCTTTCACGAAAAATCGTCGTGACTCGGTCAATTTTTGCAATTTATTCAAGATCTCTGTACGAAATTGGAGTTAAGACCCTAGTCTATAAACCGATACAATGAAAAAATACCCTTTTCGAAATTTCAAGTTTGTGCAGACCCCTCAAGGCGGCTACGGTGCGAGTGCCTTTTTCGACCGAATTTATTCAAATTGTTCGTGGGCGCGTAGAATGTCTAACTGTTCCACAAATTCCACGGAGATTTACCGTTTCTATCTCACGATATTTCACATCGAGGCTAGCAGCGTTTGCACACGTCGCCTATAGCCACCGTCCAGAACAAGCACCGCTCATTTATATTACATTTTCATAACAAAAATATCATTAAAATGGAACTTCATCATCCTACGATTTTTCCATTCGGAAATAGGAGTATCTGAAGACTGTCATGGTGAAGCTCTATTTTGACCAGCTACCCCGCATACATTAAAAGCGCCTAAAGGGAGCGCCCTTTCAAAACCCTAAAAAATTTCCTTCACTCACAATCAGTCGTCGAGCGAAGCCGCAGGTGCGGATGCGAGCCATATTTTCCCATCCCTCAGGATGTCAAAGGCAAGAGCTGTCCCATACACACTGGTACACTTACAACTGCTTTCTTTTTTCTCTCTTCCTTCTTTTTCGAGATAATTATTTTTTCTGAACCTTGTACAAGATAACTTAAAATCTACCTTATCGATTATTTTGAAATTTGAAGCACTTTTAGCTAATTTAGTTACCGTCTATGTGAACCTAAAGGCGATGAAACATTATTTTTTAAAAACAACTTTTTCATTAAGCAATCCGGCCGTAAAAATTTCACGAAAAAATAATATTTTTTCAACCACGTATTGTTCTTCGAATTTTTCCTTTTCTTTGGATTTTTTAGGTTCACATAGAGCGTGCGGATCTTACAAATCTAAAACTTCTTGGCTCTGATGTTTCCGATCAATGCACCAGACGCTAGGTGGTACGCTGTGGAACAACTCAGGCGGCAACCGGCTCTGAAGCAAGTGTCAGCAACCATTTTTAAATACCAGACATTTTTGTTGTTGTTGTAAAAACGATGTCATAATCTGTACATAAAATTTTAATTATGTAGAATACACGTTTCTGACGGAAAAAAATCTTGACAATTCCCTTTTTTCGGCTGCCTAAAGGGATCTCCCCTTAACCATATTCGCGTTCACATATACGTTCCAATAAAAGCAACAAGAGTGAGAGACAGAGAGAGAGAGAAAGAGCGATTAATGCCCGAGGTGGTTTCATCAGGTCTCAGCCTCCCAATGACAGCTTCATCCTCCTCATGACGACGGGATCCCCAGGAAACATCACGATCCTCGATATGCGAGAGGGAATCTCGCAGAGTGGCGGCCCCGATGGGAGCGACACGTGTACCGCGGAGATCTCGTTTTGCATCCTGGCAATACATACATATGTTGGTTCACTTGGGAATATTCTCCGTGCGGAGATTGCCGGCGCGCGGGGGCGCTGAATCTGACCGGGGCACGCAGACAGCATGGGAGAATTCTCATGACTCATGGATCGTGAGCATCCACCAGGAACCCTGTATATTGGCTTGCAGCCTTACACATTAACTAGCAACGTTACTGTAAGTTACTTACACACACATGCATATGTGTGTATGTACATATATAAATATATGTGTGTGTGTGTGTGTGTGCGTGCGTGTATGTATGTATGTAAACATACATGCAACTATGTATTATAAACATGGATACTTTGGTATTAGAAATCGGCTATAATGCCAACCACTGCTCATTTCTCCGAGACTTTATGCTCGTCTCTTATGTATCCGTTCTTCGATTATCCTTTACCTTTGCTCAGAGATCCGTCTGTATTACTATAAATACACTAAATATCACTAGATACGTGTAACCTGATGGATTGATCGATCTTTTTGCAATATTATCGAGTAATTGATTTATCGCCTTGATGATGTATGTGTGTATATATATATATATATATATATATATATATATATTGTAACGTTGCGTTACCATATAGAGACTATCCGAGAAAGGTGAGGTAAGCGGGCTGGCGTAGCTCAGTTGGTCAGAGCAGTCGACCGGCAATCGAAAGGTCCCGGGTTCGAATCCCGGCCCAGAAGCGCACCGCATTTTTTTCGGATAGTTCTCGTGAGTTTTTTTCGGGGGATTACAAATGGCGCCCAACAGCGGCCCACGGCCGAATCAAGGATATACGGAACCAGAATTGTTCTTGATTGCCGTGGAAAAAAGAATCCCCTCCCTGAGATAAGAGTCTCATTGAGCTAGCCCCCTCCCTTCCCCTCAGGCCAGGACGGTCTGTAGTACCCCTTCCCCCTTCCGTCCCTCAGACAATCCCCGCGTCTGTCGTAGTTCCCGTTGCGTTGAGATTAGTTTGGGCAAAAATTTCGAGTCGACCCTCCAGAGCCGGATCGACTCTGGCAGGGGGGTTTGTAACGTTGCGTTACCATATAGAGACTATCCGAGAAAGGTGAGGTAAGCGGGCTGGCGTAGCTCAGTTGGTCAGAGCAGTCGACCGGCAATCGAAAGGTCCCGGGTTCGAATCCCGGCCCAGAAGCGTACCGCATTTTTTTCGGATAGTTCTCGTGAGTTTTTTTCGGGGGATTACAATATATATATATAATATGTATAAATTATATGTGTGTGCGTGTCTGGCTGTGTCGTTCTCTGTGTGTCCATGTGCATGCATCGGGCTGCCCGAAAAGGGACGTCCAAAAGAAAAATCTAAATGCCTCGCATCAATACCTATCCGAATCACCCCCATGTATGTTCTACGATCTTTTTTAGTATTCGAACAAAAAAAATCATTAAGGTAGGGCAGCACTGTGACGAGCCGAAAAAGGTGTTTTTTTACGATTTTTTAATCTACTTTTATCTGTTTTTTATGAAATTTTTATCTACTAGATTATTTATTTGGAATTTGGAAGAAATGTACGTCATTAAGCACATATGGAACTTATTTCGTGCAAATTATTGTTTGAAAAAATTAACAACGCTATTGAGATACAATAGAGCCTCTGTATGAAAATTTGGTTCAATGGCCGGATCGATAACTTGACAATGGTTGATCTGAAAAATAAAAACCTTTTATAATCTATATGAATTGCGCTTTTCGAAAAAAAAAAAACAAATTTCACGAGATGGTGGGTGTTAAAAAAACGTAATTTTGGCGAAATTTTTACTTATATTCGGGGCCTTAAAATCACTTAGTTTAGAAAAAACTGGGACGTCTAATGACAGCTACTGCAATGACGGAAATTTTGATTTTTCGAAATTGAAAGTCGGACAATTATGATTAGAGTCATGATTCCGGCCAGGTCGCGAAATGTCAATGTCGAAATTTGGTCAATTTAAAAAAATGTCAACCTTAATTTTTTTTCACATATTCTTGAATATCTATACTTACTTTGAGAAAATGCAAAAAATGGATTTTTTACCCGGCACAGTGGTGTCCCGTCTCAATTTTTTTTTTCGTGTTTTTCTGTAGTGTACGATTTTATTTATTTTTCTCTTTTGTGTGTATACTTTCCTTTTATAAATATTTAAAAGCAAGTGGCAGCCATTGAGACTACCATAAGTAGTTTTATTTATTATATGAACTTTAGTGACTGGTTCTCTCAAACCAATTTTTTAAACGTTTAATCAAAATCTAAGGCATCTGCGTTAGAATTCAGTTGGTCTTTTATTTATTTAAAAAAATCATGTGGTAAGTACAAACACAAAAGACAAAAATAGAAAGCCGCTTTTTTTTCGATAACTTAAAAAGATCGTAGAACAAGCATGGGGTGATTCGGATAGAAATTGATCCGAGGCATCTAGATTTTCATTTCGGACGTCACTTTCCGAGCCACTCTGTATATACATGCATATGGACGACCCTCAACTTTCTAAAAACAACTCGTTGGTTTTTGGAACAGAACGTCCTTGAAATGAACTTTATACAGATACGCTTGCATGAATCGAAAGGTGATTATGGAGACGTTTGGATTTACACGATGTTGAGTATGGGGATAATAGGTCACTGTGTCCCCATACTCGATATCACCACACCATGGGGGCGGGTCTCAAAGCCGATTGTCTCCGAACTCACCTGTACATGGTATGAAACAATGCGAGTTGTGTTCGTGACGAACCACGTCCAGACGACCGGACAAGCGATAAAGCCTGTTTGTGTTTGCGTGTGTGGACAAAACCTGAAAGCCTTTTCTTTCAAGCTGTACGCGAGGGAGGCGTAGATAGACGAGTGTGGGATGAAGGCAAGGACTCGTAAAGTCCTCGTTGCATTATTTGAGCGCCATTGAGAAATAGCGATATATTCATTCGTTACGATCATCGCGAAGAGGAATGTACAATACACGTGAGTGAGTACGTGCGTGCGCGCGTGTTCTTTGTAAGCTTTAATAATACACGAACACGTGCCGTTTCCTCCCAGATTCTCATTAACCTCCGAACACATCGTCGGGTTGCGTAACGCTTTATGGCTTGTGTTACACATACCCGGTACTGTGACAATCTCGGCGCTGATGGGAAATGAACGCCGGCCAGCGTGTGCCTTCGTCACTTGAGAGGCACACATGTCTCGCATGGGACATGCCATTTTGAGGCATTCCACTTTGAGGCCTTCCATTCTGAGCCATTTCAGTTTGAGGCATTCCATTCTGAGACATTCCTTTCAGAGGCATCCCATTCTGAGGCATTCGATTTTGAGGTCTTCCATTTTGAGGCATTCCATTGTGAGGCATTCCATTTTGAGGTCTTCCATTTTGAGGCATTTCATTGTGAGGCATTCATTCTTGAGATATTCCATTTTGAGGCATTCTATTTTGAGTCATTTCATTTTGAGGCCTTCCATTTTGAGGCATTCTATTTTGAGACATTCCATTCTGAGGCACTCCATTTTGACGATTTACATTTTGAGCCATTTAATTCCGAAGCATTCAGTTTTGGGGTCTTCCATTTTGAGGCATTCTATTTTGAGACATTCCATTCTGAGGCATTCCATCTTGACGATTTACATTTTGAGCCATTTAATTCCGAAGCATTCCGTTTTGAGATCTTCCATTTTGAGGCATTCGATTTTGAGGCATTCGATTTTGAGGCATTCCATTTTGAGGTCTTCCATTTTAAGGCATTCCATTTTGAGGACATTCCATTTTGGGGCATTTTAATTTGAGGCATTCCATTTTGAAACATTCCATTCTGAGGCATTCCATTTTGACGCTTTCCATTTTGAGCCATTTAATTCCGAAGCATTCCGTTTTGAGATCATTCATTTTGAGGCATTCTATTTTAAGTGGATGTCATTTCAAGGCATTCCATTTTGACGCTTTCCATTTTGAGCCATTTAATTCCGAAGCATTCCGTTTTGAGATCATCCATTTTAAGGCATTCTATTTTAAGTGGATGTCATTTCAAGGCATTCCATTTTGAGCGCATGTCATTTTGAGGCATTTCATTTTGAGGTCTTCCATTTTAAGGCATTCTACTTTTAGGACGTTTCACTTTGAGGCATTCCATTTTGGGGCATTTCAATTTAGGGCATTCCATTTTAAGGCTGAAGTGGATCTTTCCTCATGACCAGAAACGGCTGACTGCTTCGTTGACCAAGGACGCGAAGACGGAAATTCTCGACGATGATCCTCCTGAATTGGATTGATCATGAGAACGTTCCAACAAATAACGAGCACTGTTGAGCAAGTTATGGGATATTGGACAATCCATGTGTGAATCACTATGGACGTTGGCATCTTGATGTGGAATGGCCCGTCAACGTTGCCCTTGCTTCGTTTTTGTTGTTCGTCATCTGTACTCAGTGGAAGTGTCACCATCGTTGGAAGTCATCAAGGACTGGACGACGCTCAGATTGCCTCAAGATGGATCAAGACTGAGATCAATAAGCAATTTCGTAACGCGTCATTTTCCGTTGCTATGCTCGTGGAAAAAAGATAGAGTGCAGATTTCAAATCGCGACGGAGAACTTGAATTGATCAATGTCAGATCGAGGTTTGCCTCAGCAAGATAAACTTTAACGAGGCGAAATGTATTTCGCGAAGTAGGAAGTCGCGAGATTAGCCTCGCAAGTCTAATTGATTTATTTGATTCGCGGCGCGAGGATTTATTTTCTCGGAAAACGCCATTTTTTTCTATGTCTCGCTGACATATCGACACTTTGTTGTTTCGTTCTATTGGCGGTGGTTGCGAGAGTTGAGAAGAGAAAAAATGGTATTGTTGGAACGCTATAACGAGGGAACAGAGGCTCATTAGCGGCTCTCGACATGGCGACAAGAGCGCGAAGGCTCGACGTCGCCCAAGCGTTGCCTCAAATATTTCAATAATTGTATGAGCTCAACAATGAGAGCTGTTTCCTGTTTGCGATTTCTCGGTACGCGGTTAAAAATGTGCATAATCGAATACCAATTCGATACCAATTAATAAATTCTACGCCTGCCGTGCGGTTGGCTTTTAAAGTCCAGATATGCAGCCACGCACGTGTCTATATGCAGGTGTATGCTCGAAGGTCATTTGCATCGATACTGCAGTGAGTTGGCCGGAAGTCGTCAAGAAGTGTGAGAATCCTTTCGAGTTCTCGCCTCGTCGAACGTTTCTTTGTTCGATCGAATGACCGTGCGAAGCCCTAAAGAACGGACTTTCATCTCGAGCAGGACTTTGCAGGAACGTGCCAATCAAAGGAATTTCTCACGTATCGGTAAAAACGTCACTTCGTTGATGCTTTTTGAAATCTTTTGTGGGCAATCAAATTGCCTTGGGGGCTTTGACGACCTTTCAATTCCACCTCATGTGTCACGCGACTGCCCGTGCAGAAATTCGGTAGGGTCTCCCCAAATCGTATCACATCGCTATTGGCATTTAAAAAGGACAAGGAAGCAGTTAGACGCACCATTCAGGGGTTAGCCCACAGTAACGGGTATATAATCATGTGCGAATTTAACAATTTTTTTTCGTATAAAAAAGTGATTCACTCATAAAATTAATTACCATCTATTTAGTATGAATATGAAGCTGTTAGAATTTTTTTTTTTTCGATGTACAAAATGGCCGACTACTAATATTTTCTTTTGTTATCTTTTTTTAGGCGCTCCGTGTTGTCATCAAAAGTTGGAGGTATTTGAATTGAGTTTTAGGTATTTGAATGAATTTTCAGTGACAAATTTCGTATAAAACTGCTCATACAATTAAAAGTTTTCGATTAATCAGAAATTCCGTGCGTACTTCCCTGCGAAATGCAATTAGGAACATAACTTTTAAATTTGAAGTAAATCGAGTGAAAATTGTTGAAGTTATTTGTCACGCCAATTGGAAAAAAGTTGTTTCGAGAAAAACGCGTTTAAAGTTTTAGATACTCTATAGCCGTGCCAGAGGTGGGCTAACGTTATATGCTCAAAGTCGGTGAAAAACAATGTCTTGCTATAAATCGAATAGTAACTTATTCTCATGATGATACTGCACCGTTTTAGCGAAAAAAATCGACTTTTTGAAAATTCTACTGTGCCCTTACCCCTCAAGGGGTATTCTGACTTTAGACACTAAAAAGGCTATTTTCATGAATTTTTTGATAGACTTATATTATAGATATTGATATAAAAGTTGTCACATTTGATAAATACACTTTTGAAATACATATAATGTAAAAGAAATGGATTTATGTAACCGAAACAAACTTTAAACTCGTTTTTCTCGAAACAACGTTTTTCGACGGCTTGTTGATAAAATATTCGAAACTACTGAACCGATCCTTATGAAATTTTAACCACATATTCTTTACAACTATAGCTGTAGCGCATATCAAGGACTTTTTTAAAATTTGATATTTACGTTTTTTCTTGCCAAAAAACGGCGAAAAAACACGTTTGTTTTGTTTTTTCGAAAATTGTACCATTTTCGTCTATAAATAGTGACTTAAATGTATAATTTTTTGTTGAAATGTATTTCGAAAGTGTATTTATTAAGTGTAACAAATTTTATATCAATATCTATAATATAAACCTATAAAAACAGTTCATGAAAATAGCCTTTTTGAGCCTCTAAAGTGAGGATACCCCTTAAGGCCTTAGGCCAATATAGAGGCCAAAAAGAGCATATTTTGTGGGACCATAAATGGGAGTTTATTATACACGTAATTGACTAGACAAAATTATTATTTTACAGCGATACATATCAAAATGGCGACCGTGCAGCATTTTTCGGATGACGCCTTTATTTCTGGAAGGTCAACGGCCGGACTAACAGCTCCTATAATTTTTGAGTTATAATGAGACACTAAAGTTTTTTCGATTATATATAAGCATAGTTATAGAACTACGTAGGATTTTTTTTGATATATCGTTTTTTTGTCAAAATGGCGCATTTCTAAAACAAAAAGTATAAAATGCTATGAGAAAATCATCAGAAAATTGTTTATAAAAAAGAAACTATGCAAGATAATAAGAAAATCCTACGTAGTGCCTTAGAAAATGTAATTCTAAAAATACAGTTAAAATTTCAAGTAAATCAGTTGAAATTTGTTTGAGTTATGAGGCCGGCCGACTTGAAAAACGTGGTTTTGAGAGAAACGCATTTAAAGTTAGTAGAAAGTCACGACATGAATAATGGTTCAATACCTTTAATCTGCAATGCCTGCAGATGAATTCGAAAATCGAGTACTTCGAGATTTTTCACACCCATAATCTTTTGGAACATAATTTCATACGTAGCTTTTCAACAAAAAAAATCCATTTTTGGCAAATCCTAGAGTGGCTTAAGGCCTTAATGAAATTAGTCCGGAATTATGCTAAAATGCTATTGAAAATTTCGTCAAAAGAGTGAACGTTTGCAAACAGGGACGAGGCGGCTATTTATCGGACATTGTTTCTCGCACCTAACCTCCATGTTTGTACCTTATATTAAAATGAAAATAATCGTACTTTTCAAGTAAATAATACGTTTTATTCATACATTTAAATGTCAGGTCATTTTGAGACACTCTATATTATGCTAAAGTGCAGTAAAATCAAGTGCAAGATTCAAGTCGATTCTTGAGATATAATTTTTAAATAATTTCTTGAGATAAGATTGTTACTTTTCTTAAGGGGAGATATACACCTAGGAGCCGGAAAAAGGTCATTTTTGTGAATTTTTCCAAGGAAAACTATTTGAAATTTCGGATTGGGGTTTTAATTATCTAAAAGTATATACATTCAAAAACATGTTTAATTTTCTTTATTTAAAAATATCAAAAATATACAAGGATATTGTATGATCCTTGGAGCGTCGTAAAAAAATCTGCGTATACGGTACCCACTGGCGTTTCTTCAAAAATCATCTGAAAAAAAAACTAAAAAGATTATTAAATTAGATACTATAATCTAGTACTTGTCATAGCCGATTTTGAAAATATCCATTTATGACAAAATGGCGCACGTTTGAACATAAATAGTGATTTTTGGGCTAAAAATTAGTTATTATTTTTTCCATAAAACAAAAACTAAGTAACGGAAAAAAAAATCCTACGAGAAGTACTAGATAATGGTGTATAGAATAACCACAAAAAATCTCAAGGCAATCGGTTCATTGGTTTTCGAGAAATGTTGGGTACCGATTTGAAAAACGTGGTTTTGGGAAAAACGCGTTTGAAAATTTGGGAATGAATAAATCATGAAATTTGTCAACTTACATGGAATCATCGATACCAGGCCCATAGTGTAGGTCTTCTACGGTCGACGGAATGTTCATAGCTTCTAAATCCTCGACCTCGACCATCTAGGTGTACATCTCCCCTTAAGATCCACTTATTTTGTACATCTATATGTTCAGAAAACATTTTGTACATCTATTTCGTCTAGAAAAATCGACGTACAGAATGCAATGGTATCCATCGAGAGTTGCATCGGACTCTGTTCAATGATGTGGGAATCCTTCGAGACTCAAATTGGATTCATATATTGAATTCCAATGGAGAATCCCAATTAGCATTCATTATACGAGCGTGACATGTTAGTATGGAGATCCAATGCGATCCAATGCTATTGGATCCCCATCAGGAAGTGGGGACAATTATGGCAATCCAATTAGATCCCTACAACAATTTCCGCACCAGCATGTCCAGTTCCCTCGACAGGCGGAGTCGATGTGCAGCTGAGCATCTACCCATCCGAGTATTAGTCCAAGCGGCTGCGTCGACCTTCAAAGTTATTGTCGGTCGTCCAAAAGCACTACCCAAAAGTGATCTGATGTTGTCCCCGGTCACTCGTCTCAATTATTTTCTACGATGAAGGTAGCGATTTTCACCCCAATACTTGTTAAATAACCGCAAACTAAAAGTTCGAAAAACACCTTGTGTAACTACAAATACGAAGAGAAGCCACAGTCCAAAAGAACTTCCACAGCATCCCAACGACGGCAACATCAAAATATTATTTTCGTCCAACCTGCTAAAGAACGAAGCACATGGTGACATTGGGTCTGGATTCGCACGAATGGGCCTCCGGTATATTCCTGCAGGTGATGAAAGTATCAATCCACATAAATTTGTTAAATTTCAGCTATTATTTATCCGGCAACGGCTACAGACCCCCGCTCCTGCGACCTCACTTCTGATTGCCGTCATCGTCCTTGTGACGAAAGGATTCCACGGTGACCTCGAGCCAGGATCTCTGAATCTCATTCGGTACCAACGTTTCTCTTTCTCTCGCCCCCTCTCCCTCGCCCCCGTTCACTCGAACGAATGTCGAGGTCGCCAACTTGGACGGATCACAGCTGCCAAGTTTGAAGTTGGTCGATGTCTTCAAGAAGACACACATATGGGGAGATAAGGAGATGAAGATAAAAAGGGGGAGGCGGTGAGAGAGAAAGAATGAGAGAGAGAGAGAGAGAGAGAGAGAGAGGGAAAGAGAGAGAGAGAGAGAGAATGACAGCTCGAGAGGGGTCGGGGGGTAGGAAGAGAGAAGCTTCGATGTCCCCTTGGTCTTTGTCCGTCTTCACGGAGATCCAGCTCGACCTGGTGGAGTCCTCGGCGCGCCATCAGCATATCTATCTGGGATTCTTGCTGCTGGTGATAGTTGCCCGGCAAGCTAAATTGCACGAGAGGTGTGTACGGACCACTAGGAGATCCGAGCGAGATCGAAAAGATCGCGGCTGCGACGGAGAGGGACAGAGAAAGAGAAAGAGAGATGGGGATGGAGACTAGATACCTTTATTGCATGCGCACTCTATAGGGTGTCTCAGAATGACCTGACATTTTGATTTATTAATAAAACGTATTATTTATTTGAAAAGTACGAATATTTTTATTTCAATATAACGTACAAACATGGAGGTTATGTGGGGACCACAATGTCCGATAAATGGCCGCCTCGTCCCTGTTTGCAAACGATCACTCTTTTGACGAAATTTTCAATAACATTTTGGCATAATTGCGGACTAATTTCATTAAGGGGTTAGGCCACTCTAGACGCCGAAAAAATAGGCTTTTTTGAGATTTTTTTCTGCAGAAAAAGTACATAATAAATCGAGATTACAAAAAGGGTGTTTATCATACATATCAGTGACTGTATGTAATCTTTTTTTTAAGCGATTCATTTCAAAATGGCGGCTGTGCAGCGTTTTTGCGATGGCGTCTCCGTTTTTCCAGGGTCCACAGCCGGACAAACAGTTCCGGGAATTTTCGAATTATAATGAGCCAAAGATTTTTTTTCGATTATATATATTAACTGCTATAGAAGTACATAGGATTTTTTCGATATATTGATTTTTGGCCAAATGGCGCACTTCGAAAGTGGAAAGTGAAACATTTGCCTAAAAAATCGTCAGATAATTGTTAAAAACAAATGGACTGTGCAATAAAAAAAATCCTACGTACTTCCATAGACAATGTATTTTTCAAGATATATTCAACATTTCAAGTGAATCGGTTGAAAATTGTCTGAGTTATGTTTTCCGGCCAACTTAAAAAATGCAGTTTTAAGATAAACGCTGCACAGCCGCCATTATGAAATTAATCGCTTCAAAAAAATTATTGTATACAGTCAACACCCTTTTTTGTAATCTCGATTTATTTTGTAGTTTTTTTGAAAAAAAAAAATCCCCAAAAAGTCTATTTTTTTGGCCTCTAGAGTGGCCTAAGGCCTTAACCGGAGATATACACCTAGATGGTCGAGGTCGAGGATTTAGAAGCTATGAACATTCCGTCGACCGTAGAAGACCTACACTATGGGCCTGGTATCGGTGATTCCATGTAAGTTGACAAATTTCATGATTTATTCATTCCCAAATTTTCAAACGCGTTTTTCTCAAAACCACGTTTTTCAAATCGGTACCCAAAATTTCTCGAAAACCAATAAACCGATTGCCTTGAGGTTTTTTGTGGTTTTTCTATACACCATTATCTAGTACTTGTCAGGATTTTTTTTCCGTTACTTAGTTTTTGTTTTATAGGCAAAATAATAACTAATTTTTGGCCCAAAAATCACTATTTATGTTCAAACGTCCGCCATTTTGTCATAAATCGTTATTTTCAAAACCGGCTATGACAAGTACTAGATTATAGTATCTAATTTAATAATCTTTTTGGTTTTTCTAGCTGATTTTTGAAGAAACGCCAGTGGGTACCGTATACGCAGATTTTTTTACGACGCTCCAAGGATCATACAATATCCTTGTATGTTTTTGATATTTTTAAACAAATAAAATTAAACATATTTTTGAATGTATATACTTTTAGATAATTAAAACCCCAATACGTAATTTCAAATAGTTTTCCTTGAAAAAAATCACAAAAATGACCTTTTTTTTCCAGCTTCTAGGTGTATATCTCCCCTCAATGGTGCGTCCAATTGCTTCCTTGAGCTCCGGAATGGTCTGTGGGTCATTGGCATACACTTTTCCTTTCAGCAAACCCCAAAGAAAGAAGTCCAATGGCGTCAAATCGCACGATCTTGGTGGCCAATTCACATCGCCGCGGCGCGAGACAACACAACCATGAAACTTCGTCTGCAATAACTATGCAGTAACAATGCAGAAAATAACAATTTCTATGCGTTTTTCGATCCTGTAATTCTCCGTGACCAAACCTCACTACTTTTTGATGCCAGTTGTCAAAGATTCTTACTCTACGTTTGCCACAAAAAAAATGGCGCGCAATTAAAAATGTCAGGTCATTTTGAGACACCCTTTACATGGGTCTGCGTCCATGCATTCTCTTGTTCATGATCGTGTGGCTCAAATCGGTGAAGACCGTAGAGTCTTCTGCTGCTGGCTCTCTCTCTCTCTCTCTCTCTCTCTCTCTCTCTCTCTCTCTCTCTCTCTCTCTCTCGGGGGGCTCCACGAGCCGCCCGTACTTTGCGGTTCACCCCGCGTTGATCTATAGACCGGTCTCAAGATCGTAGATCAGAGCGCGTGCGCCTCTATTACACATTATAATACATTTTCCACGTGCACGCGCTCACACATAGCCACGTGGCCATCGCGCCTATGCACATACACGACGCTGCACATAGTCATGCTGCGTGTAGTGCATGCGCCAACGGTGCAAGGATGATCAACGAAGACGCCCGGATCGCGCGACGAGTGCACAGCAATGTACCCGAGGCTGTTACAGTGACTCGCGAACATCCCGGCACTTTGATCCTCCATTCGGATCCCCCAGTGTCTGAATCGATGCAAAATGAGGCACGATAAAAATTCGAAGATTTTGCAAAAAACTTGACCTTGAAAAAACCAGGGAAAAAAAGCGAGGAAAATCAACTGATTGTCCGAAAAAATGTTTTTTTTTTAAATTTTGGAAATTGCCACGGAACACGAGTGGATCGTGTATATCGAGCTGCAGTGGCAGATATTGATTTTTTTAATTGGGAAAAACCACCTTAATATGTAAAACTACGGAAGGATTTTACAATTTTCAGGGAAGAAGAGGAACAGGACTATTCTATTGATTTCTATTGATTAATGTTAGTTGAATTGATGTTAGCTTAAGGTAGTTCCTCTGCGAAAATCTCAATCAAAAGTTTACATACCATGTTCATGTTTAAAAGATTGATAATTGGTTTAATTAGTAACGAATAAAATTAAAAACTACGCGATATTGACTCGGTACTGGTAGATAATACGATGGATATCATTTATTGCCGTAAAATATATTTTGTATTGTGTTTTTGATCGACCATTGCCAGTAAACTTTTTGCCGGGACTGTCCAGGCTTTGCCCCAATTGTTTTTTTTCCAGGCTTGCCAGGCTTTGCACCAAAATTGTGAAGGCTTCTCATGGTTATATCTTGGAAACTAGATGGTGAATCATTCTCATTTTTTTCACATTATTCATGATATCTTACTGTAGCTTATCCTCGTTTTTTTATCAATTTCTTAATTTTAGTTTTGACGGTAGAATTAATGATGCTCTGTTTGCCCATTACAATGCATTTGTTACGTGTAAACCAAGCCAACTTTAAGTGTAAATATCTCAGGTTTGGGGTGGCCAAAATTATTCAAATTGCACAGATGTTTGGATAATGTATTAAATAACGTATATGTCAAATTTCAACCATTTCTTAATTCAACTCTTCTGTGGAGGTACTACATCAATGTCAGTTTTCTCGAAATAGTATTTTTTTAAACTGGCCGGAAACGTAACTGACAAGGAACATTTCTCGGGTGACACCTTTCGATTTGGTTGAAATTTGGATATGTTATATAGCACCGAAAAGTAAGCGATACGTGTTTTTTTTTATCGGCGGAAAAACGGTTTTAAGGGGTGAAACCACTCCTCGAAAAAGGCATCTCTACGGGTAATATAGCAGTTTCACACACAAGGAGTCCACCGATTTTAATGAAACAAAAACGAAAATTCTTCTAATCCGAAGCAATGAAAAATCCACTATAGTGACATTGCAAAAAAAAATTAAGGGGTGAACCACCCCTATGTGAAGGGGTGGTTTCACCCCTTAAAACCGTTTTTCCGCCGATAGAAAAAAAATACGTATCGCTCACTTTTCGGTGCTTCATACCATATCCACATTTCAACAAAATCGAAGGGTGTCGCCTGAGGGATGTTCCTTGTGAGCCAAATATGCTCAGCCATAGAAATCCGTGCGGAATTTGCGATTGGTTGTTAACTTAAAAAAAAACACTTACTCATGTGATCTTCTGCTCAAAATTGAAAGTTTTCATTCAAAACTGCACTATCTTTTTGAAAAAAAGGTATTTACCAATTTCCGTCCACAGTTCCATAGCTTTGTGTATATATCTCAAAGACGTTTTTTGTCTAAGCTTGTAAACTCCAGAAGAAATCTTTCCGACCGTGGGACACTTTGCACGAGAGGTACTCTGTGGTCTCGGACTCTGACGCCGACATTATCGATAAAAAATGTCCAAAAACAATTTTTGTGCACTCATTACTATGCATAACGAAGTTTCCCAATTTTCGTCTGCTTTCATCGTACTCGTTGAAAAATGCATAATAAAGTTTTCCAATTGTTACTGCTCTCATTCTACTCGATAAAGAAATTCATGAAATTAGCCTTTCTTGAAGAGCTGGAGTGCCTTTAGTCCGTACAGAAAAAGCGGAAACTGCCATTTGATTCCTCACCCTCGTCTCATTCCTTTCATTTTATTGGCAAAATTAAATTAAAGGAGAGAAGGAAACATTGTTTATTGATTTGGCGAGAAATTCCCCATGCGTATGATCGCAGAGGGGCTGATACTAGTCATCGAACTCGGCGGCATTCTGCCTTCAGGAGAAGACAGAGAAAGGGGGAGAGAGAGAAAGAGAGAGAGAGAGAGAGAAAGCATATTTCATTTCGATCGTCGTAGATCGTTACTCCCGATCGGCGGATCTTGAGCTCCATAGAACTCTCGCGCGACTCCGTAATCTGGATCAGAGAACCAGTTTCTCTGTAACATTTACATACATCTCATACCATGTACATCAACATACACCTAGAGTTGCAGATATACAGGGAAAGTTGATTTTGAAGACATTCGACTTTGAGAACCGTCCCCAGAGTTGTATACTGTCCTCATACTCAACATTGTACAAACCCCAACGTCTGCAAAATCTCCTTGGATTAATGAAAGTCCATTTACGTAAAGGACATTTCAAGGACCTTCCTGTCTCCAAAATAAACGATTCGTTTGAAAAAGTTTGAGGATCGTCTTCAAAAACGCCAGATGGGCTGCTAGCTACCGTAACATAAATGTAACGGGTTGAAAATGTACTTTCTATGCATTTACCAATATATATTCGCTCTCTCTCTCCCTCTCTCTCTCTCTCTCTCTCTCTCTCCCCCCCCCCCCTGTCTCGGCACCCCCGACAGAAACTGAGGAAGCGCGTTTCCGCGGATTTATGTCCTCGGGAAAGGATCTCCTCTCGCTGTAATCCTTGTAATTTTCATGCAAGAATTTTCTGGTCAAATGAGCCCGAGTAAAGTGCGCTAGGGTGGAAAAAGTGAAACAATAATAATAAAAGAATCCCTCCGATGATAATCTACCTCGAAGGGGGTTCGTGGCCTCTGACAAAAACATATGAATTTCATCTTTAAACGGTAAAGACGGAAGTACACGATCTATGATTACGTTCAGAGAAGATCGGATCTGCGATAAGCTCGCCGAGATGAGAGCTGCAGCTGCTTTTCGCGATTTCGTACGACGTCGCACGAAGACTCGGGTCAAATATGTTATCAAGTGGCCTGTGTGAGCTTGAAGTTTTGAAAATACGTTTTTTGTTGTGCTGTTTGGGTAAGGTTCCGAAAATAAAATGTAAACACCTGAAATATGGCACTCCAAGGACAAAGTCTCCGTTAAAAAATAATTAAAGTCCACTGACTCATATATGTATTGTTTTATTTGAACATGACCTTAGCGTTATCATCTTGCCCGGACTACCCCGCACCGATTGGCCAGCAACGGCGGTACGTCCTTTGCGAAATAATAACTCCACTGTTTATAAATATTTATCACTTTAAAAAAAACTCAATCTTTGCAAGACGATGTATCAATTGTTCGCAAAATCCCGACCTCGTCATCCCAATCCCCTTATAAATAAAACAATTGAAAATCGACCGTTTTTTTTACTCCCGCAGATTCGTCAAAACAAAAAGACGGATACTTAGCCGTCGAAATGACAGGTCCGTTCGAGACCACGAAATCCCTCGTAAAAGTCTCACGCCTGCTGGACCAACGACGGTGTAAAGATCCGAGAGCAACAACTTTTTTTTTCTCGATAAATCTTACGTATTGATTCCACGGTCCGTATACGATTCGCCCGAAGCTAACGCGGATGAGGGGTATACATCTACCTTCTGTGCCTATACATGCACCGTGTAATATATGCACGTACACACGAGTGGCCACGGTCCTGCAATATTATATGTATTAGCCAGGCTTCTTGTACGCGCGATTACCATAGGTATCCCTATGTGCATTGCCCCGCGACTGAATGAATACACCGCGTATGAGTGGAGGGGAGAATATATAATATCGCATGCCCCGTTACTTCGACAAGTGCAGAGCCAATGCACGGGGTGAAACGATGAATCCGGTGATTCTGTGTATAGCCGTAATGAGTCGTAAATCAAATGTCGGGAGGCCAAGTTCCTGTAGAGATTCTCATTGGAAATACATAAATGTGCATATGTGTACATACATGTAGATGCATATACAGGGTGACAATAATAAAGTGGTCTTGTGGTTTTTTAAGGTTTGTCGGGGAGATTTTGCGATCGAGAAAAATATGACTTTTAAGGGGAGGGTAGGGGTTTCAGCGTGAAAAAAAAACATTTTTTTGCGAATTTTTTTCATCTATATGGATAGAGTACATTTATTGAAACCTTTTGTACATTGTTAAGTGTCATTTCAAAAACATTCCGTGAAATTTAGACGCGAAAATATCCACAAACAAGCCGGTGAAAAATCTTTTCCACGAACGCCTTTGGAAAAACACGATTTGCGGTGTTCACTGTATGTCAGCTAGAAATTATCTGAAATCAAGTACCATTAAAATTTAGTCAAAGTATCATCAAATCGTCCCCCCAACGGTCTTTGATAATTTTTATTTTCATTTCTAAATTTTTGGTGGTCATGTAAAGTGAAAAGTGCTATTTTTCGCGAAAAATTCCGCCATTTTGGGGGTGGAAAACCCCCACAATGTAAAAAAAAATCTCAAACTAACCGTTGGGGGAGGTATTTCATATGTAGAAAGTGTGTACCAAGTTTGGAATAAATCGGTCATGTAGTTTTCAAATGGCAGTGAACACGGACTTTGAAAAAGTGGTTTCGAGAAAAACGCGTTTGAAGTTTTAGCCGTCGGAGCTACAGTGTTAGAGGAGCGGGACTAAATAGTCAATAACTTTGAGAGTTTTGCTCTGATTGACTTGAAATTTTGGGATTATATTCTTGAAATGTTTAAGGGGTTACCCCCACTTGCGATGTTGAAAAATCGATTTTTTATTGCATTTTTTTGAAGTATAAGTATCTAAGAATATGTCCTGAAAATTTCAAGTCGATCCGAACAAAATTGACTGAGATATGGGCGTTGAAAGAGAAGGATCAGCGTTGAAAGAGCGTTGAAAGAGAAACTTTAAACGCGTTTTTCTCAAAATGGCATTTCTAAAGTCGGTGACGAAGATTACTCGAACACTAATGAACCGATCTTCTTGAAATTTTGCAGACTTATTTAATACATAAAAATGTAGTCTTTAATCGTTCGATTGTTTTTTCGAAAAAAAATGGCCGTTTTATAGCCAAAAAACGGCCGTTTTTTTTCGTTAAAATCGAACCAATAATTTTGACAGTCCGCCATTTTGTGAAAAATGAATTTTTTTTAAAATCCTTCGATTAAAGACTAGTTTATACTTATATTTGACTAAATCCATCCGCATTTTTTTCTTCAGATGATCCACTTCGCCGCAATGTTGGTCACCGCAAACCGTGTATATAAAAATATTATTTCATTGCCGGCCATTTGCCACTAAACAATGTAATATTTTTCAATAAAAAAATTACTCAAAGTTCTTCAAGATGTGTTCTTTAAGATGGTATATTGATTGATTAAAATTTCTTTGTAGTTTTCTTTAAAAAAATTCATGAAAAAGGCCTTTTTTGCGCTACAAGTGGGGGTAACGCCTTAACTATAAGAAAAGACAACAAAAAAACCGATTTTTCAAAAGTGCAAACCCCTATCCTCCCCTTAACCCTTCAACTGCACACTTTGTGGTTTTGACCTCATTTTTTTTCAACTGACTGTATCGAAAAATGGCCTAATCTACGAGGCCAAAAAAAAATCAAAAATCAAAGGAAAAGGAAAGGAAAAAAACCAAAAAGATTATTAAATTAAATACCATAATCTAGTACTTGTCATAGCCGATTTTGAAAATATCGATTTATGACAAAATGGCGGACGTTTGAACATAAATAGTGATTTTTGGGCCAAACATTAGTTATTATTTTGCCTATAAAACAAAAACTAAGTAACGGAAAAAAACCTATGACAAGTACTAGATAATTGTGTATAGAATAACCACAAAAAACCTCAAGGCAATCGGTTCATTGGTTTTCGAGCAATTTTGGATACCGATTTGAAAAACGTGGTTTTGAGAAAAACGCGTTTGAAAATTTGGGAACGAATAAATCATGAAATTTGTCAACTTACATGGAATCATCGATACCAAGCCCATAGTGTAGGTCTTCTACGATCGACGGAATGTGTAAATCTCCCCTTAAACCACCTATATAGTCGCGGTTGCCTGAAATTGTACTGAAAACTTTAAACGCGTTTTTCTCGAAACTTCTTTTTTCAACTTGATCCACATAAAATCTCAAGTTCTATTCACCGATTGGCTGAAGCCAATCGGTGGAATTTCATATGGACCTTCAGTATATATCCCGAAAATTATATCGATGGCGAAAATTGAAAATGTCGAAGCTCCTTAGCGACCACTTAATATTCATTGGCCGCCAAAGCTTTCGCGAGGTTAATTTGAAAATTATAAAGCGTAAAATTCATGGGTGAAAAGTGGACGAAAAAAAAAAGATTTTGTTATTTTAAATTTGAATTTTTGGGCGGTTTGAGCGACCTCTAAATATTTGTTGACCGCTCGTAGCTTTCGCGACATTTTTTTTTCTTCAAAAAAGATAATTGGATGGTGAGAAAAAGGAAAAACAAATAGAGCTCAAATTTGTGCCAACCTCATATATATATTTATACTATATTAATATAATATACACATTAATATATATATATTAAGTGCACATTTTTGCACTGGTGAATATTGACACACACTTATATACATATATATTGTATATATAAGTATGTACCAAATTGTATAATTATAATGTAAAGCTGCAAATTCCGAAAAATATAGTATCGATATATATATATATATATATAATATCGAACAGCAGCTAGATAACTATATGTCCACGGTGGATCGTCTTCCAAAGCAGATGTTCTCCGTGCGCCCCCTTTTGCGTACCGATCGTGTACCGAACATGCGGATTTCCATCGCTTATTACGATCTTTCTTTTCCCCGTAAAGGATGAGAGCGAAAGAGCTCACACGAGAATCCCCGCGAAGTCACTGGGTCGGGTCAAGATGCGCGTATTTAAAATTAACACGGAATATCGGAGGTTGTGAGGAAGAGAGAGAGCGAGAGAGAGGGGCTTCCAATTCGTACTTCCGAGAGAGTAGGCTGGCCGGTACATCGTCTCATGAGAATAAACCCGTGCGCGCGGTAACGGGGTTTTGATGCACACAGTCAAAGCGCGAGCCAGCTGATGGGCTTTAGAACTTCCGTATGCATTTTGCTGCTCGTGCAATATATATATATATATATATATATATATATATATATATATATATATATATATACATACATACACACATATACAATGTAAATAATAGAAATATGGCAAAAAAGAAAACATATTGTAAAAAGAGAAACAGACGGGAGATTGTAAAAGCCCGCAAGGGTGTACATGTGAAAGAATAAATACTACTACTATATTCATATGCACACACAGGGTGGCCCGAAAAATGACGTCCAAAAGGAAAATCTAGATGTGTCGCATCGATACCATCATGTATGTTCTACGATCTTTTTGAATTTTCGAAAAAAAAAAAAAAAAAAAATTCCAATTTTTCCACAACTTAGGTTGATTTTTTTTCTTTTGTGTATATACTTTTCTCGCAATTTTGTTTACTCGTCTCATTGTTATGAAGTCCACTGTCAAGCAATAAATAATCGCGCGGAAAGTACATACACAAGAGAGAAAGAAAATAATTACTTCTTTTTTGCTGTAAAAAAATAGACATTTTTTTTCTACCGAAAAAAAATATAAATAAGAACCTCTCTCTTCTGTAAACAATTAAAAATAAAAACCTTTGTTTTTCTATTAAAAAAAAATGAAAACCGCTTTTTTCTATAAACATTGAAAAAACTTCGCTCTTCCTATAAAAAAAAAACAACAAAAACCTCTGCTTTCTATAAACAAAATAAAACCTTTTTTTCTGTAAAAGATTAAAACCCTTATTTCCCTGAACTATAATGATTTTATAGAAGACATAATAATTTGACTAAAAAGTAGTCACTGAGGGCCATCTTCATGAGTTATGTCCGATTTTTTAAATGAAAAGGTTGTTTGGGTTGTTCGGGTTCTTTCTATAAATAAAATCCCTTTTCTTTTGCTATGAAAAAAAAATTCTTCATTTCGCTATAAAAGGTTTTTGTAAACACTTTTTTTTCTATAAAAAATGTTAAACATTTTTTTCCTTGTACTATAATGATTTTATAGAAACCGTGATAATTGACCTTAAAAGTACACACTGAAGGTCATATTCACGAATTATTTCAGATTTTCAAAACAAAACGTAGCAAGCATAATGAGCAAAACATTTCATGGTGACATTTTATGGAAAAAATTGTCCAGGCCTGTGACTGCGAATTTATTTTCGAAAAGTAGGAAAAATAATTCGAGCCGCACCGAAGTGTGTTCCCCATTGGTGCGGGGCGATAAGAAGTATCATTGGAAGTTCCAAGTCGATAAAGGAATTAGTTTGCGTGCCTCGATTTATTTCCACGGGGTGGTGGCGGCGCGAGAGCGGGTTGGTACTTCGAGAACTGTAGCGGAGTAGAAATGACCCGGAGAAGAGAAGTAGAAATGACCCTCTCTCTGTCTCTCTCTGGAATAGAGAGGACGATAGAGATAGGGAGGAAGAAAGGCGAAGCGAGAGAGAGATAGAGAGAGAGAGAGAGAGACTGGAGTCGCGGCTTTCAATTTTCTTCGGTCGCTTTGAGGCTCCGCTTTTAATTTGCCGCCAATGATACTAAAGCTCGAAAAGAAAGGGAGGCTCTTTAATACAAGCCGCGAGAGTGGCATACACGCGCCCTCCCCCTCCCCAGAGCCGTGCATATGCACTCGAGACGATAGAGTAAAACCTCCGGAGCGATATTCCATTAAACGTTCATTTCGCGGGCGAGACACGATCCCAACAGGGCAAATTCTCCCTCTCTTTCTCTCTCGCCCTTCGCCGTTCTTCTGCACTCTTCAAGCCACTTAACGTTTCATGCACGCGATATTCTACCTTCGATACCGCAACAAAAAAAAATCGTTTTATCGATTCATAACCGAACAATAATGAAACGAACGTGGAGCACTAATCGATTAACGAATTAATTCACGATGTTTTCTTGTCGAAATGTTACATTGAAATGACAGCTATTTGCAAAATTATTTTTTTTGGCTTCGATACGGACATATGCGTTAAGGGGTAGGAGCAAATATTTTTTTCCCGTCATGCTCTTACGTAATATATATATATATATAATATGTACATATGAGGTATTCCACGTGAATGGGGTGGACTTTTTCCCTGACTCTAAAAGACAGCCTGCATTTTTTTTACATTTTTTCGAAACAACCCTTAGTAAAAAAAAACACACCGATGTAAAAATCTGCAAAAAATCGCAAAAATACGTGATTATATGTAAAAATTTTCAAGCTATCCCCCGCAGTGGGCGTATAATTTTTTCTGTGCTTTCTGAGCGATTAACGTTAAAAAAAATTCGAAAAATTGACTGCTAGCTTTTCAAGGTCGATGATTGTGATTTGGTTATTCAAAAATGGTCAAAAAAATTCCGTGCGGGTATCAAAATATTTAAGTATCCGCCCGAAGTAAGCGGTTCTTGAAATTTTCGAATTTTTGCCTATTCAATTAATTATTTAATAGAAATCAAATAATAAATAAATGAATACAGGGGTAAGGATGGTCGATACGAAGCCTTAAGGGGGTAATAGGTCACCTCGTCAGGAATATATCTAACCTAGGTTACGTTAGTCCAAAGTCCAAGGATTTCGAGTTATCATGGTAAGTATAATTATTGGAAAATTTCCAAAAAATTAGGTACTAACTTGTTCATAATATTCAAACAGACATTAATTGGTAACTATAAACTTATTTGCGTCTTAGCTTAATGTGCATTCAATCGACAAACACCAATACAATCATCTGTATCCACACAACTAACTAAATGGGAAGTGTTGAATAATTAAAAACTTTAAAAAAAATTAAAATACCTCTTATGTTGATGCAATTTAAGAAAAATAGCATTAACATAAGAGGTGAACAAGTTAGTACCGAATTTCGGGAAATTGTCCAAAAATCATACTTACCATGATAACTCGAAATCCTTAGACTTTGGACTAAGGTAACCTAGGTTAGATATGTTCCTAACGAGGTGACCTATTACCCCCTTAAGGCTTTGCATCGACCTTCCTAACACCCTGTATATATTTAATAGGGCATATGGAAAAAAATGTTCTGTGTTACGTGTTTAAACAATACTAATCGATGTACAAACAAATTCATGCTAAATTTGTGCTTTTTAAGGCGTTACCCCCACTTGTAGCCCAAAGAAGGCCTTTTTCATGAATTTTTTTAAAGACAACTACAAAACTTTTTTAATCGATCAATATACCATCTTAAAGAACACATCTTGAAGAACTTTCAGCAATTTTTTTATTGAAAAATATTACATTGTTTAGCGGCAAATGGCCGTCAATGAAATAATGTTTTCATATACACGGTTTGCGGTGACCAACATTGTGGCGAAGTGGATCATCTGAAAAAAATTTTCACAAAGTGGCGGACAGTCAAAGTTAATGGTTCGATTTTAACGAAAAAACGGCCGTTTTTTGGCTAAAAACGGCCATTTTTTTTTCAAAAAAAAAAATCGAACCACTAAAGACTACATTTTTATGTATTAAATAAGCCTGCAAAATTTCAAGAAGATCGGTTTATTAGTGTTCGAGTAATCTTGGTTACCGACTTCAGAAATGCCATTTTGAGAAAAACGCGTTTAAGGGGTTACCCCCACTTGCGATTTTGAAAAATTCGTTTTTTTTAATTGCATTTTTTTGAAGTATAAGTATCTGAGAATATGTCCTGAAAATTTCTAGTCGATCCGAACAAAATTGACTGAGATATGAGCGTTGAAAGAGAAGAATCCGCGTTGAAAGAGCGTTGAAAGAGAAACTTTAAACGCGTTTTTCTTAAAATGGCATTTCTGAAGTCGGTGACCAAGATTACTCGAACACTAATGAACCGATCTTCTTGAAATTTTGCAGGCTTATTTAATACATAAAAATTTAGTCTTTAATCGTTTGATTTTTTTTTTCGAAAAAAAAAAAATGGCCGTTTTATAGCCAAAAAACGGCCGTTTTTTTTCGTTAAAATCGAACCATTAACTTTGACTGTCCGCCATTTTGTGAAAAATGAATATTTTTTAAAATCCTTCGATTAAAGACTAGTTTATACTTATATTTGACTAAATCCATCCGCATTTTTTTTTCAGATGATCCACTTCGCCGCAATGTTGGTCACCGCAAACCGTGTATATAAAAACATTATTTCATTGACGGCCATTTGCCACTAAACAATGTAATATTTTTCAATAAAAAAATTACTGAAAGTTCTTCAAGATGTGTTCTTTAAGATGTTATATTGATCGATTAAAAAAGTTTTGTAGTTTTCTTTAAAAAAAAATCATGAAAAAGGCCTTTTTTTGTGCTACAAGTGGGGGTAACGCCTTAAAGTTTCTCTTTCAACGCGGATTCTTCTCTTTCAACGCTCATATCTCAGTCAATTTGGTTCGGATCGACTTGAAATATTCTTGAATCGACTTGAAATATTCAGGACATATTCTCAGATACTTATACTTCAAAAAAATGCATTAAAAAAAATCGATTTTTTCAAAATCGCAAGTGGGGGTAACCCCTTAACTCAAGTCTGGAGTGGGTAGCGCTGGATAATTTCGTCCCGATTTGTTTTATACTGAAAATTAACTTTTCTAGTTTAAAGTTGTATAACTTGATAATTAATAAATATTTTTAAATTTCGGTCAAAGATTCTTGAAACTGGCCTTCATAGCTTGGAGAGGCCTTTTTTTAAATCCCGATATTATCACTTTTACACAAATAACAGCTATTTCTAAACATTTATTTTGTCTGCGATACTAGCAGATGGATTGCTGAAAGGGGTAGGAATATATATTTGTTTCATAATGTATATTTGTATTCGTCACATCGTCACGTATAATAATAATATTTAAATATAAAAATTATATGTATATATATTTAGAATTTCAGGGTCCGGTTGGCTTAAAAATATTCTTGAAAGTTTACACTATAACAGTATGCAAAAGAATATTTTTCGAAGTTTCCAGAGAGGGATACCCCCTTGATTTTAATCTCATCATTAAAAAAAATCTCGATCATACAAAAAACTGCAACAGCCATGAAAAATAATTTCAATATCATCACTAAAAAAACCTCGATCATACAAAAAAAACTGCAACAGCCATGAAAAAAAGCAATGTTACTCCTCACATTGTGCAAAATTACGTTAAAAAAAACGACTTGCGGCACAGCCCAACGATCCGAGCCGCGCAGTTGAACTTCGCGCTGATGAATTATGCGTCGGCAATATGCCGAATTGAATTCCGTACTCGGTTTATGTGACACGAATTCGTAGTTCGGATTTTTTTCGATGCGTCATTGGGCTCAAATGTGTCCTCGTGCGGGCGCGTACGCACACTCGATTAAATTGCTTATAAATTCTCGAGTCGGTTTGATCGTCGTGTGTCCCACGAGGCGGGCAGATGAGAAGCCAGGGGGGGGGCATAGGAAAAGAGGTGGGGGTCAAGGAACTTTTGTTACATACCCTCACGTCAATCAAGGTGTCTCAGCGTACGGAGATCTTTGTGCACACATAGTCAGAGAGCGCGCGGTAGCGTGTGGGCTGACGGATCGTAAGGCGAAGGATTTTGCGATCCTTCCTGACCGCCTTGCGCGCAGGAGATCGAAAACTCTCGTACGAGAGAGAAAGAGAGAGAGAGAGAGAAAGAAAGAGAGAGGGGTACCACGTGAGAGCGAGAAGGAGACCGTCACGTTGATGCTTAAGAATTTATATTATTCCAGAGTGAAGGTACGCGACGTAACAGTACAATCTACCCTCGCACACGTCCACGCGATCCTCCATATAGCGCACCATTCACGAGGCACATGACCGAATAATTCGGTATTGAAAAGGTCACGGGAGAGAAATATTTGCGGATTGTGAACGAAATGGCAGAGGGCGCGGAGAGGAGAAGAACGAAAAAAAATGGAGAAGCGAAAAAAAAGAAGCGAGAACAACGAGTAACCCGAGGACGGATGAGGAAAAAGTGACGAGAAAGATCGGATGATGACATTTGTAACGAGATAAAGAAGTCCTCCGAGTTATTTTCGCCGCGAATTTTTTTTTTCCAAGGATTTGAAAGGTGTGTGTGTGTGTGTGTGTGTGTGTGGGTGTGTGTGTGTTGTGTGTGTGTGTGTGTGTGTGTGTGTGTGTGTGTGTGTGTGTGTGTGTGTGTGTGTGTGTGTGTGTGTGAGAGTGGTGTGAGTGGTGTGAGTGGTGTGAGTGGGTGTGTGTGTGTGTGTGTGTGTGTGTGTGTGTGTGTGTGTGTGTGTGTGTGTGTGTGTGGTGCACGTGTATGTGTGCATGGGTGTGTGTGGTTAGGTCGCCATAACGAAGGAACGAAATATTCGAGGCTCGGGGTGTATGAGCTCAGGCATAATTACGAGAGAAGGAGAGAGGATCGGGAGATACGTGCGCTCACACGTAGCTCGTCAAACAATTATCCCGCGCACAGTTATGTCGTGTAGGTGTCGGTCCAAACTTGTCGTATTTTCTCTCTCTCTCTCTCTCTCTCTCTCTCTCTCTCTCTCTCTCCCTCTCTCTTTTCGAAGCGCTATCAAAAAAGAAATCTATCTCTCTATTCCCCGAGCCTGTAAGCGAAATAATTTGTCCAAATTCACGTGAGTTCATTGAACCCAAACACTCATTATTTTCAGTGCGAATTGAATATGACAAACTTTAAAATTCACCTGCTGATAAGCAATGTCATTAATCAATGGACCACGGAGAAGAAAAGAAAACGGTTCGCAAATAATGCACAACTGTTGTCTGGGGGAGAAATTTTAATAGAGGAATTAGTTCCCGATCCCATTGAGACGCGCGATTTCCGGGGATTGGAGAGAGCAATGCAAAGATCGATGGGAAAACTGGTGCAGGTGAGCTAAGCGTAGGGAGGAAGGGCGGGGGGGGGGAGGAAGACAGAGACAAGGAGATAACCCTTGCTGTCTTCCACGATAAATGCAACATGGTTTTCGCATCATAATGATGTATTCCGAAAAAAGGAAGTGGTACGGACAATATATACATTAGGTCATTAAGAAGTTTCGGGACCATTGACGATATGTTACCATTTGATTGAAATTTATACGGTAAATTCTTTGTGATATACTGAATGCACCCTTCAAATTGTAAATCGATCATCGATCGCTCTTTAACATTATTCTCATCGTATAAATGGCAGTTTTACGCATGAAATGGTGTGAAAAAGACGTTAAAAAATGTTATGAAAAACTGTCAAATTACTCAGTGCATTACGAACCTGATGACGAAATTGTCATAATGGACTGAGTGAAAAACTGTAAAATCATGCAGTATATTATGACACATATGATGAAATTGTTATAATGGACTGAGTGAAAAACTGTCGAATCACTCAATACATTATGAGACTGATGACAAAATTGTCATAATGGACTGAGTGAAAAACTGTCAAATCATTCAGTACATTATGACACTGATGACGAAATTGTCATAATGGACTGAGTGAAAAACTGTAAAATCATTCAGTATATTATGACACATATGATGAAATTGTTATAATGGACTGAGTGAAAAACTGTCGAATCACTCAGTACATTATAAGACTGATGACAAAATTGTCATAATGGACTGAGTGAAAAACTGTCAAATCATTCAGTACATTATGACACTGAGGACGAAATTGTCACAATGGACTGAGTAAGAAACTGTAAAATGACTCAGTACGTTATGACACTGATGACGAAATTCTCATAATGGACTGAGTGAAAAACTGTCAAATGACTCTGTGCATTATGACGCCGATGACGAAATTGTCATAATGGACTGAGCAAAAAAATGTCGAATCACTCAGTACATTATGACACTGATGACAAAATTGTCATAATTGACTGAGTGAGAAACTGCCAAATCACTCAGTACATTATGACACTGATGACGAAATTTTCATAATGGACTGAGTGAGAAACTGTCAAATCACTCAGTACATTATGATACTGATGACGAAGTACTCATAATGGACTGAGTGAGAAACTGTGGAAGCACTCAGTACATTATAACACTGATGACGAAATTGTCATAATGGACTGGGTGAAAAACTGTCAAATCACTCAGTACATTATGACACTGATCACGAAATTGTCATAGAAGGTTCAGTGAGAAACTGTCAAATCACTCAGTACATCGGGACACTGATGACGAAATTGTTATAATGGATTGCGTGAAAAACTGTCCAATCGCTCCGTACATTATGACACTGAGGACGAAATTCTCATAATGGACTGAGTGAAAAACTGTTAAATCACTCACTACATTATGACACTGAGGACGAAATTGTTATAATGGACCGAGAGAGAAACTGTCAAATCACTCAGTACATTACGACCCACGTGACGAAATTTTCATAATGGACTGAGTGAAAAGCTGTCAAATCACTCAGTGCATTATGACAATTTCATCTCCCTTTACAGTATGACAATCAGGCATTTCCCTGTGTTAAAAAGTGTTTCTTCGATTGTAAGTTTTATAGAATTGGACGATCGATTTAAAATTTCGTGTGTACATTCAGTTTATGACAAAGACTTTACTGTATAAATTTAAATCAAATGGTAACATATCGTCAGTTGTCACGAAGCTCCTTGAGTATAAAATGTCCGATTACCTCAGTACCAAGTTTGATATCCGATATCTCCAATATTTCACTTTGATAGTTTTTAAAATTATTTTTATACTGAAGATACGTCGTCAGGCTTCCAGATGCCCGTTTTTGTTTGTGATTATCTGTCGAATTGCCTTCCGCAGACTAGATTTTTTAAATCATGGATAAGTAAAAAAAATTGCGTTAGTTTCGAATATAAGTTCCGCCGTGGAACCAATGCAACCTGATCAACTCGAAATGTGAAGTGTTTCGTCAAGGATGTGGCTAATGACCGCAGAATATGTCAATAATTTCAGAAGTGCCGATTTGGCGATTCTGATCTTGAAAAAAAACCATGTGGGTGACCTGAGATCAAGATGCATAATGATGAGCTGAAAGCTGCAGTGGAAGGGGATATATTTCAAACTAACATAAGCGTGGATTAGCAGCAAGGTGAAACGTTACTGTTGCACCAATATTTGAGACCATTCAAGTTTAGAAGCTAAAAATCGGACATTTCATACTTAAGGCCTTAGGCCACAGTAACGGGTATAAAATCATATGCGAATTTAACCATTTTTTTCGCATGAAAAAGTGATTCACTCATAAAATTAATTACACATCTATTTAGTATGAATATCAAGCTGTTAGAAAATTTTTTTTTTTTCGATGTTCAAAATGGCCGACTACTAATATTTTCTTTTGTCATCTTTTTTTAGGCGCTCCGCGGCCTGACATTTACCATCCACAATTTTTTACCTAGAGCAAAAAACAAAAATTCTCGTCAATCTACATTAGAATACCTAGAGAAGTACGTACGGAATTAAAAAAATATTGCTTTTTTCAAAAGTTGTCGGTATTTGAACTTAAGAAATGGATTTTCAGTGCAAAATTCCGTTATAACTGCTCATAAACTGCTCATAAAATATAAAGTTTTCGATTAATCGGAAATTCCGTACGTACTTTTCTGCGAAATGCAATTAGCAACATAACTTTTAAATTTGAAGTAAATCGGGTGAAAATTGTTGAAGTTATTTGTCACGCCAATTGGAAAAAAGCTGTTTCGAGAAGTTTCGAGTAATCGGCCATTTTGTACATCGAAAAAAAAAAAATTTCTAACAGCTTGATGTTCATACTAAATAGATGTGTAATTAATTTAATGAGTGAATCACTTTTTCATACGAAAAAAATCGTTAAATTCGCACATGCTTTTATACCCGTTACTGTGGCCTAAGGTCTTAATGACTTAATATATAGCGAATTGGTACATATATAACATTTGCTATCAACACACCTGACCCATTTGTGAACAGACCTGAATATTTTCAAACCCGTTGCTTTGGTGACGGGACAGTCTTCAAAACGATTTTTATATGTACACTCATACATTTATCCAAATGTGAATTCAACAAAGGGTTCACATAATGTTGAATATGGGGACAATTGTCTTCGAGGACGCTCCTCGAAGTCTGATGTCTTTAAAATAACGTTTCCCATATATCTACCATATATATCTGAATTGTGTTATGGGTGAACGTCTGCGGTGGGCGTTACATATATAATCGGGGATAATACCCGTAGCACCGAGATTTGCTCGGGTGGTGTTCCCTTTCTATATCTCAAAGCTCTCGATCGGTGATGCTGGCGGCCTACCGACGACTTCGAGATGCCCTCAGGGTCTCCATGCGCTACCAGGGAGGTCCTCAGTCGATGTATATATACATCTGTATGTATATATATATATATATATATATATATATATATATATATATATATATATATATATATATATATATATATATATGTATATATATATATATATAAATGATTATTTATTATATATATACCTATATACATACATATATTGTAAACGGCACTTATCGTTATGATAATAATAATTTCTCAGCGTGAAACAAAAAATCGATGTGTTTGTCGATCGAGCTGTGGACATCTGTAGCGTGGAACACGCGAATGCGGCGTTCTTTTTTTCCAAATATGTCGCCACTAATTGTTCCAATAAGGCCGCAATATTCGACGTATAAATTTATTAACTGATACAAATTAGAGGGAGGCATAGCTTCGAGCGTTTCGCGCACGGCGTAAATTAAGTCGGATAAGACCCGCGGACTTTTAGCTGTCGATAAATATATGCACCCGAGAGCAGGAACTGCAGTAGCGTGACAAAATAGGTCCTCGGACTCGGTAAAGGCTACCAATACAAGAAGGAAAAGAACAGAGGGAAAAAGAGAGAGTGTGAGGCTACAGGAGTGAGGGACGGAGAGGCAGAGAGAGAGAGAGAGAGGGAAAGAGAGATTAATGTCTCTCTTTCTTTCTTAGCTGCGGTTGCATCCGGAGAAGCTCGAAGAGATACAACGACGTTTGCCTTGCGTTGTATATACGCGGTAGGGTGTGATATGTTTTACCGTGCCAAATGCGTGATCTACGTTCGTAGTAGCTGCATTTTGCCTTGCTTGTATGCATATATATATATATATATATATATATATATATATATATATATATATAGGGTGTCCTTTTACAAATGGATAATCCTGCAACTGTCGATACGTCAGATCAAATCCTATATGCTGGAATTTCAGTTTAGTAAAAGTCCCACGGTTTTCGAGATTTTGGGCTTTATGTTATATTTGAAAAAAATCATCTGCTTTTGCTTTTTCGCATGCCATTTCTACAAATGATATGAATCGACAATAGCTAAGCATCTTTTTCAAATAATTGGCACGATATGCGTAGTGCACTTTTTTTTACACCGCCAGCTATCAAAGTCAGATGTTCGAATTGGTTCGTATGAAAATTCTGCATTAGATCTTTTTTCACAAAGTTTCCTCAACATTTGAGGTTAAAAAGAAAACTTTTCTAGATAAAACAAATAACCAAGAGTATTTTTAAAAAACTGAGTAATCATTTGTAGAAATGGCATGCGAAAAACCAATAGCAGATTATTTTTATCTCGCAAACCGTGGGACTTTTACTAAACTGAAATTCCAGCATATAGTAGGACATGATCTGACCTATCGACAGTTGCAGAATTATCCATTCGTAACAGGACACCCGGTATATATATATATATATATATATATATATATATATCAATTTATATATGGTTGATGATGCACGACAGCATTGGGTGGATAAAGAAACCGCTATAGGTGTCCTTGCTATAGGTAGCTAGAGGTATACAAAGTTCACCCTTATACCATAGTGTCCTCGTACTAAGTTGAAGAACAAATCTTCGTACTCGAAACCGTATGGAATAAATTGTGCGTATATACATACAAATATATACACACACAAATTCTATCTATATATATATATATCTATATATATATATATATATATATATATATATATATATATATATATATATATATATGTATGTATATATATATATATACACACACATAATCGACCCTGGTGGTTCTGAGACCTTGGTGTAGATTCTTGAGTAAAACGTCTGTGCACCTGAGAATCAGAAGAATATGGGGCCGTCAATACCGGGACGGATTTTTCACAGTTCCCCGTACCATCGGCAAACGTGATACAGTGTAGCTTAACGGGTTATGCCTTGTTTGCAACAATAGAAAACAGCTTATTTTTACACCAAGAAAAGAAAATCCTTGAATGTGCAAAATGCATTTTGTTGTCTCGAAATTTTGTCGTTTTAACAGTTGCTCAGCCATGCTAAATAAGCTACAGTTCATACCACTGAAACTATCAGTTAGATTGACAAAATGTGTTTTATGCCAACCAAAAATCAAGTTGAACGTATTTGAAGATACATTTTGTTAAACCATCTGAATTTTGGATGGATAAACGAATTTCTTTTTTCAGTGTAGGATTTTTTTTAAACCGAAGTGCTACATTTCCACAAAAATAAGATATTCGAAAAAGTATCATCTGAAGAACATTGTATTTTTTTTGTGTACAAATATTTACTTATAATCGATTTATAGCGGATGTCCGGGAAGCGCCTCTCGAAAATGTCTTTTACGGTGAGCAATGCCCTTTGGAACCAGGTTATCCAATATCAGTGAATTCAAGGGATTTCGTTACTACATTAGTTTCCCCTATGATTAATCGAAGGAATTTCCGAAACATCGAATTTAAAAATGGCGCGTGTTCACAGTGATGGTGTTGATTTTTGCGAAATAAATGGGCATTTTTCGTCCACCAAATCGAAAGTAGATATCGGAAGAACGATTATTCGACCAGATACTATATTTTCACTGCCAGAAAAAGTGCAAAAAATTTCAGAAAGATCGATGCAGTAGTCTTTGAGTTATTTTGTTTACCGGCTTTGAAAGCGTACTTTCGAGAAAAAAGCGTTTCAAATTTCGAACGAAGCTGCGAGTGTTCCGACGGGCGTCGATATAACTATAAATCTATAAACGGCAGTGAAAATCTACATGGGGAAAGGTTCATTTTGAAGACATTCGACTTCGAGGGCCAGCCTCACAGTAGCCAATATACATTTGTCACTATTGTCCTTTAACTCAACATTGTGTAAATCCCAATGTATTTCGACAATGTACGCATTTTTATACAGAGATCATTTCAGGAACAGCCCTGCGCCCAAAATCAACGAACTGTTTGGAATTCAATTTTAGAACCATCTATAAAATATTCCCGGTCAACGTGGAATAGAATTGCCAAATAATTAATTTTAATCTGTTATAATTTTTCACCCACCGCTATTTTCTAGCTGCAGAAACATTGTAGGCGTATTTTTTTATTTTTGGATAAAAATACTCCGTGGTAAATTGTATAACAAAAATTGTTCAGCCTCTTTCTTTGTGTGTAGATTGACATTTCCTAGTCGATCGAGTCAATTACTTCATCTTTAAAATCCTGTCGTTATACGCCTTTTTCGATTTCTTTGTATCCCGCAGGATCGACGTCCATGGAACGAGGCGGAAAACAACCGACTGGACATCGAAATAGTTGCGTTCCAAATTAAGGGGCTCCATCCACTTAAGGGGCTGCATCCACTTAAGGGGGGATAGTCTTTTTTTTTCGCAAAATTTACCGCTTTTTGGGAATTTTTTTGTGAAGAAAGTATACAACGGAAAACTTGTGAAACTTGGCATATAGTTTTATTGATCTGTTTACTACATACAAAATTTTTTTTAAACAATTTCATCAAAAAATCCGCCTCCCACCCCCCTCGACGCGCGATGGTCCTTTTTTGATGGTGTGCACGATTACAGCCTTCACGTTCATCCTGCAACAAAAACCCAAAAAGCATTTTACTTTAGACACATATAGCTATCGTTCAATGAAGGGAAAAAAAATTGACGATTTGGTGACGTTTTAAACTTGAAGTATCGATTTTTCGAAAAAAATTGATCGATTTTTTGTTATAAATAAAAAACTATTAAACGTATTGCTTTTTTGCTTCATCAAACGATAAAAGGATGTCAGCTGAGCATTCTGTCCAAATTTGAAGGCAATCGGTTGAATAGTTTTTGAGAAATCGTGCACACCATCAAAAAAGGACCATCGCGCGTCGAGGGGGGTGGGAGGCGGTTTTTTTGATGAAATTGTTTAAAAATTTTTTTGAATGGAGTAAACAGATCAATAAAACTATATGCCAAGTTTCACAAGTTTTCCGGTGTATACTTTCTTCACAAAAAAAAAATTCCCAAAAAGCTGTAAATTTTGCGAAAAAAAAGACAATCCCCCCTTAAAGGTACGAAAAAATGGCTAAAATCCAATTTTTTTCGGCGCAACGTTTGGTGAAAGAGGAACGCATTTTTTCTAACACGAAGGTATATATATTGAGAGGCTTAAAAAAAAAAACAAAAACAAAAACAAAAACATGGCACCCCACGGATGATGAAATTTTGGTCACGACGTTTGGCGTTGGACACTCTACAGCTTGAACGGTCCATTCGAAATCTAAAAACCAAACGTCTTATTCCAGTTAACAATAAATACGAGTCGTTGACGATCGTCTATTAAAAATAAATGTTTAACAACGTGGCGACGTATTGAATCTCGAGCATACAACATCTATGAAAAAAGTCGTCATTTTTACGTAAGTATTAAAAAAACGAAGATCGGTTAAAAAAAGTGAGATCGTCAACGACCTTTAGATGATTTTCGTCGCATCTCATGTAAATTTAAAAACAATTCATCGAGTGGTTCTCGAGATATCATGTCCACCGACTTTGAAAACAGTGTTTCCAGAAAAACGCGTTTAACCCTTCCTTGACACTCTGGGTCATTTTGACCCGGACGAATTTGAAAAAATTCTGACTTTTCCAAAACTGAAAGTTTTCAAAAAATTTTTACAAGAGTTCATTATTATACTGTTTGAATTTTAATTTTGCAGACATATGAGGAAATGTTTAAAATGGATCCCAGATTTTTGTCAATAAAAACCTACCGAAGGGTTGGTAAGGGCAGGTTGCTGAAGTACTAGCCGGGTCAAATTGACCCAGTGTGTCTTAATCGTGGCCAAATATAAGTGTGTCAAGGAAGGGTTGCAGTTTGAAGTATGGTGCTGCTACCGCTCGTCCGGCCGATTGTTAGAAGCTGTAGCGCGTTGAATTTTAGCAATATTTAAAAAAAATCAGGGAATATAGTTGCAAGGTGATGCAATCGATTTTTTTTTATTTGAATACAACTTTTTGACCCACCTGAGTAGATGTAGCCCATTAAAAGAGGAATGAGAGGACTCGAGATGAGGTAAAAGGAGTTCAAGCTCTTTCTCTTACTCGTTCTCGCTCTTTATTTCTGAGCTACAAGTGCGGGGTAGCATGCTAACTCGTAATCATCTTGCACTCTCTCTCGCTCTCTCTCTCTCTCTCTCTCTCTATATATATATATATATATATATATATATATATATATATACAGGGTGTCCTGTTACGATTGGGTAATCCTGAAACTGTCAATACTTCAGATCATGCTCTACTATATGTTGGAATTTCAGTTTAGTAAAAGTCCCACGGTTTTCGAGATCTTGGGCTTTATGTCATTTATTGAAAAAAATCATCTGCTTTTGGTTTTTCGCATGCCATTTTTTCAAATGATATGAATTTACAATGAGTAAGTAACTTTTCAAACTAATTGGCAGGCCATCAAAGTCAGATGTTCGAATTTTCTTGTATGGAAATTCTGCACAAGATCTTTTTTCATAAAGTTTCCTTAACGTTTGAGTTTAAAAAGAAGACTTTTCTAGATAAAATTAATAACCGAGACTATTTTTCTTACCGGGTCAAAAAAAGTTATCATTTGTAGAAAAGGCATGCGAAAAACCAAAAGCAGATGATTTTTATCTCGATAACCGTGAGACTTTTACTAAACTGAAATTCCAGCATGTAGTAGGACACGATCTGATCTATCGACAGTTGCAGGATTATGCATTCATAACAGGACACCCTGTATATATATATATATATATATATATATATGAGGTATTCCACGTGAATCCGGTGGACTTCTTGCCAATACGATTCGTTTATTTTTATCTGATTCCATTAACTCTAAAAGACACCCTGATTTTTTTTACATTTTTCGAAACAACCCTCAATCAAAAAAAAAATCCGAAAAAACGCCTCGATTTAAAAATCTCAAAAAAATTCCCAAAAAATACGTGATTATATGTAAAAATGTTCAAGCTATCATCCGCACTGGAACTATGTATGTTCTGTGCTTTCTAAGCGATTAACGTTAAAAAAATGCGAAAAATTGACTGCTAACTGTTCAAGGTCCATGATTGTGATTTGGCTATTCAAAAATTGTCAAAAAATTCATTGTGGGTATTAAAATATTTAAGTATCCGCCCGAAGTAAGCGGTTCTTGAAATTTTTCGGATTTTTTTAACGTTAATCGCTCCTAAAGTACAGAAAAAATTATACTTCCACTGCGAGTGATAGTTTGAACATTTTTACATACAATGACGCATTTTTGGGAATTTTTTCAGATTTTTAAATCAGGGCGTTTTTTTCGGAGAAAAAAAATGTTGACTAAGGGTTGTTTCGAAAATTGTAAAAAAATGGAATCAGATAAAAAAAATAAATCCAGTCCAGTCAAAAAAAGTCCACCGGATTCACGTAGAATACCTCATATACACACATACATATATATATATATGAGGTATTCTACGTGAATCCGGTGGACTTTTTCCCTGACCCCCGCGAATTAGATTTTTTTTTTTTATCTGATTCCATTTTTTTACAATTTTCGAAACAACCCTTATTCAACGTTTTTTTTATATATTTTTTTATATTTATATATATATTAGCACAGTCCTATGGTGTCTTGTAGTCTAAAGTACTTTGCTATGTACTTTATATCTATATGGGTGCATATGAAGTCTAAATAATATATAGATATGGTCGATACTCTATTCCTTTCTCAGTCTCTCTCTCTCTCTCCCTCTGGCATTTCTTGCTTCTTCTTGTCGCGATGGTGTTACTTACACCCGGGGATAGCAATAGTATTAGTAGGGTGTACCTTACTCCAGTGAGCGGAGAACGCTGTCAGTACTCTTCGGAGATTGCACATGGCTCGAGCATAAGCGAGATCTTTGCATCGCGCTCTCGTGCATCCAGGATCTCGAGCTTCAGCTCCAGCGAGTGCGTGGTGCGTCTCGCGTTGCAACCGAACCTAAAAGCCTCGAAAAAAGTACGTTCAAAGTACAAAAAAGTGTTCTCAAATCGAAAAACCTTTTTTTTCCCCTCGCAATCGAAGTAAACAAAATGTTTTGGAAAATCTTTTTTTTTTCGCATAATCGCAGTATGCGAAACTTTCAGCAAATGAACGACGAATGATCACAGCTCGCGCATTATTCCGGTCGAACAAGACTTCCGTGACGTCATCCCGCAAAGTGCAGAAAAAGGAAAAAATCGGTGCTGCCGATACAGTTAGGATACAGCGGGAGAGTGCGGTCTTGAAAAGGAGCTCGAAGGACTCGAACCTGAATTTCAAATCCGGCGTGGGCGACGAATATCGCGACGGAGATTTCGCGTCGAGACAACGCGAAACGAGATGAAAAAAGTGGAAGCAAAAAAGAACACGCGGCAGTTGTTTGTGTAGCGCTCGAGTGTACCGCGGGATGTGTGTCTGACCGGTGCGTGACTTATCTACTTGGCCAACGATTCCCCGTAATCTCGGATCTCGCCTTGTGTCCATCTACGGCAAAAACGCGAGTAATAATTGCCGTGCTTCAAGGAACTCGAAGTGATCTTTTGTGACAATTGGGGACACCTGAACGGCCAATTATTCCCGATTAATTGAGGTGAGAATATTTTATCGTCTTACTTTGCTCGGAAGACAGAAATAAATTTCGCCGTCATTACATTTGTGATTCTTTTTTTTTTTTTTTCAAATCGATCGCAATCGAAAATCGTTCTGTTTGCAGTCACATTCGAACCACCGTGAAAATGGACCAGAGAGAAAAAGAATCGCGAAAATAAAATAATCATCGACAGGCCAATAAATTTTCAATTGATCGTACACAACGTTCGACTCTTGTTTTATCGTTCACAATTTAATGCTCATCCGTAGCGTGCCCATTCCTCATTCAGAGTCGACGTTATTGTTTTTTTGTCTTATTTTTACAACACAATCTCAAGACTTTCAGTCACGTTTGACATTATGAGGTTCTGCCCGATGACGTCACGAATAACTACATGCCTATTTTCCTAAGAATCATTTACAGAAGTGTGAGTAACACTTGGTGTGCGAGTACCGCCACGATGTGTGGGTGATGAACGCTCGGAGGATCAGATACGAAAATATACGTGGCCTTTCACGTCACATCGGTTCTGCGATCTTTTTTGTTCTAATTCTTCTTATAATCGTTCAAATTCTTCATCCACGTGAAGAGTTAAAAGACCTCTCCGAATAAACTAGAACTGGAAACAAAGGAAATTTGGAGCGAGATGTGGTAAACGAAAAAGTAGCGAAGAAAAAAAAATAGGGCCAAGATAGGATTCGTTTTATCGTCGGTTGATAACATTATTTATAGGATTGGAAGCAGTTTCAATGGCACTATGTGAGAACTATCGAGTGTCTATCGAGGTTCGCGAACTTATACGTCTTGATTATATAATTGAATGAATTTATTATATCCATTAACATAGGCGAGAGAAGTCCAAAGATGGCGAGGGACCGCGAGGGAAGGCGAGGGAGGGCGAGGAAAGGCGAGGGTGAGGGAAGGAGAGGAGTCGCGAGGGAAGGAGAGGGAGAGCGAGGGTCGACGAGGGTGGGCGAGGAAGGACGAACAAAGCCGGAGAAGGTGAGAAAAGACGAGGGAAGGCGAGGGAAGGCGAGGGAAGGCGAGGGAGAGCAAAGGAAGGCGAGGAAAAGCAAAGTAGGGCAAGTGCGAGTGAGCGAGGGCGAGGGAAGACTTGGAAAGGCGAGGGAAGCCTGAGAAGGTGGAGGAAGACTTGGAAGGACGAGGGATGGCGAGGGAGAGCGAGGGAAGGCGAGGAAGGGCGAAGGCGAGGGGAAACTTGGAAAGGCAAGGGAAGTCGGAGAAGGTGAGGGAAGGCTTGGGTGGGCGAGGCATGGCGAGGGAGAGCGAGAGAAGGCGAAAGCAAGTGAGGGAGGGCGAGTGAGGACTTGGGAAGGCGAGGGAAATCGGCGAAGGTGCGGGAAGACTTGGGAGTGCGAAGGATGGCGAGGGAGAGCGAGGGAAGGCGAGGAAAAGCGAGGGAGGGCAAGGAAAAGCGAGGGAGGGCGAGGGATGATTTGGGAAGGTGAGGGATGGGGAGGGAGAGTGAGAGAAGGTGAGGGCGAGTGGAGGAAGGTGAGCGAAGGCAAGGGAGAGCGAGGGCGAGTGAGGGAGGGCGAGGGCAAGTGATGGGAAAGCGAGGGACAACGAGGAGCCGCGAAAGGAGGATTTTATCTTCCAGTCTATATAACTCACTTATCATGCTGTCAATTGTTTATTAAAAATGAATTTATTGTCTTTTAGTATTTATCAACAAACAATCGCTTAGATGCCTTATGTTATGCACATAATGACTAACTATATTTTTAATCCTATTAACATGTACACTCCGCGCAAGTCTATTACAATTTCAGCAGTCCTCCCAAACACTTTCAAGCGTTGATTGATGAAGTCTCCATAAAAAACTCAGAACACAATTGTAAAAATCGGGATCAGCACCCGTTTGTACCTTTGTGTCTGAAAAAAATATGAGGACTGTCCCCACATATATGTCCCATTTATGCAGTATATATGTGGTATGTACGCAGTGTGTATGCAACATATATGCTAAATATATGTGGTATATATGCAGGGTAAATGCTACATATATCATTGATATATGATACATTGATATACAGTAATACCACGCATATACATCCCATATATAAAAACGTTACGAAAATTAGAATTTGGCACATATATGCAACATATATTTTCAATATATGGCATACATTTCACATATATTACAATAATCAATAAAATAAATTTGCAGTATATTTTTGCGTATATAAATTTCCACGGGGGCCTTCACACCGTACAACTTTTGTCTGGTACATTTTATTTTGACGTCGATAATTACCAACTTATTTCGGGTGGAAGAGATAAGAGGGACACCCTGTATATATATCTTAGCGCATGCATTTTATATATTTACCTGCACATGTATAATATGCAAGTCCTAGAAGCGAATGCAATATATCTTCCCGTGTTTGAGTCATCGTTCGTGGAGATAGAACGTCCACAGCGTGAAGCTACTCGGATTCCATTTAGAAATACTTCTCCCAAGGATCCTATGCGCGTGTGTATAGCTAATGCGTTGCATCGAGCCAGGAAAATAGGGGGAAATATGTATATTTATCCCCGGGACAATTTATTCAATGAATACTTTGTACGGTGCGGCCTTATGTAAATTTGTGTCTACCAACCGACTGCGTTTGCAGCGGCACATGTGACAGACCGAGGCGTCACGAGGACACGAAGTAGACGCTTGCGAAGCAACCGTTGCGCCCTTTTGGTTGCAACCCTAAGGATCGTTCGGGCGCACGAGTGACGGAAACGTGCGAATGACCGTATGACCTTCACGAAAGGACTCGGCGAACGTCAGAGGCGCTATATGTGTCACAACCGTTTAGCAAATTCATTCCTCTTCGTCCTCCAACTTCCTGCGTGTGTCCCTTGTGTTCTTCCTCCGCGCTCGCTTGCGCGTCGTAACGGTGCATAGCGCGCGCTGACGGCGAACACGAGACGGTCGGCGGATACTTCAATGGTTGGAGATAAACTTTTGATGACTTTTCAAGTTCGTATGAAGACGCGGATGATCAGTGCGAGCTGTCGACCCTGCGTTGATACTTTTTAACGAGGTTTTGATGGGACGAGGGGATGGGGGGGGGGGTGCCGGGCAGCGGTGGTTTGTGGCGGTAGTCGGATGGGTGACCGCTCAGCCGCACACTGGCTTCCGAGATTACCACCGAGCGCGCGCGGGAAATTGTCTTAGGTGAGAAATCCCTTTGGGAGCGTGAAAAATAGGTATTTTTCGGGAATTTTTTTCGAGTGGATAAAATAATCGGATCATTTTCAAATTTGGACATAAGTTTATTATAACTGTCAAGTTGAAAAAAAAAATTTGGGATGACCAACAATATGGCGGCGTTATTAAGGGTCTTCGGACGCCTGATTTCCGCGATATCAAAAAGTGCTGCAGTTGTCACTCTTTTTCTGTTGATCTCAAAAAGATTTAGTAAGTGTCATTTGTTTACTGACATATTAAGGGAAAGGATATACCTAAAAAATGATGAAAAAGTGCAAAATTGAAAATTTGGGAGCCTTTTTACTCCAAAGTTCGAATTTCCGTCCATTTTTTCGACATATTTGACCCGAAAACAATTATTTATTCACACGCTACCTTCCAAACTTTAGGTATATCCTTCCGATAATGTTTCTGAGAGTAACCTCCCAAAATTTCATCCAAATCGGTCGATAACTTTTTCAGCTACAGCACGAGCAGTTTTAGAAAAAAGTACTTTCGAGATCATCGCGTTTAACGCGTTACCTCCACTTGCAGGCCTTTTTCATGAATTTTTTTAAAGAAAACTACAAAACTTTTTTAATCGATCAATATACCATCTTAAAGAACACATCTTGAAGAACTTTCAGTAACTTTTTTATTGAAAAATATTACATTGTTTAGTGGCAAATGGCCGTCAATGAAATAATGTTTTTATATACACGGTTTGCGGTGACCAACATTGCGGCGAAGTGGATCATCTGAAGAAAAAAATGCAGATGGATTTAGTCAAACATAAGTATAAACTAGTCTTTAATCGAAGGATTTAAAAAAATATTCATTTTTCACAAAATGGCGGACAGTCAAAGTTAATGGTTCGATTTTAACGAAAAAAAACGGCCGTTTTTTGGCTATAAGACGGCCATTTTGTTTTCGAAAAAAAATCGAACGATTAAAGACTACACTTTTATGTATTAAATAAGCCTGCAAAATTTCAAGAAGATCGGTTTATTAGTGTTCGAGTAATCTTGGTCACAGACTTCAGAAATGCCATTTTAAGAAAAACGCGTTTAAAGTTTCTCTTCCAACGTTCTTTCAACGCGGATTCTTCTCTTTCAACGCTCATATCTCAGTCAATTTTGTTCGGATCGACTTGAAATTTTCAGGACATATTCTCAGATACTTATACTTCAAAAAAATGCAATAAAAAATCGATTTTTTCAAAATCGCAAGTGGGGGTAACCCCTTAAAGTTTCAACATGTGACTCGCTACCTGACCGCATGCTGTCCCCTCGCTCTAGACCATATGCGATAACTCCGCAAATATTCAATATTTCGAGTTTTTCTTTGGTCAGTATATTCTTTGGGTATTATACTTTGGAAATATGTTTAAAAAATCGATTTTTTGCAAATTCTAAAGGGATTTCTCGCCTTAAGGCCTTAGGCCACAGTAACAGGTATAAAATCATGTGCGAATTTAACAATTTTTTTTCGTATAAAAAAGTTATTCACTCATAAAATTAATTACACGTCTATTTAGTATGAATATCAAGCTGTGAGAATTTTTTTTTTTAATGTGCAAATATTCAATATTTCGAGTTTTTCTTTGGTCAGTATATTCTTTGGGTATTATACTTTGGAAATATGTTTAAAAAATCGATTTTTTGCAAATTCTAAAGGGATTTCTCGCCTTAAGGCCTTAGGCCACAGTGACAGGTATAAAATCATGTGCGAATTTAACAATTTTTTTTCGTATAAAAAAGTTATTCACTCATAAAATGAATTACACATCTATGTAGTATGAATATCAAGCTGTGAGAATTTTTTTTTTAATGTGCAAATTCGCCGACTACTAATATTTTCTTTTATCTTTATTTAGGTGCTCCGCGGCGTGACATTTAGCATCGACAATTTTTTACCTCAAACAAAAAACAAAAATTCTCGTCAATCTACATTAGAATACCTAGAGAAGTACGTACGGAATTTGAAAAAGATTGTTTTATTCAAAAGTTGTAGGTATTTGAACTTGAGAAATAAAATTTCGAGAAAATTTCGTTATAACTGCTCATAAACTGCTCATAAAATGAAAAGTTTTCGATTAATCAGACATTCCGTACGTACTTATCTGCAAAATGCTATTAGGAACATAACTTTTAAATTTAAAGTAAATCGAGTGAAAATTGTTGAAGTTATTTGTCACACCAATTGGAAAAAAGCTGTTTCAAGAAGTTTCGAGTAGTCGGCCATTTTGAAAATAAAAAAAAATCTATTTTCTAACAGCTTGATATTCATACTAAATAGATGTGTAATTAATTTTATGAGTGAATCACTTTTTCATACGAAAAAAAATGATTAAATTCGCATATCATTTTATACCTGTTACTGTGGCCTAAGGCCTTAATGAGTTTTTGATGGTCACGCAACAGAAACTCAGTGATTGAATTTATCGACACGGGTTTTGGACAGTTTCCCCGTGCCCTCGTGCATATTCGATAGTGCATTAGGAAAAATGCGTGATTCGTTTTAAATCATTAAGGGGGGACATCGTGTAGTAACGTGAATAAGAGCGTGTGGCCGAAAATTAAGTCCACGGGGAAGCCGAGGGACTAATTCATGGCTCTAGAATTGCCGATTAATCGGTAGGTCATTCAGTGTTAAAAATCTTCAGTCTTGAGACTCTAAGGTGGCAGATACCTTTAGGCGGGAAAAAAAATTGCTGATTTCCATGATTTTTTTTTAAAGGTAAGATTTCTCCATTTTTGAGACTTATGGTCTGTTTTATTACTACTTTTCGTTGTTACATGATTTATTTATTTATTAATGTTTAAATATAGCAGAGGTATGGCACGGTCTTCTAAACTGCATTTCAAAAACTGGCGTGACGTATAGCTAAAAAATTAATCGACCGATTCTCTTGAAATTTGATCTAAACCTTTCTAACCTTACTCTTTGAAACATGAACCTAAATGTTTTGAAAAATTATGAAAAAGTATTTTTTAATTCCAAAATGTAGCAATTTTTTTCCGGAAAATTCAATCTTTTTTTTTCAAAGTGTACCGTCTCATCGATTTTCAACATTTCTTACTTTTCCTTGGTTCACATTCTGCATATGAGTGTTAGTGAAAGAAAAATCTTCGTTCGTTTTTTTCATATTAATCCCGTCGACGCTACGTGTCACGTCGTCTGACAACATCCGCCAAACCCGTTTAGAAGACTTGACAAAAGAAGAAAGACAAAATTGGCAAAGCAATTTCCACTTCAAAATAAAATTATGAAAATCAGCAACTTTTTGTCGCCGAAAGGTATCTCCCCCCTTTAACGCGATTTCCTAAAAGCCACTTCTTCGCAAACCTCGTACGAGATAACCCAAAAACTATCCGATCGAACGGTTTGAATTTTTGCACACATCTACATAACATAATTACCGTCTGTGTGGACCTAAAGTTCCTTAAAAATTATTTGGTAGAACTACTGTTTTATTAACAAATCCCATAGTAAAAAATGTCATGAAAAATAGAGCATTTTTTTAAAACACGTGTCATTTTTCGAATTTTCACTTTTCTTTGGATTTCGTAGGTTCACATAGAGCGTATGGGTCTTATAAACCTAAAACTTTTTGACTCTCATGTATCAGATCAATGCACCAGACGTTAGGTTGTACGCCGCGGAACAACTCAAGCGGCAACCGTCTGGGAAGCGAGTGTAGTACAGCCGCCAATTTTGAAAATGACAACAATCGAAAACTAAAAGATCTAACAATATGCCACTAACATTTTAGGCATGTAGAATAAATCGTTTCGACAGAAAAAGTCTTAAAAATTCGCTTATTGTCACCAGCCTAAATGGATCTCCCACCTCAATTTGACGATTTTTACTCGGCATCGAAATATTCGGAATCTGACATAAGGATTTTTTCATACCCTCAATCGAGTCTCGCTCCGTCCGGCAGACACTTGTTCCGCCACTTCCGGAATGTTATTCAGTGATTTTTGTGATTGAATTATCGAAGAAGTGCGAGCTATTGATTGGATCGAGTTCGAATTCTTCGCACCGAAAATTAATCCGATTTATCGGATTTATCCTCAGGTATGGGATCGACGTGACTCGACGTCTTGTCGTACGATCGTTGTATATCTCATAAGACCATTCATTTACCAATTAGTCTCTTTCAACATCGAAATCTTCCGTGGCATTTAACAATAGCGAGAAGTCTCGCTCGGTAACACGTGGGGAAGGATGAGCATCGCGTTGTCTCTCACAGTTATTAACAGTGAGCGATTAATCGACGATTAAACGCTGCGTGTGATACGTAAATGATGATTATTGCGGAACACGCGGCTCAAGTGCAGAGACCTTAATCGGTCACTCTCTCTCTCTCTCTCTCTCTCTCTCTCTCTCTCTCTCTCTCTCTCTTTCTCTCTCCCCCTCTCTCTCCTGATCTCACCTCATCGCCGTCGCCATTTTTTCTCACGCCTCCATTATCGTCGACTCAAAGAGGAGCGAGAGAAGCGCGAAGAAAAAAATCACTCGTTATCCAATTATCGAGAAATCATAGCTCAGCGTTTGTCGCAAGATCAACGACCTCCTCTTTACCGTCTCGCATGATGGATTGCGCTATAATTGAACGCAGGGAAATATGTCCGCGCGGTGAGCGATTTCGATACACGCTCGTCGGAATACGGACGAAGAATTGTATTTAGGAATTTGTTTTTCAAGGCGACGTTCGGAAGTACCAAATGTGAGAACGATTTAAAGTGTCATCGTTTGTGCGTCGTTTAATTTTGTATTTGTCCATGGACAGCGGTGTAGTCAGGACTTGCTCGAGGTCGGGGGCGAGGAAAGTCGATATGAAGTACTTACTTATTAAGGCCTAGGCCATTCTAGAGGCCGAAAAAGGACGCTTTTTGAGGATGTTTTTTTTTCAGAAAAACTATAAAATAAATCGAGATTGCAAAAAAGGGTGTTTATCATACGCATCAGTAACTGTATACAATAATTTTTTCGAAGCGATTAATTTCAAAATGGTGGCTGTGCAGCGTTTATCTCAAAACTGCATTTTTCAAGTTGGCCGGAAACATAACTCGGACAATTTTCAACCGATTCACTTGAAATGTTGAATATATCGTGAAAAATACATTGTCTATGGAAGCACGTAGGATTTTTTTTTATATTGCATAGTTCATTTGTTATTAACCATTTTGTAGGCAAATTTTTGGAAAGAGAAAAATTTGCCTGAAAAATCGTCAGATAATTGTTAATAACAAATGAACTCTGCAATATAAAAAAAATCCTACGTACTTCGATAGACAATGTATTTTTCTAGATATATTCAACATTACAAATGAATCGGTTGAAAATTGTTTGAGTTATGTTTCCGGCTAACATAAAAAATGCAGTTTTGAGGTAAACGCTGCACAGCCGCCATTTTGAAATTAATCGCTTCAAAAAAATGATTGTATACAGTCACTGATATGTCTGATAAACACCCTTTTTTGTAATCTCGATTTATTTTGTAGTTTTTCTGAAAATGAAATCCCCGAAAAGCCTATTTTTTCGCCTCTAGAGTGGCCTAACCCCTTAAGTGATTTTTATACAAATTTTAATCCACTTCAATCATGTGAAAACCGTTTACGGCACTTATGAAATTTTCGCGGCCGCTTCGCTCATCTGCAGCCTTTCTCTATACTGGCATGGGAGATCTGATTTACAATCTGGCAATTCTGAGAATAAAATAATAAACATTTCGGGACAACCAATAAAATGTGAACATTCGGATTAAAGTTTTGCCGAATACACGACTTGGTTGCAATGGTTTTTATCGTTTTTCGGTACTCATTTATTGAATTTTACAAAATTAAAGTGGGATATACATTTAGACAGGAAGCAAATAAGCAAAATTGGGGGTTTAAAAAATTAAGAAATAATTGCTCTACACTTATCAAACTTTAGGTATACTTTAATAGTATATTTAAGTATACGAAACAATTTTTTAAAATTAAGGGAGACTTTGTCCTTTCAGTGCCATATTTCAGGTGTTTACATTTTATTTTTTTTAAAGGAAACGGGTAAAGCTTTTTGAGTGCGGTTTATTTCTTGTTTTTATTCATGATATACCGAACTGTAAAAGAATTTTTTTTTGAAAAAAAAAACCAAGATGGCGGCCGTTGCAGCTCCGCGAAAACAGGTCCTTAAATCGCGGGAGGTAAACGGCTGACATCACTGCCCCCTCTTTGTTGATCTGAAACGCAAATTCAAAGCATATTATCAATCTGTGACCCTTTGGTCATGGAATGACGGATGGGTTTTTCGTTTAGTACAAATTTCGGAAAATGGCGGCAATTAAAAAAAAATCGAATTTTCGCGTTTTTTCTTCGCATAAAAAGATAAATAATAAATGCAAAAATGTATCTATCGAAAAAAGGATCCGTCATTCCGTGAAGACATATTTTCTGAGTATGCTCTCCAAATTTCAGGTCGATATGTTAATTACAGCGGTCAGGAGAATGTCAGCCATTTTTAAAAACGTATTTTCGAGAAAAACGCGTTTAAAGTTTTGCAATGTGTTTACACAAATGTGTTTATAATTACCGCTAATCGGCAATGCCTGGTCCATAGAGGCATCCCTCCTCTTCTTTTAGCTGCTCATGTTGAGCCGCTAACATCTCCCGCTGCATTTCAAGGACAAAGTCTCCCTTAATTCATCATCAAAATGGCGGAGTTGTATTTTCAATATATACTATTCTGTATTAATTTTGTACTATTTTTGAGCTGTCAATATTCAAATCATGTAATTTTATTTTCATATATTTTTCGCTTGACTCTCAAGTGTCCCACCCTGCCCCGTAATTGTTGGCGTAATAATTAGCTATGCAGATGCACTTGCGGCCATGCTGCGGTTCTTGCCTCCGCAAGGACCGCGAGAAAAGGATCTCGCGTTGCGGCCACGATTAAAAAACGAGACGCACAGCGAGAGTAAAACTGTGCGTAAGAAATAGAGAAAGGGCGACAAAGAACGAGAGAAAGAGAGGGAGGGAGAGAGTGAGAGAGAGAGAGGGAGAGAGTGCCAGAGAAAAACCACGACACGTGCTCAAGGCAATTGGTAACCAAAACTTTAGCACAGTGTTGGTAGTTTCGAGAAGTCGTTAAATAGCAGCGTTGGCTGAAAGAAACGAGATCCTTTTTAAGTATGACACGGTGACACGTTTGCCGAGGCTGGACAGCCTAGTACAGCGTAACGAGAATCTTTTTGCCGCAATCCTCGTCGTGCGATGCTTCTCGTCAACGCGCGGTGAAAGACCATGATGGAAATTTGTACACCGTTTCGCTTCATAGACCAAACATATACGCGGTGACAATCATAAGGTGGCCATGTGTTTTTTTTTACGATTACGAAGTTACGATTTTATTGATTTTCTGAGTCCCTTTCGAAAAATGATACAGCGTATTTTTGTGATGTGTAGTATTTGAGAGAAAAAATCTAGCATTTAAAAAAAAATCGAAAATTCCATTTTGAGAACGGACGAATGAAGATAATGAAATTCCGAATACGAAACACTCCTGAAAAACTTTTTTATGTATACTGCATCGAGAAAAAAATTTTAAGAGATGCATTTGGAAGTCGTTAAATGGAGTTCAATTTCATTTGAAAAGAAGTTTTTTTATGAGTGTTTCGTATTTTTCAATTTGATTGTTTTCATTCTGCTTAACTTAAAATGCAATTTTGACTTTGGTTCAGAATGCTTAATGTTTATCTGGCGAATACCATTCATCACGAATATACGGTATATTTTTTTTCAGATAGGACTTGAAAAATCATTAAAAATCACATTTTTCTCGGTCGCAAAATCTCCGCGCTGGACCCTTAAAAACACATGGCCACCTTAAAATTGTCACCCTGTAGATTTATGTACATATATCGACATAAACAGTGTCTCGAAATGACCTGACATTTAAATTTATTAATAAAACGTATTATTTATTTGAAAAGTACGAATGTTTTTATTTTAATGTAAGGTACAAATATGGAGGTTATGTGTGGAGCACAATATTCAATAAATGGTCGCCTCGTCCTTGTTTGCGAACGTTCACTCTTTTGACTTACCGTTAATTTCATTAAGGGGCATACCAGTGTGAACGCTGAAAATTTGGGTAACATTCGGGAATTTTTTTGGAAGTAAAGTGCTCAATTAAATGTAATGTTTCGGTAAATTAAGAATATATTTGGCTATATTTGACCTATATTACATAATTTTTTCATAGAAAAATATTGAGATCCAAGCGTCTTATGCGCTGCCTTCGGAGGCGCCAAAAAAAAAGTTTCTCCACTGCTGACATGATTTCGGCTGATTGAGTAGCTGAAACCGAAAAAGGAAAAAATGTCTTTAAACTGAAAGGTATTTCCCGTACAATGACGCAGGATTTTCGAAAAATATCGAAATCTAACAAAATGGCGTAGTTATGAAAAAGAGTCTGCTTTCTTGCCTAAAAATGGTCGTTTTTTTCAATGCCAAATCGTCAATTTTCATCCAATCAAAAACATTCTACGTCATTGTAGAGTAAATATATTCAAGAGTACTCAGTTCAAATTTCAAGTCAATCGGATCATTGCTCTTTGAGTTACAATGTCAGCAAATTTGGAAAATTGCATTTCGAGAAAAACTCGTTTAACGATTTAACTATCGATTTTTGCAAGAGAAAATGATGTTGATATAAATTATATAAATGATAATGATATTCTTGAAAGTATAAACTGTCAAAAGAGGCAAAAAAAAACGATTTTTTGAAAGTTTCACACTGGTATAGCCCCTTAAAGGTGCGTCCAAATGCTTCCTCGAGCTCCGGAATGGTCTGTGGATCATTGGCATACACTTTTCCTTTAAAAAAAGCCCAAAGAAAGAAGTCCAATGGCGCCAAATCGCTAAATCTTGCTGGCCAATTCACATCCGTGGCGCAAGGTAACTCCACCATGAAAGTTCGTCTGCAATAACTATGCAGTAACAATGCAGCAAATAAAAATTCCTATGCCTTGCTCGATCGTGTAATTCTCCATGACCGAACCTCAATACTTCCTGATGCCAGTTGTCAAAAATTAATACCTACTCTATGTTCGCCACAAAAAAAATGGCGCACAATTTAATAAGTCAGGGCATTTTGAGACACGCGTTATAATTAATTTAATATTTATATACATTGTTTATTAGTATAGCATTTTATGTGTTATTTAAAAACATTCCTAATTAACACGAATGTGGCGCATGCGCTCTTTGATGTGGAGCCACTTTTACTAACGAGAGAAATTGCAACTTTGAATATAGCATCTTTTGAATTAAAAAAATGACATCTTATTTGTATGAATCGCCAAAAAAATGTTTGCTATATTTAGTTTACGACAAACGCGCCACCATTTTTTCGAATCGTCGTGACAGGTCCTCAACCTAAATCCGCAAAGCAACAGTTTTCGAATGATAATAAAAATAAAGGTAAAGAAAAAAAAGAATTTTTAAAATTTGATATCGGCTATTCGGCACAGTTTCATACGAAAAATCGTAAAACTGCGATGAAATTTGAACTCTTTTCAAATTTGCATTTAACGAATATCCCCTCGCCCCGGGCCCCTTTTAAAACATATACACGTCTCGCGCGATTGGAATCTAGTAATGGATTATCCATTAATCCAGATCGCAGCGTACCGAAGAACGAGAACGTAACGCGATCTTGGCGTAATAATAATGGCGATAATAAAAACATTACGAGAGATCTTCGGCCTCTCAAAACTTTGAGCAATCGCATTATTTATATGCTCGATGTCGAAACGGTAACAGAATTCTTTTATTACTATTATTCTTATTTTTATTCGGAGCCCATTAATCCGCTCCAATTACCAAATTCATCGGGGCTCCGAATTTTAATGGGAAATCAGGCCAGGTATTACGCAAGTACCTACATGATTTTCGAAACGCGCATCGCATAGAATGATCCGCCGGTGTATCAATGCCGAGAGTATACATGATCGCTACACTTGGTCCGTTCACGAGTTTCTCCCGGCTGGAAGTGCGCTCATTTTTATTTCATTCAATTTGGCTTCATTCATTTTTATTTCATTGAAATCAATGAAATTCGAGTGTTTTTAGACATTTTAAAAATAGTTCTCCGAAAAATTATATTACATATTGAATCTTATCGATAATGAAATTGTAATCTCGCTTCATTTTTTTTTGTTTAGAATGAAATTTAGTTGTTAGGGTTTAAGTACGATTTTGAGACGATATTAATTATTTTTGGACATTCTGTCCGTCCTTGGTGTCTGACAATAAATGCTTTGAAAATTTTTCAGATTTTTTTTCCATTTTGATGTGTGATCAATGATTTAAAAAGTGCATATTCCGTTTTGAAAGCACGGTAAACATATATATTATATATTACAGGTATATAATAATAATGACGATTATTATTATGATATTATAATAATATCAATCAAGATTATTTTTATCTTAGAATAATATGAATTATTATCATTATTGTATAACAATAATATCAATTATAATTGTTATTGCATTATGTTGATATTTAATATTCTCATTATTATAACATAATAATATTTGTTATTATTAAAATTACAATATAATATAATTAATTATATTGTGATATTACCACAAGTAAAATAATATATTAAATAATAAATTATATCTTCGCGACCCACATGAATTTTCTTTTTCATTTTTTTTTCCTTCATATGTTGTCATCGCGGTCCTGACAAGTTTTCCGCATGAAACGCGAGCACTTGTTCTCCCCACTTTCGATCGCGCAGTCACTTCGATGTGACCGCCGAATTCCGCTGGCTCTTGCAATCCCTTTCTCTTCATGCCTTGCTCTCCGTCCTCGTGAAATCAGCAGCACAGGGCAAAGAGTGATACCTGTACCTGTTCGGGAGAACACCACGAACGCCAAAGCGAAACGATCAACGACGTCCCACGCCAACAATGACGCCGTATAGATATAACCGCGATGTATTCTGACACGCACACAAATGACCTGTACTCAAACTTACTCAGCACACAAATATGGACACACACGCACGCATCCTCGTAAATACGTTCAAGATGTGCGTGGGTGATTCGCGAAGGATGCTAAGAAGATCCGGCCTTATACGAGGCGATGATGAACATATATATATATATATATATATATATATATATATATATATATATATATATATATAAAATGAACTACGGCCTAGAAAAGAACTCTCTTCTGATTCTTGGGGAGAAAGGTGATCGTTTGGTCGTTCGCTCGGTTGAATCAACGAGATCCAGAATTTGCTCCTTCACGTCCTGATGCGAGAGTACTGACTTTATTTAACTCGCTCTTGGTTGCCGTAAAAGGATAAAAAACTAATATATATATATATATATATATATATATATATATATATATATATTAGGGTGATTCGCTTCAGGGCAACTTTTTTTTTACCCATCGTGCCCGAAAACCTTTGGCTGGTACCCAAAAACGAACTTTCGTGAAAGGGGGGTGTTGTCAAAAAATATTTAGAGGTCGCGAATCAAAATTGAAGGTTTCCCATTTAATTAACATTGAAAAAAATGTTTTTCTCATTATTAGTGTTAACATTCCGCGAATTTTGATATCGCGATATTTTCCACGTGGGTTCTCATAGGAAATATGATACTCCACAATAAAGTTCATTGAGCCATGGCCGTAAATTCAACCGTTTCAGCGGCAACATTATTTCAAGTGAATATTGTGCAAAATGTCTATTCAAACGGCTGTAACGCCTAAGCTATTAGATATATCGAAAAAAATTCAAATGAGAACTTTGTAGAGAAAGTAAATTTCTACAAAAAAGTCTTATAAGCCGAGCCCGAAAATTCAACTCCTTCTCAGCTATAGGTGGATGAAGTAAAATAAATAGATATTTTTTTAAACAAAAAAAATCTATTTATTTTACTTCATCCACCTATAGCTGAGAAAGAGTTGAATTTACGGGCTCGGCTTATAAGACTTTTTTGTAGCAAATTACTTTCTCTACATAGTTCTCATTTGAATTTTTTTCGATATATCTAATAGCTTAGGCGTTACAGCCGTTTGAATAGATATTTTCATACAATATTCACTTAAAATAATGATACCGCTGAAACGGTTGAATTTACGGACTTGGCTCAATGAACTTTATTGTAAAGTATCATATTTCCTATGAGAACCCACTTGGAAAATATCGCGATATCAAAATTCGCGGAATGGTAACACTAATAATGCGAAAAACATTTTTTTCAATGTTAATCAGATGGGAAACCTTCAATTTTGATTCGCGACCTCTAAATATTTTTTGACAACACCCCCCTTTCACGAAACTTCGTTTTTGGGTACCGACTAAAGATTTTCGGGCACGATGGGTCAGAAAAAAAAAGTTACCCTGAAACGAATCACCCTATATATACATATATATATATATATATATATGCAAAGGGGCAAGATACTCAAAAATAACGAACGTGAGAGAGAGGGAATTTAGTAGGCAAAGTAAACAAGAAATAACGAGAATTGTTAATGAAGAAGGAAATTTTAATGGCATCGCCGAATTGAATCGAACAAGATGTGTATTTATGTCTTCGCATTAAACACTTAAACTTATTTTCCATTAATTCAACCGTCTTGTTAATTTTGGTTGAACGAGATGGCTAAATTTCGTGAACTGATGACTATTCTACATGTATTTCTTGACATGTATATTAGGGTGGCACAATTTGGTGGCACAAACGAAGCTCTTGACTGACCACTCAATATTCATTGGCCGGCTGGAGCTTTTGCGAGGATAATTTAAAAATTATAAAGCGTCAAATTCTAGGGTGAGAAGAGGCCGATAAAAAAATAGATTTTTTGATGAAAATTTGATTTTTTTGGGAGGCTTGGGAGACCTCTAAATATTTTTTAACGGCTCACAGCTTGTGCGACAATTTTTTTTGTTCTTTATGGAAGACACTTGCATGGCGACAAAAAGAGAAAAAATAGAGCTCAAAATTGTGCCACCCTAATGTATATACACTAGTGGAATTAATTCTGGCCACTTGTCAATTTTTTTTAAATTTCCCATTTACTGATAATTTTTACGTTATAGGCTTATATTACATTCATCAATGCATGGTATGACTTTATATTCGGTTGTTTTTTGTTTGGACGTAATAAACAATTTAGACATTAATTATGTGTATCGGAGTTTGTTTATACATGACGAAAAGTGATGTGCTGACGAGAGTAAATTCGTAAAGCGAAGAGGCACTAAAATAAACATTCGTCGCTCTTTTTTTTAATTATTAGCGCCCTTTGCTCACGATAATAGTTAAAACCGGTACCGGGCTAACCCACGACCACGTATTGCACTTCACACAATGACGGGACCGAGAGAGACACAGTAGTCCACGAGAGACACGAAAAGAAATGTTTGTTTTTTAAATTTTGTTTGTCGTAAAAATGACACGTCCCCCAGTTATTTTCACTCTCGGGGTCCTGGGGAAATTTTTGTGGCGTGTTTTACGGTTCGCGAAGGTGTTTTTCCGTGGTCTCCACGTGGCGACGGGCAGATATATAGTTTGGTGTATGGTAGCAATATAACGAGTGAACGGCGAAGATGAAGGAGACGAGGAGGAACTCAAAGAGAGGAATGCCCTCTGGGTCTTGTCGCTCCGGTGTTTTACTACTTCGCGTCAATGGGACGAGGGAGTTCTATTAGCGCTATTTCTTACACTCTGTCTCTCGTTTTCTCCCTGCAAACACCCCACCCCCCGCCTCGCTCGCTTTTTTTAAAATTATTTTTTGATTTTGTTGCGTTTGCGACACTGTTATTTTTTGATTATTTTGTGTTGGCGACACTGTTTTTTTACGTTATCTTTGGATATTTTGATTATTTTGCGTTTGCGATACTGTTATTTTCTGTTATTTTTTATTTTTCGATTATTTTGCGTTTGTGACACTTATTTTCTGTCATTTTTTATACTTCGAGTTTTCGCGTTTGTGGTACTGCTATTTTTGTTATTTTTATTTTCATAATTATTTGTCATTTCATCGATTTTTTTACATCTCCATTATTATTCATATTTTATTTCCTGTTATAGATCAATTTATTCATTTGATATTTTGATTATTTTGCGTTTGCGACATTGGTATTTTCCGTTATTTTTTATATTTCGATTATTTTGCGTTTGTGACACTGTTCTTTTTTATATTTCGATTTTTTGCGTTTGCGACACTCATTTTCTGTAATGTTTTATTTTTCCATTATTTTCCGTTTATGACACGGCCATTTTTGTTATTTTTATTTTCATAACTATTTGTTACTTCATCGATCTTTGTACGTCTCCATTATTATTCATTTTTATTTCCTGTTATGGATTAATTTATTCAGCCATCCTTGCCACTCCGGCTAAAGGAAGGTTTCTATTTTGTTGTGTGAACATTTTTTCGATTCTTCACCAGTTTTCTATGCGAAAAATATTAAATATAGAATGTTGAAATTTGTCCTGAAGACCTGAACAGGTGATTTGAAGCAAAAAAACCAAACACATTTTTACTTTGAACAATATTGTGTAAAAGTCGAACTAGAATCAAGAAGAAAATTTGAAAAATAAAAAAATTGTGAGCAATCGAAGGGGAAGTTTCGTTTTTTACCAAACATTTTTAC
>OY723390.1:40742362-40759862 GCA_963210295.1 Ophion ellenae | reverse complement strand
AACTCTTACCTGAACTCAATCGGCAATTCCTGCACCGTACAAAATCCCTTTTGATTGCTCATCATCGTCGATTTCTTCAAGTCTTGCTTGCTTTCGATTTTTTGAAAATTTCGAAGTGGACTGCCCCCTTAAGGCGCGACCCTGAATTAGAAAAACTCCCGAAAAAAACGTTTTCGGGAGTTTTTTTGGAAGGGAAAAAAAACAAGTGAGCCCGGTAAACATTGAGGTATCTTTTCATGTATGAAAAGATACCTCATATTTGAAAGTCTCTCTTTCAAATATGAACCTCATATTTGAAAGAGACATACATATTTGAAATGTATAAAAAAATGTTAAACATAAAACAATAAATAACTGCAGATTTATCAGCCTATTCGATGTGCGTCTTGCCACTGCAGTCCCCAATCGGCGGGAAAAGTGCAGCTCGTAATTCTTGACTGAAACAAAAAAACCAATGAAATTTTCAATTGTCATTTATTTTTCTTCTGGGTGAATGAAGAAAATGCTGAAAAAATAGTGAAATTATAACTTTTATCAGGTTTGAAAAAAAATGTTAAAAAAAACACTTCAACGTGCTAGAAAAATTATTAAAAAAGACTTTATCAACGACTTTATTAATTCACTTAACTAAACTCCCTAGAATTCCCCTATTAATTCACTCAAAGCTAAACGCCCTAGAGAATCAAACCAAAGTTTATTTTCTTCAGTATGAAAATATCTTCTATTTTCATACTGAAGAAAATAAACTTTGGTTTGATTCTCTAGGGCGTCTAGTTTTTTTGCTATCACGTCCGGCAATTTGGAAAAATCGTGAAAATGAAAACTGGAGAAAACGCGCTTCAAAGTTTTCAATAGGAGGAAATATTAATATCAAATATCAATCGCTTCTCTGCTTCTGGCCTTATATCTTCGAAAATATTTACAATTGGTCTCTGTATCTTTGTAAATATATTCTTGGATAGTTCATCTATCGATTTGAGGGATTAAAAAAAAATATTTTTCGGCCCTTCTAATTCAGGCCCCGGCCTTAAGGGGTGTGAATGAGCTGAAAACTGAAACATGACACCCAACTATTATTGCCCCCCGCCTTCCGACGGAAATTTGGCACGCCGGAGCCGGTGAAAGAGAAACGCCGAAGAGAGGAAGGGAATCTTTTGGGCGAGAAGTCCGATCCGCTGTGTGAAGGGCTCCGCGTTTCTGTGTGGTCCTTATGCGCGGATGCGCTATTTTCCTTTCTCACAATCAGCCTCGTCCGTTTTGTGCTTGGATGTGACCGCAACGATCCTCCCGAACGGCCACTTTTCCACGGTCCTGAGAAGGATACGGTGGAAAGGATAGAACGGGCTTCCGACCTTCCGCGATTCCTCCAGGCATTACCCCCACTTTTCGCACAAAAAAGGCCTTTTTCATGATTTTTTAAAAGAAAACTACAAAACTCTTTTAATCGATCAATATACCATCTGTGAATAAAGTAAGTAAAAACTGTGAATAAAGGCAATTTCACATAAAAATAAAGTTCATGTCACTTTTTTTTTATCTTAAATGACCTTGAACGACTTTGACCCCTGAATGTTTTCTATGCAGTTTCCGATGCTCTACAAGATAGTCGAAAAAAAAATGTACCGTCCCATTTAAAAAAGTGAAGGTGACCTTTACTGTGCGACAGCGCCTCCACTGAGATAAAAAAAAATGGTCGCATTTGATGACCCATTTCGTACGGTACAACTTTTGTTTCAAACATTTTTTTGTGACGATAATTACAGAGATATTCAAGGTGGCAACCGTTAGTGCCTCACCCTGTATACGATTCTTTACATTTGTCCGATCGTGAAGAATTATACAGGGTGTCCCTCTTATCTCTGCCACCCAAAATAACTCGGTAATTATCGATGGGGGGAGGAGATCGGTAAAATTTGAAGAATTATTTACACATATACATAATTATTTACATTTGACCGATTTTTAAGAATTATAAACATCGGTAAGGAGATCAATAAAACCTAATTGGTAATAGGTGATGTAATTCTTTAAATTTTACCGATCTCCTCCGTGGATCCGGGCAGCCAATTGGTCTTTTTTGACCCTGGTAGCCTTTTTGTTCCTCAGCTTCCTTCCACTGCCATTAACCCCGTCTGGTCGACGTCAGATCCGTCACGTCATCTGGACGTACCGTTTTTTCCTCTCTCTCTATCTCTATCTCTCTCTCTCTCTCTCTCTCTCTCTCTCTCTCTCTCTCTCTCTCTCTCTCTCTCTCTCTCTCTCTCTCTCTCTCGCCCTGCTCTCTGTCAATCCCTCATAACGATACAGGTCTCACAGTGAGGGCGCCCCACCACACTGTCGGCCTCGGGAGATCCGCGGGTTCGCGCCTCTCTTGCCAACACTGCGAAATCACGATTTATCCATGAGATTGGGCGCTCTCACAGTGAGTGAGTCACCGAACCACCGCAACGACTCTGAATACTCCAGTTGCTTTATTTTCTCGTCGGCGCGGGCGCTTTTTTTTCTTCTTCTTTTTACTCTTTTGCCACTTTGATTTCATTTTAATTGAGGTTGGAGATCGTGAATGAGAGAGCTCCGCTGCCGCCGTCAGAGTGCAACGGGCGCACGCATATGCGCTTTTGAGAGAGTCGCGCATCTTTGCTGGCCCTCGAGCGATCGAGAGCAATTTATTCCGCTTCGCCTCTCTCCCTTCTCGTCGCGGCCGATTCACCTATATACCCCCCACCCCCCTTCCATATTTGTACATACGCACGCATTCATGTGTGAGTGTTCCGCTCCAATTTTGGATCGTCAGGGCGGAATTTCGTCGATATTACAGATTCGTGCATCACCGAGCTCGATGTGGTCCAATGTTTTTCTCGCTGTCTCAAATACCACTCGTGGTCTTCTTCATCACTCGGTTATCATCTCGGCATATACCGGGTCTCCAATTTTAATGTTACACCTGATTTATCTCGAAAAATACTGCTCCGATCAAGTATCAAGTGTAATAAAACTTTTAGGGGTCGAAGCTTAAAACAAAAATCCTTTTTGGTCCAAAATTCAAAATGGCTGGCATTTTATTTTCAATGGGATCACGAAGTTTTCGCCAAAAAATTTGTCAGGCTAAAACGAACAACTTTTGTAAGAAAAGTTTTTTGATAACGTTCATATCTTTCAGGCCTCGCATACCATTTTTTACTGAAGGATGTCTCAAAATGACCTGACATTTTGATTCATTTATTAATTAACGTTTATTAATTAATTCATTCTTTATTAATTCATTTAATTATTTATTCATTAATTCTTTAGCAATTCATTTATTAATTCTTTATTGATTCATTTATTCATTTATTATTAAATGTATTTATTAATTAATTAACGTTTTATTAAACGTATTATTTATGTGAAGAGTGCGAATATTTTTATTTAAATATAAGGTGGAGACATGGAGGTTATGTGTGAAACACGATATCCGATAAATGGTTTCGTTTATTTACGAAGTCACTAACAACGAAAGGTTGCGAGGGTAAAAATAGGCGACACGTATTTTTTTATATCTGCGGGACCCGATTTTTAAGGGGCGAAATGCACCCTCGAAAATAGTGTTGTTTTTTTGTTTTCCGTCGATAACGTCATCGTTCTCATCTCCAATGTATAGTACACGAAAAAATCACCATTGTTGCAATTTGACATTTTTTCATACCTCGCACCGTTAAAACGTTATTGACGAAAAACGAAAAACCCCCTTTGAGCCCAATTTTTCGAGATAAATCAGGTGTAAGATTACAATGGGACACCCGGTATGTTAGGAGGAACGCACTGAACTGCCAATTACGCGCGCAAAATGTGGGCTTAAAGTTTGGATCGTTGGAATGCAACGATTTGTTTTAATTCCTTTTTTTTATTATCGAAGATCATATTTTGTAGACTTGGGTTGTAGATCGCTAAATAGAGAGCCGAAAAAATAATCGCGTGATTTTTTATAGTCGGGGTTAGGCAACCGGGACGACCCAAAGACGAGGGTCATAAGAAAAAATTGAAGAAATTATTAAGGTGAATGAAAAATCGTTCGGACATTCATTTGTATATACATTAACAAAGTTGTGTACCAAATTTCATTTTAAAATATTAATAATTGACGAGATTATGAACAAATTCGTGCAGGACCTTTAAACGAAGGGCTTAACGGTGTACTTGATTTTGGCCACCCGGTTGATTGGAAATAAAAAAACGAGTTATTTTCTTAAAATAGATAATATCGACTAAGACTTGACCGAGCTTTTTTTTCGTTATTGTCCTCCAATTAGCAAAAACAACAATTTCAATTTTTTTTTGGATTTTACACGAAAACATTAAATATCATTATTGTTAATAACTAATGAAAATAATGTTGGGAAAAAAACCATCGGTCAAGACTGAACTATCTTTTTACTAAATTAGTGTACCAAATTTCAAGTCAATCTGGCCATTACATGTTGAGAAATCGTGTACACTATTTGGAAAAACATAGTTTCGAGAAAAACGCGTTTAAAGTTCTACTAGCGCAATTCTATCGTAATAATGAGTTTACGTTTGATCTGCGATTCCTGCACCATAAGTAGGACCTTCCTCTTCGATTTGAGTTGCCTCAAGCGACGAACGAGTGTTCGTCATTTTTACAATAACCTCACCCCTTAAATCTGTTAAATGAAATTTGGGAATTTCAGAACAAGAAAATTTCGTTGCCTTCCAACGATGCAAACTTCAGAATCATCTGAAAAACCTTTTTCACAAGTTCTTTCACCTCTTAATATTATTTTTTCCCTCTTTTTCGTCCTCCACGACCGCGCGTACCCCGGTGACGAGTTGTGCGAGAAATTCAACGGCGGTTTAAGTGAATCTATGCAGGATATTACCGTGGAACTATTGTGACATCGCGAGACAGTGTGCGTCAATCTATCGTGACTCGCGCTTGCATGAACGCCAAGTTTGCACGAGTGCATCGCACCGCGAGGATAATCCAACGTACACATATACGAACAAATATATCTGTCATGGGATAATGTATTGTAATGAGGTTCGAAATCGTTCGAGTGTGGATTGAACGGAGGACGTGCAAGCCTATTTACACACATACACATACATATACATATACATATATATATGTAGTACTACAAACTTAAAACATTATTTTATTATTTTTTTTGTGTATGTACTTCCCTGTTAGAATAAAATCTTAATGCTTCGTATCAACACTTATCTGAATTACTCCCATGTATGTCCTACGATCTTTTTTATAAATCCAACATTCAAAAAGCATTTTTATTTAATTTTAAGTTTTTCTGCAGCATAGGTTTTAGTTTTTTTCTTCTTTTTCCTCGTACTTTTACTTGCCGCTTACAAAGAACGTCACTTATATATGCGATAATGCATTGAAAACTATTTGACACGTGTTTCTTTTTATCGGCACAAAAACGAATTTCAGGGGGGAAACCACCCCTCAAAGAAAGGCGCGTCGAGGGGTGATTTTGCAGTTTCACCCGCGAGCAATCCACCGGTCTGAATTAAACAAAAGCCAAAAATCTTCTAATGCAAAGCGATGAAAAATGCACTACAGAATTATTGAAAACAAAAATGGATCAAGAGGTGACAGGCTTTTTTTTTAAGGGGTGGTTTTCCCCTTCAAAATGGTCTTTCCACCAATCAAAAAAAAAATAGGTGCCTAATAGTTTCCAATGCTTCATCACAAAAAAGAGTTTTAACAAAATTTAAGGCAGACACTTAAGTGATAGAATTTTTTAAAAGCCATTCGGAGTCATTTCTCATCTGAACTTTAGTGGCTGCTCTTCGAAAATCTACTTTGTGAAATTTGATCAAAATTTAAGGCAATGGTCGTATTGTTCAGTTGCCAATTTATTTAATGCTCAACAGTCCACTCTATAACGATAATAGGAGTAAAAAAACGGGAGGAAAGTACACACAACAAGAGAAATAAATGTTTAAGTGCTTTTTTCTCGAAAACGAAAAAAAAAAAAAACGTTGAATATGGAAGTGGTTCGGGCAGATTGATACAACGATGCTGAAGTTTGCATCGTCGGTATGCAACGATTTTGCTTTCTTTATATTTCATTTTTATCAGTATCCAACGCCATTATTTTTGTAAATTGAGTTCGTTAATATCTAATAAGAATACGAGAAAGCGTTTGACTGATTTTTGCCACGAAAATCGGCCAAATATTGTGCAATCGAAAAAAAAAATTCTTATTGCGTTCCAACGATGCAAACTTCAACGTCATTGAATACGAGGCATCCAGATTTTCCTTTTGGACGTCACTTTTCCACCAATATATATATATATATATTGGTGGAAAAGTGATATGTATATATATATATATATATATATGCGGCCCCCCGCAGACTCAGCCCGTCCACCGTGCACACAATACAAAAGTGTAATGTAACAAGACACACAGAAATTGCGGGCCTGGAGAATTTCTGTTAACTGTACTGCAGAGAGTTGGCCACAGTGCGGCCATAAAACGATAGGGTCGAAGGTCTCTTCACCCGGAGAGCCTTTCTTCATCCTCTTCCGGGCTAAAAGTAAACGGACACCTGTGCACCGATCTCTGTACCCTCGTTCCCCTCACCTACCCTCCTCTTTTGCCTTACCCTCGGTGTGAATCTTGTTGCGATATATGTTGTACAGATGCAACAACACAGGGAGACTTCTTCTCGTCTCTTATGCACCGCGCCGCATCAGCTTCCTGCTGTATGAGATTTCTCTCTGCTCATTTCGACCTCTCTACCTTTCTCTCATTCTTTTATTATATGTATTTCGCGAGACGTGGCGTGCGGATAAGCCAAGTGCGAGAAACCGAGCTCGTGTTATGGCACTTCTGGTCTGGGGCAGGTATATACATATGAGCGACGATCCATATATATATATATATATATATATATATATATATATATATATATATATATATATATATATATATATATACCGGGTGCGTCACGGGTAACTGGACGCTCTAAAACTACCAGAAATATTGATTGTAGGTCAAAACGGTTCAAGTGAAAATTTGAACGTTTTGTCTGCATTTCGGTCGTTCCGGTATCTTCTTTTATAAGTGAAAGTGCCAAAGTTTTTTCACGGTCAACTGGACTTAAAAAAAATTGAAACTCATTTTTTAAATCTCCCATCCCTATTTTTCAAACAGAGCCCTTTATATATCATGACCTTGGGATGACCTCCAAATAATAAAAAAAATTAACAACACGAGAATTGGCTCAAGGCTAATGATTCACGAACTATTTCTGAATGGAAATAATGGGTTTTTAATAAATTTTCACAGGAAGTGACGTTGTTTTTTTTTTTCATTTACGAAAGGAAGTAATAATTTGTATTACATTTTCTGGAGAAAGTAATCATTTTGTTGAATTTTCGGAGGGAATATTAATTTTAATCAAATTTTAGGCAGGAAATAATCATTTTTATTGAGCTTCAGGGAAAAAATAATAATTCCCATTTGTTTTACCTACTTTCGTTTACTTTAATTGAATTTGCGGAGGAAATGAAAATTTTTATTGAATTTTTGGAAGCAGTTAATAATGTTTATTGAATTTTTTTAAAGAAATAATAATTTGTATTGAAGTTTCCGAAGGAAATGATCATTTTTGTGGAATTTTCGGAGGGAATAATGATTTTCATTACATTTTAGGCAGGAAGTGATGATTTTTGTCGAACTTTAGGGAAAGAAATAATAATTTGCATTAAATTTTGCGGTGCAAATAATACGTTTTTTCTTCATTTTTTCGAAAAAAATGATCATTTTTATTGAATGTCCAGCAGAAATCAACAATGTTGATTAAATCTTGGGACGAATTTTCATTAAATTTCGAAGGAAGGTAATTTTTATTTAATAACCCAAAATGGCTTCCTGAACTAACCGGGCAACATTTTTTGATATCGGTTCCGAATGATACGTCAACCCTTCGCAACGCTTCATTAGAAATCGTCTAGTGTCTACATTTTAGTGACCCACCCGTTACACACACACACTCACACACACACACATATAAATGTATATACACAGCGAGTCCTGTTATGAATGTATAATCTTGCAACTGTCGATAGGTCAGATCATGTCGTACTATATACTGGAATTTCAGTTTAGTAAAAGTCCCACCATTTTCAAGATTTTGGGCTTTATGTTGTTTAAAAAAAATCATCTGCTTTTGGTTTTTCGCATGCCATTTCTACAAATGACATGAATCGACAATAACTAATCAACTTTTTAAAGTAATTGTCACGATATGCGTAGTTCTTTTTTGTCACACCGCAGGCTATCAAAGTTAGATGTTCGAATTGGTTTGTATGAAAATTCTGCGTATGCTCTTTTTTCATAAAGTTTCCTTAACATTTAAGATTAAACATTAAGATTAAGTTGCAGGATTATCAATGCATAACACGACAATATATATATATATATATATATATATATATATATATATATATATATATATATATATATGTATAAACGTATTTATGTGATATCGACTACGTACAACGGAAAAGGCGAGACCGACGTGCCGCGTTGAGAGGCTTGGCTCGTAAGTTACGCCCTTCTGCGTTTTTGCAAGTATTCGATGTATGCTCGGCTGCATCGCGCTTTTCGTCGGACCGAGGGGTTAAAGGATCTCACAGGAGCTTTGAGAGAAGGGAAAAGCAGTATGCACGAGTGAATCACAGATAGAGTGAGGAGAAGAGAGAGAGAGAAACATGGAACGCCCACTTGCAGCTGTTAAGGGGAAATGTCACGGTGCATGATTGATTGGTGGCTTCGCCAGTGTGGTGCACATCTTTCTTTTATTCCACTTTGTAATATGCACGTACGTGTGGTACAAGTATGTACACGTACAGCCCACCGCGAGCTTCCTCGTGAAAGGACGAGGACGAATAACGAGAATGGAGAAAACCAAGTCATGTGTAAAGTATGCATGTGCGCGACCGTGTGTGTGTACGGTGGCGTATATAATGGCATTTACTTGGTGCAAAGTCAAAGGTCACCATCCGACTCGCGATGAACACGGATAGCTCCATACCTATGTACATTCTATTAATAATAATAGATCTCGTATATTCCATGTAAATCGTGTATCTTTTTTTTCAATATTCAATGTAGCAATTAAACGAAATAATCGAATAATCGCTTCGAAAAATCCTACTATTCGTGTACTTTTAAATGTGCAAAAAGGTTGGACACTCGGAGGCAACAATTAGAAAAAGTAGGGCGGGAATGATTGAATAACGTTTTAATTATTCAATTTCTCTTGGATGCACGTTACTATTAGTCGACAACGAATATTTAGTTTTTGATTAATTGTTATGTACGTTTGTTTGTATATATATAAATATAAATATATATATATATATATATATATATATATATATATATATATATATATATATATATATATATATATATAATGTATATTTAAATAATACTTCATGTGTGTTGGGGTGTGTTCAAAAAATCTACTTTTTGGGTCCTCCCCTTTCGATTACAATTTGAAATATTCTCCCCTAGCATATCGTAGAACGGAGGTCCTCGACAAAACTGGAAGACCCGCTAAATATAGGAGCTTTTTTTAAATACACCATAATATTGTTGGCCTAACCGAAAACCGTAGGGTGGGTTTTCCACGTATTCCGACAATGTGGTGCAGAAGGAGGGTTCTCCGGCGAAGTAGGAGAACTACGTTAGTTCTTTTTGTTGGCTTTAGCCCGTAAACGGCTCGTTGGGGTTTTGGTTGTTTGGAAGAGCAGAGTCCTGGTCGGAGGGAAGGGAAGGTGGAAACGAAAAAAAATATTTATTTATTTATTTATAGCGGAAAACGAATTTTAATAAACTTAAGAACACTCAAAATATATATGTAGAGGGGTTTCGGGGTTTTCCGTCGGAGCAAACAAATAATTTTTATGCGAACGGAGGACATTGTGTGCATATATATATATATATATATGCACAGGATTTCGCCGCCGAACTCCCGGCACGGGTCTCGAAGCGCGTGACTCGGTGCGTAGGTTCAATTTTTTGACGTAGCCGCTAGGGGCTCCCAAGACGCAGCGCTAGTGTTGCGACGCTGGACAAAAGTTTGGTACTTCAAGTTGCAGATCGCGGCGCTGGGGTTCGCGGCTCGGTAGGAGTATTGCGAGCAGCCCCACGACACTGGGTACTATTCCAATGGCAATACATTATTCGCGTGTTGTCCGGGATGTTTAATTGCGCTACAGTCCACTTCGTGGCGCTAGTAGTCCTCTGCCCGGCTTCTTTTACGCATGCGCGTTCTATACTCGATATAATAATAACATTTTCGGAGTATTTGGAGAGTTTTACGCGTTTTATGGTTGTGGTTGTGACCTGTGGCTTGTCCAAATTTTTGTCACAACTCGAATGCAATAATATTATACGCGTTCGGTGGGTTCGGCTAGTTCACAGATCATACGGCATATGTATAGTTATCGAGCAGACGACTACTAGCGCCACACGTGGCAGCGATTCAAAATAAAAGCGACGGACATCACGGGAGCCATGGATAACTGATGGTACAGGGGGCTGATCGCGAGTGTCGTGGTTCGCAGATTGCGGCGCTGGTGATAATGCTCGAACAATTTTTACCTCCGCGGGTAAAGAGCAGACGACGCTCGAGTCCATAGGTTTAACCTCGCAATGTGTTTTCTGACAGGTCGGTGTCCGGGTTATGATCGGCGTGTAATGTGCAGCGTGTGAATTCAGGGTAAGTAAACAATTAAAAGGTGCCCTTAATTATTAACGTCGTTGTTACATGTATTGTTTTTTGTTGTAGGTTTTCTGAAGGGGCAAGGACGAAGATGACGTTACAAAAGATTGTGAGCCAAAATGGCGTACAACAATGTATAATGATAATAAAAATAATAATAAAAATAATACTCAGTTCAGATACATAATTGATAATGAGTATTTATTTATGATATCGTGACCGATTATTTGTCGCGTTTACGACTCCATAAACAATCCTATCATGAGAATGATGAAGATGGTACAGCCGTATATTAGTTATTTTCACCATAGGTTGTGCGGATAAACGTAATAATACCAACAGACCCGAGGCGACGTGTGTGCTATATCGCGTGCAAGGAGAACTACACCTCGTCAAGAGAACGGAGTACCGACAGGGTGAAAGTTTACTCCGGTTTGAAGATGATATTTTACGAGAGAGGGAAAGGAGAAGAGAGAGCAAACGGGGGAATCTCGGCATCTCGTTACTTTAACAATGCAAATTGTCGTGCACATTGACTTCGATCTGCCAAAAACGTACATTGTAATATCGAACTTAAACTGCACTGTTTATCAATATTTTTCAATAAAAAAACACTCAAACTTGCCTGAGTAGAAATTTGTTGGGGAGTCCCTAGATCCTAGCAGATCTCTATAGGGAGACACGTAAGGAGTCCACATTGGAATCCAAGTGGATTCCGCGCTATTTCCCGATTGCCGTCGTTTCGGAATTCTTAATTTGAAATTCCCGACCGGAGTTTGTCGGATTTTCCAAAAAAATATCCTTTTGTGATCGGGTGCACAAAATTGTTGGGGAGTCTCAAGTCAAGGCATTTGTTAGGGACACCACACATAGGGAGTCCTCATTGGATCCAATTGGATTCTGCACTGTTCTTCGATGAACGCCGTTTGAGCATTGTTACCACGTTTGAATGGAAAAAAAGAAAAAAGTCACGAGAAAAAACTCGGCGTGTTGAAACATAACCTGCACACATCGCGAGCGTATATGTGTGTACTGATATTCTTTCAAAGTGCAGTAAAATAAATATCAAACGACAATTACAGCGAATTTTCAGTGATGTGATTCGAATCGATGTTTAAGGGGGGAAATACTTTCGTGCGCGAAAAAAAGTTTCTGATATTTATGATTTTTTATTCAAAGAAAAGATTTCTTCACGATTTTTGAGACTTAGGATATGTTTTATTACGGCGTTCAGCTGTTACATGGTACTTAATCAAAATAATCTTCAAATATGGCGGAGATGCAGCACGGTGTTTTAAACTCCATTTTCAAAATTGGCGTGACGTATAGCTAAAAAAATAATCGACCGATTCTGATGACATTTGTTATAGATCTTTCTAAGATTATTTTCTAAACCATGACCCCAAATGTTTTTGAAATAAAAAAAATGTATTGTAAAATGTAGCCGTTTTTTCGGAAAATTCTATCTTTTTTGTTTCAAAGCGTTCCATTTCATCGATTTTCAACGTTTTTCACTTTTCCTTGGTTCATATTCTGCGTATGAGTGTCAATGAAAGAAAAATCCTCGTTGGTTTTTTTTTCAGATTAATCCCGCCGACGCTACGTGTCACGCCGTCTGACAACATCCGACGCAATCCGTTTAGAAGAGCGTGCCATACCACCGCCATTTTTAAAAATCAATTAAAAATTCAATAAAACAGCCAAAAATAGTAATAAAACACACCCTAAGTCTCAAATATGGCGAAACGAACTTTCCTTTTAAAAAATGATGAAAATCAGCCATTTTCCTCACCTAAAGGTACCCCCCTCAACATTTACTTTGCAAAGCGATTTATACTTATCTAGGATTCACTCATTTTGAATATCTATAAATTTTAGGATCCTGAGTTCCCAAAATATCCCTTGGAATACTAGGAATCCATTGCGATTGAAATTGGATCCGTACATTGGAGTCTAATGGAGAATCCCGATGAGAATTCAGTATACGAGGGTGTCATTTGGGTATAAAGATCCATGCGATGACCCATTGAATCCCTATCAAGAGTAGGGACAAGTATGACAATTGCCTCCTTACGACAATTTCCACACGGGTGGAAAGACGTAAGGTGACATACTTGTCACACAGAATTGATTACTATCAATTCTGTGTAAAATCCCGACCTCGTCATGCTCTCATCAGAAAAAATATTGAAAATCGATGGATTTTTTGCGTCCCAAGCTTGAGGAAATCCGTTAATGTAATTTTCATCAATTAAGGTTTCCAGTGGCTGCAGGAGCTTCAAAAGCTCCGAATTAGCTTACGGTCGTGACAATGATGGATACCTAATGTTCGATCGTAATATATCACGATCATGAGGTTGCTGTACATCGAAGGTATTCTTGGAGCGTTGTAAACGCGTATACATATAGATATACACGTATACACGCATTATTTTTCAATTTGTAACAAATATAGAGCTGTACTCGTGCGTACAGTATTAAATTGCTGTACATATAACATTCGAGGCGAATCTCTTTGATCTTGGGCTTTGTGCAACGAGTCTGGTCGTCAAGGCTTCCCGAGGCACCTCGTCATCATACTCGAAGACATCGCGCGAATTCAGGGTCACTCATCTTAGGTCCATTGTCGAGAAATAACCACCCGAGAGATAGATAGAGAGAGGAAGAGATAGGTGAGGAGGGGAAGGGGGAGACAGGGAGAAGATGAATATCAAAGAGCGGAGAGAAGATCGGTCTCTCATCTTGTCCTTTGTACAAATCGTACACGCATATTAAGTATATACACGCACATATAAGCTGCATCGAACATTGCGATAAGTGCGATAGGGATGTACGGGAACGTACGGGAGGTCGGTGATGATGTATATATGCGGGAGAAGGAATTCCTGCGAGCAGCCGGCGAGTATTCCATTGTGTGGAAATGATCAAGTGGAACGTCTATCGTCTCGTCATTCGCAAGTGTATATTTCTATATGCATCGATAAATAAATATATATGCATCTGGATGTACATATCACGTTTTATTTGTGAATTTTATTCGATCGACCGAATCGAGAATTTTTTTTCAACTCGGCCACCACAAGATTGCCTCCGATGGCCTTAAGAAATGATAGAGTCGATATTGGTCCTTTGTCAATGTAACGACCTATGCACAGGGTGTCCGAAAATTCACGTCGGAAATTCGCAGGGTAGGCAGGTCGCGAGATTTGGTAGAGAAAAGTCCTTAATCGTTTTTCTCTACGATGCTCCGTTGGCTGAATATTTATTACCAAGCGAAAGCCAATCCGATGCGCGAGTCGGGCAACGCGCGGTACGCGGGTGGGGAGTGGGCCCCGCCCCTGCGAGGTCCACTGGATAGGCTCGCGCTTAGTGGCGCGATCGCCGACACATCCAATTGGCTGTAATTGATTAATTCGTATCTCAATAGCGGAGCATCGGAGGGAAAAATGGTTGAAGACTTTTTTGTTCAGAATTTCCCAATCTATCTCGATGTAAAAATCCAAAGCGACTTATGAGATACCTTGTGTATAAAACTCGATGGAAACCTCCTGGGGAGTAAGTTAAATAAATTCGCGGTTGATAAAAGTTCGAAAATCATACGCAAAAAAAATCTAAAGGAATTGCCGGTCATTTTCTTTCATCCCAATCAAAGAAGATGCTGCGTGAAGTCATCGGGTCTTTTGGCCATGTGTTTGCACAATTTACCTTTCGTCGCACGCTGATTCAGAGGGAAGTTTGATAGCAAGCAACCCCCGCCGCACCCTCCTTTCCTTCTTATTCAAGATTATCTATTTGTTCTGCGAGTGCACTACTCGTGCCTAATGCACGAGGACGCGAGAAGAGAAAACCGACGAGGGATGAGTTTGGTGGACAGGGAGGGCGGGGGAAAGATATCTCGCGGGGACCCCGAGACGTTAACGATTGATCAACCGTAACGCCTGATTAACTATCCGCTATCTTTCTCTTACGGACATTTGCTTAATTGCGACGTAACGAGAGAGCAATATCACGAGTGAGAGAGCGAGAGAGAGCGAGAGGAGAGAGAGAGAGAGAGAGAGAGAGAGAGAGAGAGAGAGAGAGAGAGAGAGAGAGCGAGAGGCACTTGGCCTAATCATCCTTGTCTCAGAAAGGTTTCTCCCGCGGCATGATCGATCAATCTCACAAATACTGCACTCCTATGATGCATGAGCCGACACAGCAAGAGACTTCCTTCGGTACACAAATTGTTTTGCAAGAGAGAGAGAGAGAGAGAGAGAAAAGAGAGAATGAGAAAGTAAATTTATTCCATAGCCACAGCATTCTCGTCACCCAAGTGGATGATCTGCTTCATGAATTGACGCCTTAAGCTTTTATAACGATCTATGCCAGTCGATGACTATCATTATCGTATAATTTCCTAGCAATATGCAATATATATATAGTTGAATAAAGTGTATTGATATTTATATACAAAATTATGTCACAGAACACGAGCAATAATAACAATAATAACAATAATAACAATGAAGATAATAATCGTTATGATTCCTTCGATTTTATGATATTGATGTTTACATCGTTGGAACGCAAAGAAAGCAATGTTAATTTTTCCGTCGACAGATCAATCATTGATAGCAATAAACATGGACAAGAACGAAGAAAAAAAGAATTTTCATTGCATTGCAACGATGCAAACTTCAACATCATTCGGTTTCTGAAACGATGATGACACTGATAATAATATTGGGAATAATAAGAAAAATAAATAAGGATTAAATATTAATACAATAACAATAGTAATTATTATTGCTTCAGCTAAAACAATAATGTCATAGTTATTATAATAACAACAGCAGCAGCATTGACAAAATATTAATCATAAAGATAATAATTATTATAATCGTTACATTGCCGCTAGGGATACATTAATAATATCATTGTTATTGTCGTTGCACTTACTGTCATAACACAATAATAATCATGACAATTTCAGAAGCAAGTCAGTAGATATTTCTGTAATGCAACATGACTCAGTGATAATGCAATAATGTAATAATAATTATGAAAATAACAGCAGCAACAAGTGAAAATATTAGCGATAAAGATTGAATAAAAATTGAATTAAAAAGTTATTGACCAATATTATTCATTAAAATTAAATTTTACAAAATTAAATAAAAAAATATGACAATAATATTAACTATAATCTTTACTGTTACTGATAGGGTTACGCGGGTTCCGTCATTATTACTGACGCAGTTACTGCCATAATGCAATGACAATGATAACCACTTGAAAACCAAGCCAGCAGGTTTTTCTGTAATGCAACATGACGTATCGTGATAGAATTTCCTCGTGACAGCTGTACACACGAAAAAGTCTCGCCGACACTTGGCAATGTAATATATACGTCTTGATCTATATAAAGTTTAATAATGAAAAAAAAAGAAAAACGAACATCAGGGTGAGAAATCTATAAAAAAAATCACACGCGCACGGAGGCTTTAGAATCTTGATGAACGCAATATAATTGTATGGCAATTCGCACGCTACTTTTTTTTTTCATAACCCCGGAAAATCCTTCAGAAGTGTACGCACGTCCGATATATCTATTCCGATGTGTGGAATTTATCTGTGAATACGTATGCATTGTTCCGACGATTTTCACATCCGTAACGGCTGCGATACGACGTATGAAAAGAAAAAGAAATTCCTTCGTGTGATTTCACTCTCGAGCCCTAATGACCTACATATATCTTGAGCGCATCTAAACGAGCTTTTGATTGAGCGAACCGCGACATAATAAGCGTGTCAGAAATGTCACCTGGAAAAGAAGCGATTGGTATAGGAAATAATTGAAACCTTTTTTGTAAACAATAAAAAAATACCGCCAACACAAAATCCGTAGGAAAAAAAAGTAAGTTCGTTGCGTTCCAACGGAACAAACTTCAACACCCTGCGGGCGAGAGAGTTGGCAACTTCTTTCTCTCTCTCTCTCTCTCTCTTTCACTCTCGTGTCGCGTCCTCTTCACGATGCACTTTCGCGATGTAACGGACCAGCTCTCTCGCGTAATTGCGTGTTGCAGCGCGACACTAATGTACACACGACACCAACCAACGACAAGGCGTACCCATAGAATCCACGTTCTTCGGAGTATTTTGAATTCGCACTAGTTGCTTTCTATCCCACTTTGCATTGTTCTGCAAACTTCGTTTGGGTTATTATTCGCATATTGGTGGCTTAAATTTGAATTATCGCAACGTCGCTGCGTCTTTTTTTTCGCATTCGTGTTTTTCTCTCGGTTATATGGAGGCATTGCTGTTGGGGTCTGGGCCAAGGTGCAACGCTACCATTATTCTTGGCGTGATGCTGAGGCAACCTCACGCGACGTGCTTTCTACTCGGCCCTTTGCACAAGCTTTTGTCTCTCGTATATACAGGGTGTCCCTCTTATCTCTGCCACCCGAAATAACTCGGTAATTATCGACGTCACAAAAAAATGTTCCAGACAAAAGTTGTACGGTATGAAGGGGGCCGTCAATTACCATTTTTTTTCATTTCGCTGGAGGTGCTGACGCACAGTGAAGGTCACCTTCACCTTTTTAAATGGAATGGTACATTTTGTTTTTCAACCATCTTGTGGAGCACCTCAAGCCGCATAAAAAACATTAGGGGGTTAATGGCGATCAAGGTCATTCACGGTCACCTAGTAAAATCAAATACAAATCTAAATAACTCGGATCACTATCAAATATTT
>OY723390.1:40669862-40737362 GCA_963210295.1 Ophion ellenae | reverse complement strand
ACACTAATGAACCGATCTTTTTGAAATTTTGCAGGCTTATTTAATACATAAAAATGTAGTCTTTGATCGTTCGATTTTTTTTCGAAAAAAATGGCCGTTTTATAGCCAAAAAACGGTCGTTTTTTTTTCGTTAAAATCGAACCATTAACTTTGACTGTCCGCCATTTTGTGAAAAATGAATATTTTTTAAAATCCTTCGATTAAAGACTAGTTTATACTTATATTTGACTAAATCCATCCGCATTTTTTTTTCAGATGATCCACTTCGCCGCAATGTTGGTCACCGCAAACCGTGTATATAAAAACATTATTTCATTGACGGCCATTTGCCACTGAACAATGTAATATTTTTCAATAAAAAAATTACTGCAAGTTCTTCAAGATGTGTTCTTTAAGATATTATATTGATCGATTAAAAAAGTTTTGTAGTTTTCTTTAAAAAAATTAATGAAAAAGGCCTTTTTTTGCGCTACAAGTGGGGGTAACGCCTTAAACGTTTCGCGAGAAAGGACGAGGGATCACAGCATCCGCGGAGCGCCCAAAGATTTATTGGGCAAAATACAAGTTCGAGGGAGAGAGAAGGAGAGAGCGAGAGAGAGAGAGAGAAAATAATGAAAAACATGCACACGGGCTCTGCCAGGATCTCCGTACGTTCCTTATGTTCACACATGTACAGGGCGATTCAGTGAAAATCCTTTGCAAAATTTAAACCGTATTTTAATTCTCGACGTTCATAATTTTCTTCATCCACGAGCCCAAATTCTCCCAAGGACGAGTGACCTCACTTTTTTTTCTCTTCTCATCACATGATTTTGGATGGGTCGCTGTCGCTTTTCGAAAAAGAAAAATTGAGTGTTAGCTCGATTTTAGACGAAGCGCCCTTTGTGCGCGCACACACGTGCACCTCGCACGAGTAAAACGACTTTGGTTCTCGTGCTCGTAACGAAAGTGAGCTCGCTTCCACTTCTCGCATTGCTCGCGTGCATTAACGCCCGTAATTCTATTCTCGTTACATAATTAGCGTCGCGATCGAGCGAAAAGGAGAGAGAGAGAGGGATAGGGCGAGAGAGAGAGAGAGAGAGAGAGGGGATCTCGCGGAGACAAATCGTAATTGTTTTCTTCCAGTGCATGAAGGAGAAAAAAGGGAAAAAATCGAGATAGAAAGAATGGGAGAAAGAGAGAGAGAGAGCGAGAGGGAGAGAAACAGAGAGGATAAGGGCTTTGATATAAAGCGTATATAAATAAATACATAAAAATACCTCGAGACTCGCTCGTTCGAGATAATTGAGCTCAAGATCGTAATTAATTCTTTAATTACTGTTTTTTCTAAATCCATTATCTCGAGTTCAGTGAAACTATTACGCCTTATCGAATTCCTCCGAAGACTTATGAACGCATGTTCTATTGCATTTCTATTGATAATGATAAAAGAAATCAAACATAAATTCCATCCACATTTATATATAAAAACACACACGGACATGCATATCCACTTACATATATGGCTCCATCCTTATACACATTTTTTTATTTCCCGAGTTTCGACGAGTGAAAAGGATTAATAGTAATATTAAATATTTTTCAAAAATTACAAAATATCATTTATTTAATTAAATGGAATATATTTAGAATTATGAAGGCATGGATACATAGGTGTGTGTGTGTATATATATGGGATATTCCACGCCATTCCACCTAGCCCGTGACCGCGACCATTTTTTATTTTCCTGATTTTTGTTGTTGTAAAACCCCCCATGAAGGGAGTATTCGATTTCGGAAGTTTTGGAATCGTTTAAACGCTGATAACTCCTGAACTAATTAAGATATCGTCAAATGTCGATATATAACTTATTTTCACTTTCAAGCATACTTTCGTTAAAAAATATGAAAAATATTATCAATTATCAATGTCAACCTTTTTTTGCTTCTAAAGTGAAAACTGTTTTTAAAAAAAGATGAATGCCTTTTTTAATTTTTTTCAAAAAATTCTTTAAAACTGAGTGACCCATTCTATGATTTTTAAGACTAGTCTCAACATGAGCCGACTTTTCCTTTTATTTCTTTTCGAATTAATCATATTTTTTTGAGAAGATTTTTATGATTTTAATCTCTAATAATGCTATTGATGATTTTATGATTTCCAATTTGGCTTAGACAGGCCTGAAACGGTTTATTTTTAATTTGGGCTGAATTTAACGATACAAATTCATTTGGAATGAAAAATATTTTTTTCGTTAAAGTCAGCATAAATTAAAAATAAACCATTAATATATATATATTTATATATATCTATGTATATACCATGCCTTCATAAATATAAATTTATTCCGTGTGTTAAAAAAAAAATTGATATTTTTTACTTTTTACAAAACATATTTAATTTAATTAAATTTTAAGCCTTGCACTCGAGAGGTGACTCTCGCTTGCCACTTACTATCCGAGCGAAAAAAGCCTCGAGCGCAGAGGCTTAAAATTCAATTTAATTGAATATATTTTTTAATTTTGTTGTCGCTTAAAAGAATCCAATTTAATGAATTCAGATGGATGGATGGTATGCATTGACGTTCGCTTTCTTTTTTATCAATGACTTATACATAAGTGTGTGTGTATGTATACATCTATAGACATACACACACACACTTTTGTACACGTAATTAATAAGAAAGAAACCGAACCTAAATTCATACCATCCATTCATAAATCGAAATGTATTCCATTGAATCTTTTTTAATCGCCATCAAAATTAAAAAAATTAATAATTTATCAAATAAATAAAACAGCAACATAATTAAACAAAAAAATATATATATATGTATATGTATATACGCATCGGTATTATAGTTCTCACGACGATAATAATAGAGAAGCTACTAGAGAACGTTGTTTTGGGATTCCTTGAGCAGGTAGCCCCGAGGACAGCTCGTTAGCGCGAATTATCCATCCCTACGGTCGTGGTAGGCGGCGCCGCGAGGCGCTGGGCGCGATTATTACGTTAAACGATGCACGGGATTCCTCTCCCGCTCTCTTTCCTTCTCTCTTCCTTTGCCTGACTTTGTCTTTCGCTCGCAAACGTGTCCGCAACGAGAGGACCAGGAGGTCGATTTAGATCGGATCCTACTGCGTGCACGTCCAGTCTTTTCTTTTTTAATGGTTGTTCGATCAGTCTGACTATAATTTTCGCTAATCACGATGTTTTCGCGAACATGGTAGTGTTTGTTAATGGAGAATCCACCGCGATATTGTGCATTTGTGTGCTTTCGTTCTTGAAGAGGGGAAAGTGACAGTGACAGCTGAGAGCAGCTTGATCAGTGGAGGCTTTTTATGGAGGATCGGGAGGTTTTTCTCACTCTTGCTCTCTCTCTCTCTCTCTCTCTCTCTCTCTCTCTCTCTCTCTCTCTCTCTCTCTCTCTCTCTCCCCCCCCTCTCTCTCTCTCTCTCTCTCTCTCTCTCTCTCTCTCTCTCTCCTCTCTCTCTCTCTCTCTCTCTCTCTCTTCCTTTCTTTTTCGCTCTCTCCTTTTTCTCTCTCAACTATAGGCAATAATATCCCCGAGGCTTTAAAAATAACGTACTTGTCTCACAAGCATACTGGGCTTGACGAATCTCCCTCTGAATACGCAAAGGGTGCGTGCGATCATTTCGAGTGAGGAAATGCGCTCGTCCATGGGGCATTCCAACCCGAATAGTCCGTGAACTTTCATTTGATACTCCGGTAATGGAAAATTGAAAGTTCCGGTCTTCCTCTCAATTCTTGTGACATCGTGACAAGATTTTGCCAAACACGACAATTGATTTATTTATATACTTATTAATTATAATTTACAAGATTTGAGGAATCACGAATACTCCAATTACGCTATATATTAATTATTTCTCGACATTAAATTTAAAAACTTCATATTACAAATGATAATTACCAAAAAAAGTACGAATCCTCAGCTATCAAAAAAAATGCTGCAACGGGCTCACGAAAAATTACACCTTCGTAATTCTTCGCTTCGGTAAAGAAAAATCTAATCCTCCGATCCGTTCGATTTTTTAATCTTCCCCCAAATTGTTGTGACATCGTGACAATATTTCACGACACACGAATGCCCGAATGAAAATTTATTTATATATTTATTAATTATAATTTACATGATGTGAGAAAATACGAATGCCCCAATTACACTATATGTTAATTATCTATTCATATTAAATACAAAAATGTCATATTACTTATTATAATTACAAAAAACATTAGTACGAATTCTCAGCTATTAAAAAAGACTGCAACTAGCTCACGAAAAATTACATATTCGTAATTCTTCGCTTCGGTAATTAAAACATAAAAAACGTGTACTGGCCGTAATCATTTGACCGGACCAGAGGACTCAACGTGTCAACTCTCCAGTCTTCCCCCAACTTCTTGTGACATCGTGGCAATATTTCACGAAACACGAATGCCCAAAATGACTACTTATTTATTTATATATTTATTAATGATAATTTACAAGATTTGAGCAAACACGAATGCCCCAATTACGGTACATATTAATTATTTATTGATATTAAATTAAAATTTTCATATTACAAATTATAATTACTAAAAAAATAGTACGAATCCTCAGCTATCGAAAAAAGACTGCAACTGGCTTACGAAAAATTACATTTTCGTGACTTTAGGCTTCGGTAATTTAAAAAAAATAAGTTTACCGACCGCGGTCATTTAACCGGATAAAAGTCTAGACTACTCAACGAGTATTTTCCTTGCCAACGCGGAACGCAATGTCCACCTGGTACGACGTGTGCAGCCGGAAGGCTCCGTACACACTCGTCGTGGAACAAGCTCCGGAGAGTGCGGTGCGCGCGTTGTTAGCCCCGAGCTGGAATATCTCTCGTCGGGTGTGAGAGAGAGGCGTCCGAAGCGGTACCCGAGAGAGCCCGGGAACGGACACAGGGCGCGTGGTATTCTGGCACGTGGGTGTCCGAGTCAGGGATATTAGGTACGTCGTCGTTGTATATCATAATACACCGGGCCCTCCCGGAGGTTATATATCTGGTGTGTGTGTGTGTGTGGGTGGGTGTCCTCTCTGTGTGTTCGAGCGCATATAACGCCTGGATACATGTATGGATGAATATATGAATATGTGTGTCAAGAGACGTGGCCGAGTTTCGACGCGAATTTAAAAAATTAAGAAATTTATATGTAAAAGAAATATTTTAAAAAACACACTTTTATTTGATGTACTGAGAAGTAAAAAAATATATTTTTTTTTCACCAAGTCACCTATATGTGACTATAGATAAAAGCTTGGGGCGCTCAACTTTTAAAATGTTTAATACATTTTATCAATTTAGTTTCATTAACCGTATTTAATTTGGCACAATAGTATTTAGAGAAATTATTATCACGCGTTTATACTCAGTTTCACGGATTTATGTAAATTAAAGATTTGATGTCTAGATTTTGAGCGCCCAAAGCTTTTATTTATAATCACATATAGGTAGGACTCAGTCAAAAAAATATTTTCTACTTTTTAGTACAGTAAATAAAAGCTTGTTTTTTAAATATTTTTGTTACGTATAAATTATTTTCGAATTTTGAGTCTGTAATTGATTTTACTATTTAGTTGTGACTAATAGTTTACTAGCTTACGAGTTTGTACGGTAGGAACATGGAATGCTTGTAAAAAATAACAAAGACTGTAATTGGGATTGAATTTACGACTAATTACTGCATGTAAACTTTTCATATACAAACACAGTTGGCTACGGATTTGTTTGTATGTGTTAGTGAGATTTTATATGAAAGATTAGATATCGCTAATTGTACATGGATAGTTGAAAGTTTTATGGTTTTTTTTTAAGTTGAATCATGCATTGTCACCTTTAAGGCGTTACCCCCACTTGTAGCGCAAAAAAAGCCTTTTTCATGAATTTTTTCGAAGAAAACTACAAAACTTTCTTAATCGATCAATATACCATCTTAAAGAACACATCTTGTAGAACTTTCAGTAATTTTTTTATTGAAAAATATTACATTGTTTAGTGGCAAATGGCCGTCAATGAAATAATGTTTTTATATACACGGTTTGCGGTGACCAACATTGCGGCGAAGTGGATCATCTGAAAAAAAAATGCGGATGGATTTAGTCAAATATAAGTATAAACTAGTCTTTAATCGAAGGATTTTAAAAAAATATTCATTTTTCACAAAATGGCGGACAGTCAAAGTTAATGGTTTGATTTTAACGAAAAAAACGGCCGTTTTTTGGCTATAAAACGGCCATTTTTTTTCAAAAAAAAATTCGAACGATTAAAGACTACATTTTTATGTATTAAATAAGCCTGAAAAATTTCAAGAAGATCGGTTCATTAGTGTTCGAGTAATCTTGGTCACCGACTTCAGAAATGCCATTTTGAGAAAAACGCGTTTAAAGTTTCTCTTTCAACGCTCTTTCAACGCGGATTCTTCTCTTTCAACGCTCATATCTCAGTCAATTTTGTTCGGATCGACTTGACATTTTCGGGACATATTCTCAGATAGTTATACTTCAAAAAAATGCAATAAAAAAAATCGATTTTTTCAAAATCGCAAGTGGGGGTAACCCCTTAAGATGCATGTTTGCAAAATTTCAGAGTTCTAAGTAGTCGGGGAAGTGGTTGTAATATCGATTTTCGGTTTTGCATCTCATAGAAAGTCAAGTTAAATAAAAGCTTGTGAAAAAGCGAACTGGGTAATTTAGAGGATTGGAAATGTGATCGTGTATTTCTTCATTATTAATTTGAAGTTTATTCATTATATTGAGTCATCCCATAAATAATGCGCTTTTTAAATTCTTTTATTAAAAAATATTGATAAACGGAATTCTTTTTAATTTCACATATACTCTCCTTAAGGGGGGAGGTACCTTTAAGCAAGGAAAAAATTGCTGATTTTCATCTTTTTTTTAACGAAAGATATAAAATCACAAATATAAGTCTTTAATATAAAACACAAATATATCAATCTTGAATAATTATCATGTATATATATTTGGATAAGACGTAAAATATAGTGGGACTGTAATAGGGGGGGGGGGGGGGGGGGTAACCCCGTACATTAGAATCAATGATTTGAAAAAATAAAACATTTTTTAAATATCTTAAATATAAAAAAAAACGAAAAGAATAACAAGGGCGAAAAAATGGGACTCAGTTCGAAGTAGAAACGAGTGGAAAGTCTGAGAGTGCCGAACGTTCATCGCGAAAAAGAAGTTCGTTTGAAAAATGTTGAAGAAAGAAAACGAGAAAGGAGTAGCTCGGGGATATACGTGAAAACAAAGAATATATTGATGAATGGTGTTGCCAATTTATCCAAAATAGTTTTTCTCATTTGGGATCAATTCGCGGTCATTATCGAAAAATATTTGGCAATGCGCAAATTCTGCACATTTCGCAAGAATTTTATTCACAAATTAATTTCACAAAAAAAAAACAGTTAAAATGTATGTAAAATAAAATTTAAAAAAAAATCTAGAGGAGACATAGCATTGCTGGGTCGAGTTTTTGGAGGTATGTCATTTTTGGAGTATGACGTTTCCGGATTCTGACAGCCTACCGGCGGAAATTTTGTCCGAAAGCTTAGCGCATGTCCGGTATGCATTTCAGGGTCATATCGTATTAAGGGTGATATACCAAAGTTATTTTGAAAAACACGTTTACTAATAATTAAAAAAAAACCGGTTTCTCCATGCTCTAATACAGACTCAATAATATAGCCCGAAAAAGTATAAAAAATTGAGTCAGACAATGTTTCGGACAGATATAAAGTTCTCAAAAAAATTATCTTAACGTTTGCATAGTTGGAATGCAGTTCAAATTCTTTTTCACATTTTTATTTCCTTATTTTTATTATTTCAAAAAATCTTTTTGGCAGGTTTGAATTCCAGATTTCTACACAACTGTCTCAAAAAAATTTGACAGATTTCTGTTAACGAAGATTTGCCAAAGAAATATGAGCAGTTGAAAAATAATAACCCTCGTTGCATTCCAACAATGCAAACTTCGATTTAATTTTTTTTTTAAGTATAATTCCTCCCTCGTATCCCCTCGAATTTCAGTTGTCTTCGATCGCTTCGCCAACGGCCTCAGCATCGCCGAGTACATTAGTATCTTCGTTTCTTTTTCCCCCGGCAAGGAATACAGTAAATACAGTAAGAGATGTCTTTGGATATGGTTGAGTGGCGGGACAGGGTGGGGGAGAAAAATCCCAAGAGCGTTCAGATCGCAAACGATCCGAGACGATTCGATATCGTCGTTGGACGTCGTCACCTCGCGGTGCAATTTACATTATTACACTCGACTCTCTTTGGCCAAGAATCCGCGATCTCCGTCGTTTCACGAACGTGCACCGAGAGGCCTGTGTACTTTTCTTTATATTATTTTTTTTTCATGATTTTTCTTCCCGAGTCACTCGTGGTGATATTAGCATAACTAGTCGTTGAAGAAGCACGCCCGAGAAAAACGGACTTCGATTTTGCAAACTTTATTGTAATGTTGTACACATTTGTTTTTAGTTGTTTTTTTTATTTTTCTAGAAGCGAGACTCCGTTAATGGCAAATAAAGTTCTGCGTGTAATAACGACGGTACGAATGCAGTGGGCGAGATATTTTTACGTCGAACTTTTCCAGTGCATGTTTATGATGAAACGTACACCACGTTTGATCACACATATAGGAAGATAAGCGATAATCGATATTGTTTTTTTCTTCTTTTTTAAATCTAGCTAAAATATCACTATATTTAATATATACTAATATATAAAAAAAAATATATATATATATATATAATATATTATATAATATATATATATATATATATATATATATATATTAGTATATATGAAATATAGTGATATTTTAGCTAGATTTAAATTATTCCGATAAGAGTGAATAAAAATTGTATATTACATATTAGTATATATTAGTATATTATTTATATATATTATATATTATATATATATATATATATATAATATACTAATATATAATATACAATTTTTATTCACTCTTATCGGAATAAAAAAATCATTGAGACTGCAACTAAACAATTGGCTAAATAATTTTCTCTGCTACTTTTTCTCGCATTTTTCTCCTTACTTTTTGTTTTGCGAGACTCTTTTCGCATTTCCAACGGAACGAATGCACTTTATTTGTTTACACAAATATTCAAATTACAGAAGATATTATGATCGGGAGTGTTGAATATCATTGGGCATCTTGATAAATATGAACTTATTGGATCGTTCCATGATAATGATAGCAACAGTAAGGATAATAACCAATAACATTGATAATAATATACATTAGTTATGAATTATGAAATGAAGACAGGTCACCACTGTGACGGGTTGAAAAAAATTCATTTCTTTGCATTAAAAAAAAAATAAACATATTCAAGAATATGTGAAAAAATGTTCATGTATCAATATGGAAAATTAACCAACTTGCAGGTGATTTAGTGAGAGTAGGTAGTCCAACGATTTACGTATACTCAAACTTTCAATCGCGTATTGCTCGAATCGACTTTTCTTGACCTGGCCGGAATCATAACTCTAGCTATAATAGTCCGAGTTTCAATTTTACAGAACCAGAACCTGCGTAATTGCAGTAGCTATCTTTGTACGTGGACGTTTTTCTTAATTAGTATTTTTCAAGCACCTGAATATAAGTAAAAATTTCGCCAAAATTACACTTTTTTTAACATCTGCCACTTGGTGAAGATTTTTTTCGAAAAACGCCTACGTACATCAAGAACTAGATTTATATAGATTATACAATTTTTTTATTTTTATTTTTCAGACCAAACATTGTCAAGTTATCGATCCTGCCGTTGGACCAAATTTTGTATACAGATGCTCTATCTACCTCAATGATATGGCTAATTTTTTATTTAAAATAAAATGAAAATCTACACATCTATAAGTTCAATGAATGCTTAATAACATACCTCTTTTCCAAATTCCAAATAAATAATCTAGAATACAAAAAAATCCTGAGAACGACTTTTTTCGGCCCCTCACAGTAGTGTCCTCCCGAATAATTAATCTATAAAATAATAACAAATATTATATAATAAATTAATAACCAATTATACATTTCATTTAATAATTATACAATTATTACTACTTATTATTACTACTATAAAATAATTTCTATTACTATGATAATAATAATAGCGATAAATTGTAATAATTAATGCCACCACTATTATCCAATAATAGTAGTAACCATCAATACTATTACTATTATTATTTCACAACAACAACAACAATAATAATACTACCATAAATTATAACAACTGTAGCGAAAATGTGTTCACGGAAAGAAAAAAAAAAGAATAATGATGAATATTCGCCATCGACCGAGATAATTTATTTCATAGGAAGTTTCTGATTCTCGAGAACATAGGGATTGCGCGCACGTAGCGTTGTTATAGATATAGCTTAGTTGTTTTTTCACCCTCGGTGGTACTTGAGACGTGTGGCCCCGCACCATAATATGCGTGAGTCGATACGATTGGGACTCTCCCGATCGAATGAGCTAGAAGAGGTAGGCGGGTGTGTGTGTGTAAGAGAGAGAGAGAGAAGAGAGAGAGAGAGAGAGAGAGAGAGAGAGAGAGAGAGAGAGAGAGAGATATGGATAAATCTTGGTGAATAACTCACGAGAGCCATCAAAGGAGTCAAAGACCAAGGCTCGCTTAGAATTATGATAGTCACGGTCGTACTTGAGGGAGGGTTCTTTATACGCAAGATCACCAAAGGTATACGACTTACGTATAACGGAGTGCGGAGATATCTATAGACGTGGAATACGTTGTAACGTTCATATTCGTATACGAAGTGTGTCCTCGAGGCCGAAGGGATGACGAGAAAGAGAGAAAAAGGGAGAGAGAGAGAGAGAAAGAAAAAGCCAAGTAAAAACGTCCCAAGTTTCGATCGAATCATGCAAAGCTTACTTGTATCACAATTTAACTATAAATAGCCTCGTATTGCGGACACATGTACGGGATGATCCGAAACTATTGCTGTTCTTAGTACGCACTCGAAGAAGACTCCAATTGACGACGTTTTCGCGAGAATGAACTTTAGAAGATTAGGGATGCATGCGGAATAATGGCGATGATTATGATCGTGATAATAGTAGTAGTGACAGTTGTAATAATAATAGCAGTGAGAATACCAAAAATGGCAATAATAATGAGAAATTACGTTTGTTATTTTTATGATTGTTATTACTGCTGCTGTCGTTATTATTATCATTGACGATATGAGTTATATTAATGGCAGTACAATAATAATAAGGATAAAAACCAGATACTGTAATACTTATAGTCATTATTTTTATTACTACTATTCTTATTATTGTAATTATTATTATTGTTAATGATGATATCAATTGTGATGAATAAAAATCGATATACATAGAAACGACGTGCGTTGTATTAACGGTATAGTTATAAATATATATATATATATGGTTTGGTAAGATTTATACGCTGGGAATTCTCTCGCTGCCCTTCCGACGTCCGAGAGTACATGACTAAGTATAATAATATTCTGGAAAAGACGATGGGAATCTCTGAAGTATCGGATGACTACTCTCCTTTCTTGTGCATACATTACGTAACGAGACCGTTTCTCACGTGTGGATAAATCAAGTACCTGAGGCTCGAGGAAAAAAGAATTATAACGCGAATCAAAACGTCCGTGATGGTCGTTTTTTTTTTAAAGAACCCTGAAACTCTTGGGTGACCTTTGTGCAAGAATTTTGGGTACGAAAATGATGGTGATTTCATACTTGAATTGGAGCAAAGGTAATTTTAGTTGATTTATATATATATACTATTACTACTATTTTCATGATTATCATTACTTCTAAAATTTACTATTATTATTGTTTGTTATTACCAGTATTATTAATTGATATTTCTACAACTATTTATTATCATTGTTATTACTACTATTTTAACTACTACAATAGTAGTAACATTTGTTGTTATTACTACAACTATTATTACTACTATAATAGTGATAACAATCATTGTTATTACTACTATTTTAACTACTACAATAGTAGTGACAATGGTTGTTATTGCTACAACTATTGTTACTAATATAATAGTAGTAACAATCGTTGTTATCTTAATTAATATTACTACAACTATTTATTATCATTGTTTTTACTACTATTATAGTAGTAACAATTGTTGTTATTGCCGCAACTATTATTACTACATAATAGTAGTAACATAAATTGTTATTACTACTATTTTAACTACTAGAATAGTAGTAACATTTGTTGTTATTACTACAACTATTATTACTACTATAATTGTAGTAACAATCATTGTTATTACTACTATTTTAACTACTACAATAGTAGTTACAATTGATGTTATTACTGCAACTATGTTTACTACTATAATAGTAGTAACAATCATTGTTATTACTACTATTTTAACTACTGCAATAGTAGTAACAATAGTTGTTATTACTGCTATTTTTAATATGATTATTTTTACTGTGACTACTTACTTTCACTTCTACTATTTACTACGACTACTTTCACTATTACTACTACGTATTACCATTGCTACTATTGTCAGTTTGTAGTAGTAACAATAGTTGTTATTGCGACGATTGTTACTGCTGGTACTATAATAGTAACTACTAAAAGCATTGTTACGACTATTGTTATTATTATAACTGCTATTTTAATTATTATCATTGCTACTATTTTTCATTATTATCACTACCATCACCATAGTTATTATCATTTCTATAATTTTAATAATTATCTAATAAAATACCATTGTGTTTTTTAATTCAATACTTCCAATTCATTTCTCTTTCGATCCTTCGTCGCCGTAACTGGGACAAGGAAACAAAAAAAAAAAGAGAACACAAAGAACGAGAAAGAAGTAGGGAGAGAGAACGAGAGTGCGAAAAAGCGTACCAAGCCGTGAGGACTTGAACCGAGGTGACACGAGTAATTCATTTCCACTCCCGCGTGCCCAGGACTGTGTACTTAGATGAGAGAAAAAAAAAGTCAGGCATTCGACAAGGCCACGAGAGAACAAATACAATGGTCGAGTTTCTGTTTCTTATGCCTCGCGGGCCTCGAACGTTTCCTCGTTTCTTCTATTCTTTTATACACGCGTACGATCGATCTCTCGTACCAGTGGGAAGGAACAATGAGGTCATTTTTTCAGACGGTTTCCACTGAAGATGTCGATCAATCCGAAATTCTGGGGCACGAAGGGGAAAATCGATTTTCAAAGGTGCACCGGCAATGTGCGAAGTGTACCAAGTGGTGTGTGTGTGTAGCGAAGAAATGAGTGAATCGGACAGTGCACACGCGTGCACAGACGTCATGCACAGTGTATGCACGTGGGCGTTATCGATCTCGAGCCCCGGGGGGCTCTTTGATGGATATTCCGTTTTTTTTCCTTCCTCGGAAAAACAACTCGTCCTGCTCCGAGGATATTTCATTCTAGCCGCCGTATTTGCAATGTTGTTGATAAACGATACGATTATATTTGCGTCAGCGTATTTAGAAGACACGTAGGTACACATGTGGGCGAGGAAAACAGGCCGATGGCGGTGAATCCATCGTTGGAGGACAGTGAAAGTGTTTTTTTTTTCGTTTTATTTTAAGGGGCTACATCTACCTAGAGGGCCGAAAAAAATGGCGAAATTGAGAATTTGTTTCTGGGAAACGGTTCGTGAAAAGAACGCATTTTTTTAAACGTAATGGTACATATATTGAGAGCCTTAAAAAATACAGAACAACAAGAAAAATGGGCGCCGGCAGATGGCGATATTTTTTTCGCCACGTTTAGCGGTGGACACTCTGCAGCTTAAACGGACCATCCGAAATCTAAAAACAAAACGGGTTATTGAAGTTTACGATAAGTACGAGTCGTTGACGATCGTTGATTTTGAAAAAAAAAAATGTTGTAACAACGTGGCAACGAATTGAAACTCGAGCATACAAAATGTATGAAAAAGGTCGTCATTTTTACGTAATTATAAAAAAATAAAAATCGATTTTTGAAAAGTGAGATCGTCAAGGACCTTTAAATGTTTTCTATCGTAGGTCGTATAAATTTTGAAACAATCCATTAACTGGTTCTCGAGATATTATGTCCACCGACTTTGAAAACAAAGTTTCTCGAGTCGAGAAACGAAAACAAAGTTTTCTAGAAATTTTGTTTGTTTGGGTTGTTTGGGTGCTGCCACCGCTCACCAGGCCAACTGTTAAAAACTGTACCTCGTTCAATTTTAGGAATATCTGAATAAAATTTTCAGGCAATTTAGCTAAAAGGTGACACTATCGCGAAAAATATTTTCAGAAAGTGCAATTTTTTACCCACCTAGGTAGCCCTTTAATTTATTTTCTTATTATAACGCCATTTTTTAAAATGTGAATTGAGGTTATAGATCTTCGATGAGGTTACAAAAAATTCTTCGTGTTCCCTTCGCGATCTAAATCAACGACAAAAAATGACTCAAGTAGAGTTACACTGCAACGACGTAAATTTCAAGATCATATAGGCGCTCTTGGAAAGTGTCTCGATCCGTACCACGTCGTACGATCCTCGCGATACCGGAAGTTCGTAATTGTGACGAGCTGTCATTCTCATTTGGAAATCCCAAACCAGCCAACGTTCCCCATGACGGTGTTTCTTTTGTGCGAAAATTGAAGAAATCGTTGGAGAACGAAACTTTCGATGGCGACATCGATGACGTATCCTCTTTGAAACCGGAAGTCGCTATCTTCCGGGACATACCCACGAATCCGGCAAAGTTCTGGAAAATTTACCGGCTCGCTATTTTGTCATCGATTCTGCCAATTTATCGCATGGAGCTCGTCCTCGGAAGGGACGAGCCCATTAGAAAGCACTCGAAACCACACGCTATAGCATACAGTGTACTACCGGTACGGTGAAAAGGTACAAGTGTCGACTTTGACGTGGCCAGCATTTTTTCGGCGGGGCTAGGGGGGCTGGCCTCAGAAAAAAGTTGTTTCGTTCACAATCATCTTTTTTTAAAATAAAATTTACATAATAGGGTGTGCAAAGAAAAGATAAGAATGTAAGTTCTTATCTTGTAAGAAGTTACAAGTTAAGAACTTACAAGTTCTTATAAGTAAGAACTTATAAGAACTATAAGAACTTATTAACTTAGTAACTATAGTAACTTATTTCTAAGTTACTAAGAACTATAAGAACTATAAGTACTTACTTACCTATAAGTAAGAACTTATAAGAATTAACAAGTTAGAAGTAAGAAGTTACAAGTTAAGAACTTACAAGTTCTTATCTTGTAAGTTCTTATCTCGTATCTGTGTAAGAAAATTGCTAAGAATGTATGAATAAGATGGTTTTCGCAATAAGCAATCCAATAATATTGGTTCTAATTTATAAAAGTACAAAATAAATTTTATAATTCATTTAAAAACAAATACTTTTGCTATCTGTTCACGAACATGCGAAACGGTAGCCGCCATAATGGATTCCGACGTGACGTCATTGACATAGTAAACAAAGAAAGCGGTCGACGTATTACTCTTTAACCTGCGAAAGAAAGCGTTAACTATATATTCCCGTTTGTCATAGTTAATTGTCAATTTTCAAATAGTTATCTGTACTTCAAAAAAGAAAAAATGAGTTTTTTTCGGACTATGACTTCGGATCTCTTGTCGTAAGTTTTAAGGGGCTATATCAGTGTGACACTTTAAAAAATTCGATTGCTTTTGCCTTTTTCGATAGTTTATACTTTCAAGAATATCCTGTAAAAATTTCAAGGCCGTATCTCTAATCATTTTATCTTGCAAAAATCGATGGTTAAATCTTTGAGGGAAGGGTAGGGGGTTCAGCGTGAAAAAAAAAACACTTTTTTGCGATTTTTTTCATCTATACGGATAGAGTAAATTTATTGGAACCTTTTGTACATTGTTAAGTGTCATTTCAAGAATATTCCGTGAAATTTGTACGCGAAAATATCCACAAACAAGCCGCCGACAAAGCTTTTCCAATAACGCCTTTGGAAAAACACGATTTGCGGTGTTCACTGTATCTCAGCTAGAAATTATTTTAAATCAAGTACCATTCAAATTTAGTCAAAGTATCATCAAATCTTCCCCCGAACGGTCTTTGATAATTTTTTTTTCATTTCTAAATTTTTGGCCGTCATGTAAAGTGAAAAGTGCTATTTTTCACGGAAAATTCCGCTATTTTGGGGTTGGAAAATCCCCTCAATGTAAAAAAAATCTCAAACTAATCGTTGGGGGGAGGTATTTTATATGTAGAAAGTGTGTACCAAGTTTGAAATAAATCGGTCATGTAGTTTTCAAATGGCAGTGAACACGGACTTTAAAAAACGTGGTTTCGAGAAAAACACGGCACCGGCTTGTTTGTGGATATTTTCGCGTACAAATTTCACGGAATGCTCTTGAAATGACACTTAACAATGTACAAAAGGTTTCAATAAATTTACTTTATCCATATAGATAAAAAAATCGAAAAAAAGCGTTTTTTTTCACGCTGAAAACCCTCCCCTTAAACGCGTTTTTCTCGGAATGAGATTTTTCAAATTTGCTGACATTGTAACTCAAAGAGCAATTATTCAATTGACTTGAAATTTAAATTGAGCCCTCTTGAATAAACTTACTCTACAGTGACGTAGGATATTTTTGATTGGCTGAAAATTGACGATTTGGCATTGATAAAAACGACCATTTTATAGACAAGACAACAGACTTTTTTTCATAACTACGCCATTTTGTTAGATTTTGATATTTTTGGGAATCCTACGTCATTGTACAGGAAATACATTCCAGCTTAACGACATTTTTCCTTTTTCGGATTCAGCTAGTCAATCTGCCTGAATCATGTCAGCAGTGGAGGAACCTTTTTTTTTGGCGCCATCGAAGGCAGCGCATAAGTCGCTTGGACCTCAATATATTTCTATGAAAAAATTATGTAATATAGGTCAAATATAGCCAAATATATTCTTAATTTTCGAAACATTTAATTCAGCACTTTTCTTCCAAAAAATTCCCGAAAATGACTCAAATTTTCAGCGTTGACACTGGTATAGCCCCTTAACCAAGTTTCCTCATATGTATATCAATTGGCATTTGAATCCGCAACTTTCCCGGTTTTTATAACACTAGTAATCTTACATTTGGGAACAACACACCAATGATAGGGATTGTAACTCACTTTTAACGAAAAAAAATGTACGTATTCACAATTGGCGCAACCCCAATGTTTACATGCAAGTGACGTCACCTACCGAAGCAGCATGGCGGCTAGCTTTTTTGCGGGGAAATTTTGAAATGTAAAATTTAAATGCATTTCTATAGCACTAATCAATTTCATTAAATAGAAATAAAAATTCCAGTAGTTTATTACCACCAAAGGATTAAATTGCGACACCTTTCACAAAAGGGTATAATACCCTATAGTCAAATGTCACGTGAAAAATGAAGCTCTAATCTCACGTTGATGTTAACATTAGTATCAAACTTTTGCAACACCTTAAGGCCGTATTCTAATGTGAACACCCATTTTCAAGGTGATTTTTTGGGAATTAAATTTTGAGAAACGGTTAAATCTACAGTTTTAGAATTTTACAATTATGTTTATACATGTTTGAACTCACATCTTAAATTTTCTCAAAACATTTTATCCGAAATTGTACATATTTGATGTTGCGCAAGTCATGTCGCGAAATTTGTTTTTATCGTCGGGCTGAATGCGTTGTGATTGCGGCTGTCCTTGTCATATGTAGGGACCGATTTTTAAAAGTGATATTCCCTGTGAATGTGTTTATCGTTCGGCCATCTAATAAAATAAATTCGGAAGAATTTACGAAATGCCGGCGTTTGAAAAAGAGTACTCTGATTTTTACGATAAAATTTTTGATTTTCAAAAAGATCTATACAAAAGAAAGAAATAAAACGAAAAAGAAAGACAAATGAGAGAAGCAAACGCAGCAGCGCGTTTTTTTTTCACGAACGTGCTGCTGCCTTCAAGTTCGAGGAGAACGTTGGTCGCGTTCGAGCTAGAGATGGCAAAGTGTTCAGTGTTCTCAATTACCCGTATCTAACTAGCCACTGTCAGATGTGGCTTATTGAGGCCTGGCTCATTTTTACTCTCACTGTATTCATAAGTGTACGTATATATTTATATACAGCAGTATATATGTATATATACCGGCAATGTGTATAATGCAGGCATTCGATAGAATACCTAGTTATTCTATAGGGCCAGAGGCTCATTTTTTTCAGAGGTCTATCGCTGCCTAACCGTTCACTCAATCTTAAGGGGTTACCCCCACTTGCGATTTTGAAAAAATCGATTTTTTTATTGCATTTTTTTTGAAGTATAAGTATCTGAGAATATGTCCTGAAAATTTCAAGTCGATCCGAACAAAATTGACTGAGATATGAGCGTTGGAAGAGAAGAATCCGCGTTGAACGAGCGTTGAAAGAGAAACTTTAAACGCGTTTTTCTCAAAATGGCATTTCTGAAGTCGGTGACCAAGATTACTCGAACACTAATGAACCGATCTTCTTGAAATTTTGCAAGCTTATTTAATACATAAAAATGTAGTCTTTAATCGTTCGATTTTTTTTTTCGAAAAAAATGGCCGTTTTATAGCCAAAAAACAGCCGTTTTTTTCCGTTAAAATCGAACCATTAACTTTGACTGTCCGCCATTTTGTGAAAAATGAATATTTTTTTAAATCCTTCGATTAAAGACTAGTTTATACTTATATTTGACTAAAACCAACCGCATTTTTTTTTCAGATGATCCACTTCGCCGCAATGTTGGTCACCGCAAACCGTGTATATAAAAACATTATTTCATTGACGGCCATTTGCCACTAAACAATGTAATATTTTTCAATAAAAAAATTACTGAAAGTTCTTCAAGATGTGTTCTTTAAGATGGTATATTGATCGATTAAAAAAGTTTTGTAGTTTTCTTTAAAAAAATGCATGAAAAATGCCTTTTTTGCGCTACAAGTGGGGGTAACGCCTTAATGAAATCGTGACTAAACGTGAGGTGTGTTCAACGGCTTCATTTTGTTTAAAGACACTGAACGGCCTAACCCAATAGTTATTGAGATAATAAACATTTTATAAAAAGGTCAAAGTCATACCTGGCGCGTGTCAGGCAAGGCATACATCCCGATTTCCGCAGTTTTTCCAACCCAAACTTCAATCCTACTTCAAGTTCACTTCACTCTCCACTTGACATACAAAAAATGGGAATTTTTGTTTTGAAGCGCCTTCTCACATTTTTGAAACAAAACCAATTACCTGTGTTGACCTTGAGATGACCTTGAGATGAAAAAAAAATTGATTAAAATGGAAACTATCTGGAGGCCGGAAATAAACACCGTATTTCCGGGAGTGAGTAATATATATTTTTTTTACTAACGTTTTCAAAATGTTCATTAGACATCTATTGTGCATAATTTTCCGACAGGACTTACAAATGATGCGGTGGACCCTTCGGAGTGTCTCGTTAGAAGTGGCCTAGCGGGTCAAATAACAAAATGGGAACTTTCGTTCCAAAGATCTCTCACCACATTTTTTAAACAAAACCAGTAACCTGCGTTGACCTTGAGATGACCTTGACATAAAACAAATTGAATAAATAGATGTCGCGCCTTCTCACATTTTTAAAATAAATTCAATTACCTGTGGTGACCTTGGGATGACCTTGCGATAAAAAAAATTGATTAAAATGGAAACTATCTGGAGGCCGGCAATAAACACCGTATTTCGGGAAGTGAATAGAAGATTTTTTTTAAGAACGATTTCATAATGTTAATTAGCTATCTATGGTGAATTTTTTGTTCTTTTGGTGTTTTTTTTCCAACTTGTTGTGACTATCAAGTACCAAGCATTTCTGGAGAGCCTGCGTTACGTGAGCGCGTACAGGAATCTGAGTCTGATCGAGGTTTTGCACTAAATCAGCGGAATGAAGTGCCTCCACTAGGCGATCAAGTCCCAAACGATGCTGATAAAAACAAACTAGAAACTGTCTTAAATGAGGCTGAGCAGAATAGCGTGAACCAAGATCACACGCCACCAAGGCCGTCTTCGAGCCTTTTGAATCTTTCTGAAGACTATTTAGCCCTAGGGGATGGCGACATTGAAAATTACATCTTTCATGGTACTGAGCTATCGAAGAGAAAATAAAGAAAACAACCGAAACAATGGAAACTAAAATTAGGGCAGCGAAAAAAAAGATTGTAGGACAGTAAAAAACAAACCAGCTGGTAGCAAGAAAAGTATGTAAAGAAAAGAGGGCAACCGCAAAACAAGAAAAAGGCAAAAAAAATATCGATATTACCAGCAGTGAAACTGAATCCGACACTGAACATAGATTACAGGTGAAAAACGCTAATTCCAAAATAGAAAATACAAATAAAAAAGTTTCCGTTGATGACTATTGCGCAGAATGTTTTGACAATTGTAATTGAACTACATCGAAATTAGATTGGATTCAATGTCCGAGATGTCGAATGTGGTTGCATGAAACGTGCACACCATTCGAAAGCCACTGCATGAGATGTGGAAAATTGAAAACCCTGGCTTCTGATATTATTAAATAATTCTCTGAATATCTGGTCAATGGAAATAATTAATGCTTATGGCAAAGCTGATTGCCATGTTGTTCAATCGTTAAGATAAATAATAATATTTTACTAATAACTTAACTAATTTAAAGTTTGGAGGCGATTTCTGTTGTATTTTTATAGTCTAAGACGTTAAAACTTAATAGTATTCTATCATGTTGATTAATATTGTAATTGGTACTTAATAAAGGATCTCAGTAAATAACAAAGATTGATTACTTAAATCGATATAAATTCAATTCTATCTAATAAAATCATAGTGAGGCGTCTATCCCCGCACGAGGCAAGTGTCCCGCGGAGCATTTTTAACGTTAGGCTACTATCCGCCACAGTAGGCAACTATCCGTTTTTTGAGAGGTCAAATAAAACAGGATTTACTCAAATCCAGTATTAATTATGATTACAAAAATAGGCTACTTTAAAAGATCAAAGACCTATGTTTTAATATACATATCGCATTATTCTTAGTAAGTACATATTTTTTAATAATAGAGCTTTTTTTTAAAGTGGGGCAACTATCCGACTTTTACCCTATATATATATATATATATATATATATATATATATATATATATATATATATATATATATATATATATATATATATATATATATATATATATATATATATGTGTGTGTGTGTGTGTATAAGGTGTGATATCAATTTTACGAGACTCGAGGGACTTTTGCGAATCCGTCGAATGGCGTGTACATTATTGCTACTTACAAATGTGTGTTGTATCCACGTGAACACGCGAACACGACTGCGCACACACCGTTTGAATTTTACGAGTGTCAGTTTCAGGTGAATTTAGGTCCCCGTTCGGGATGAGCTTCGCACAGTGTCTACACGTTCCCGAGACTACGTCTTCTTCCTACGCTAACGGTAAAGAGCCTGTCTATCGAAATTCGTACAGTCGTGTCCATAAAGCGGAATAAAAAGAGCTGCGTGTCGAATCGCGCATTGAGGGGAGATACCTTTAGGCGAGGAAAAAAAGCTGATTTTCATGATTTCTTTTTAAAGGAAAGATTTCTTCACCATTTTTTAGACTTAGCGTATGTTTTATTACTACCTTTGGCTGCTACATGGTGTTCTATTTATTTATTTATCCTTTAAAATGGCGGAGGGATGGCATGGTCTTCTAAACGACTTGCGGCGGATGGTGTTAGACGGCGCACAGTGGTTCCAAACGCCGAAAAGCTGGCCAAAAATCGAAATCATCGAAAAAACGTATGGTGGTGGGTATATATAGGTTTTGGGGGTCGCTGAATTCGAATCTGATGTTAGTTTTTCGAAAAAAATGAGTCAAAAAGTCAAAAACAAGGTGGCTGACCAAAAAAAAATTTATATCAACTTTAAACAATAAAAAATTATGTTATAAGGTGTTTTTGAGGTCGCTAAATCGAAATTTGACATCAGTTTCATAAAAAAATGCAAAACAAAGTCAAAAACAAGATGGCGGACCAAAAAAAAATGATTATAATTGTAAATGATAAAACCTGTTGATTAAGGGGTTTTCGACGTGGCTGAATCAGAATTTGACATTTAATCAACTTGGAAAAAAATGTTTAATTAAGTTTTTTGAAAAAAATAATTTATTGTTTATAACAAATGCATTGTTTATAATGTCAAAATCATTGGTAGTATGTATACTCAACATTAAATAACATAAACAAATTTTTTTTGACGATATTGGTCTTCACATAACGTAAAAATCATATTTTTAGCCATTTTTTTAAGTAAATTTTCAAATTGCATTTTCTCAATTTCGGGCAAATTCGGGCAAAAGTTATTGGCGTCATAATTTAGTGCTATGATGTCCTTACCATATGCAATTAATTTAAGCCCGGGATCTAGCGGGACTTTCGAGAAAATGAGAAAGTAAAAGTGGCATAAAAATGACGAAATTTTGTGATTTACAAACAATAATATATAAACAATGTACAAGCACTTAAAATTTCAAACAAAACGTATTTTACTAACCTCAGATATCCCTCTCTTCGAAACAATTCACTTCACCATGAATAATTAACGCTAACTTGTCTAAATTAAATGTTTAAGTCAGAAAACACGTGACATTCACGAAATTCAACCTTAACTTCACGACGCCACGCTGCCAACAAGTGTGTATTATTGGCATTGGTAATGCTGCGTTCTTAAAGTACAGGTACCAACCTAACATATGGCACACAAAAAAGTCCTATATTTAGTAACGCGATTTTCCCTATTTTTGGCCAGCTTTTCGGCGTTTGGAACCACTGGGCGTGACACGTTGCGTCGGCGGGATTAATCTGAAAGAAAACCAACGAAGATTCTTCTCTCATTGACATTCATATGCAGAATATGAACCAAGAAAAAGTGAGAAACGTTGAAAATCGATTAAATGGTACGCTTGGTCACAAAAAGATTTAATATTCCGAAAAAAAACGCTACATTTTGCAATGAAAAAATACTTTTTTTTTTATTTTCAAAAACATTTAGGATCATGTTTTGGAGGTGAGAAAAATGTATACCAAATTTAATCAGAATCGTTGGATTCGTTTTTTAGCTATACGTCATGCCAGTTTTGAGAATGCAGTGTAGAAGACCGTGCCATACATCGGCCATTTTTGAAGATTAATAAATAAATAAAATACTATGTAACAGCTAAAAATAGTAATAAAACAGACCTAAAGTCTGAAAAATGGTGAAGAAATCTTTCCTTTTAAAAAAAATCATGAAAATCAGCAAATTTTTTCTTCGCCTAAAGGTATGTCCCCCCTTAAGGAGTAGGATACCGTGGACCTATTTGCGTACGCAGATAAGAATAATAGTCGACTTTTAATTCGAAAATAGAAAGAGAAGATCGCATATCGATTTTAGCAAAATTCCGTGCGGTGCGGGCATTTGTTGGGGGAGTCCTCAGATCCTACCACATACCTATAGGGATGTAAGGATGCATTGCCCGATATTCCCTACCAAAAGTGAGCTTCGGTGAGAATTTTGAGTACTTACTTTGCGATAACATTGAAATCTGAAAAAAATCAATGCGATAACATTAAAATCTGAAAGAAATCAACCGCCTTGAAGATGCCAAGAACATTGGTTTTGAAAAATAAGAATGCCAAAAAAGTATAAATAAATTATTTGAACAAAAATTTGTTAAAAAAATCTCCGGTGAACTTGATTTTTTGTGACATTAAATGAATTATGATATTTTTCTGAATACATATGATTTTTTAAAGACTTTTCTCTCTATTTCGAAAACCTCATTTTTGGAAATTTTCAGAGGCTGTACCTATGACACTGTTCGTTCAATACCCCGGAGATTTTTTAGATTTAATATGAAACATTGCTCCGAAAACATATTGACAATATGTGACACTTCATCCATTTTTTTAAATAAAAAAAATCAAGATGAAAATGAAAAGGAAATTCTAAAAAAAACTCCTACCTATTCAGAAAGATCTGCAAATTTATTTTATAATAAAAAAGAAGTAGTTCACCAGACATTTGTTAAACAATTTTTTTTTCAACAATTTACTTATAACTTTTTTGCATTATTATTACCGGAAACTAATGTTCTCAGCATCTTCAATGTGGTTGATTGAAAAAAAATAGTAATCTCATCGCAAAGTATTCAAAATTCTCGCCGAAACTCACTTTTGGTAGGGAATCCAAGTGGATTCCGCGCTATTTTCCGATTTAAATCGTTTGAGAATTTTTTATTTGATATTTTCAACCGGGACTTGTTGGATCTCCAAAAAAAAATATCCTTTCGTGATTCCGTGCACAAATTTATTAAGAGTAAATCTCTATAGAGATGTGAATGTGTCTCAATGCACTTGCAATCTCTATAGGGATTTGTTGGGATACCGCACATAGGGAGTCCTCATTGCTATCCAATTGTATTCCGCACTGTTCCCCGATGGATTTTTAGTAATGTGATTGAAATCGACTTTGAAGATATACTTTTGAAAGCGATTTTTACTTTTTGAAAAAAAATGTATACTTTTTAAAAATCCACTCATTTTGTATATCTATATATTTCGCTTAGATAATTCAATGTAGAGAACGCGATTGGATTTATCAAGAATCCTATGGAATCCTGTTCGATAATGTGGGAATCGTTCTGGATTCAAATTGGATTCGCACGTTGGATTCCAACGGGGAATCCGATTAGAATCCAATGCACGAGCGTGCCGTTTCAGAATAGGGACCCAACGCGATGACCCATTGGATCTCTATCAGGGAGTAGGGACAAGTAGAGCTTGGACTATCGAAGCTTCTTCTACTGCCGGTAGTATTTCGATACCAACAAGTTGTAATATCGAAATACCGGTATTTCGATATTTTCCAATATTCATGTCAAACCTTGATTAAAAACGTTAGAATTTGAAAGTGAAAATGGAAGTTGTGGAAATAATAGTGTATAGCTAAGTAAAACCACAGTATTAATTAAAAATCACAGTCTTCTATTGGGATATTCATTTATTATACGTTTCTAAACATACTCTGTTATGTTCTTGACTATATACTACCCAATATAAAATAAATAATGAAAGAAAACAAAAAGTAGAAACTTTTATGCAAATCCAATAAGTAGTAAACAAGCAACATTAAAAATACCATTAAACAAAATTAAAAATACCACCAATTAAATTACCAGAATGGAAACATGTGGCATAGCTTGTGGCAAACAGGTAATAGCATGGTGACTGTAATTAAGGGGCTATACCAGTGTAAACGCTGAAAATTAAGTTGATTTTCGGGAATTTTTTGGAAGAAAAGTACTCAAGTAAATGTTTCGGAAAATTAAGAATATATTTGGCTATATTTGACCTATATTACATAATTTTTTCATAGAAAAATATTGAGATCTAAGCGACTTATGCGCTGCCTTCGGAGACGCCAAAAAATGTTCCTCCACTGCTGACATGATTCCGGCCGATTGAGTAGCTGAAACCGAAAAAGGAAAAAATGTCGTTAAACTGGAAGGTATTTCCTGTACAATGACGTAGGATTTTCGATAAATATCAAAATCTAACAAAATTGCGTAGTTATGAAAAAAAGTCTATTTTCTTGCCTATAAAATGGTCGTCTTTTTCAATTCCAAATCGTCAATTTTCATCCAATCGAAAATATCCTGTCACTGTAGAGGTCATATATTCAAGAGTACTCAGTTCAAATTTCAAGTCAATCGGATAATTGCTCTTTGAGTTACAATGTCAGCAAATTTGAAAATCTCATTTCGAGACAAACGCGTTTAAAGATTCAACTATTGATTTTTGCAAGATAAAATGATATTCACCATAAAAACTGCTAATCAGTCATACCTGGCCCATACCAGTCATACCTGGACTGTCGAAATAGGCAAAAAAAAATGATTTTTTGAAAGTATACACTGGTATAGCCCCTTAACGAAGTTGAGATTGTTGAACCAATGACCGCAAAAAATAGAGGGCATCTAAAGTTTCATCTTTCAGAGACGACCTTACCTTATTGGAGGTGTAAGCCCTGAAAGAAAAAGTCCTTTCTGATTCAACACTCGTGGATAAATGTGTTAGCACTTCGGAAATATTTCATGTAGGTAATAATATTTTAAGGCTGTTAAACGTAATACAAAAAAAAACAAGTAAAAGTAAGTTAAATACAAATAATAACAATTAGTAATTATATTGTTATTTTTTCAACACTTATATCGAAATATCGGTATTATTCGAGTCCAACATGCATTTTTCAATACTGAATTTTTGGTACGATATTCCGGTTTTTCAATATTATAAAAAACTGGTATTGTAACCGGTTGGGACAAGTATAGGAATCCAATTGGATCCCCACGACAATTTCTGCACGGGAAATACGGTTTTGAAACGTGAATTTTGCATTTTTTTCTGCATCTTCGTTACCATGAGGATGTCCTTTCGATAATTTTCATGATCCATTGATTAATCGATGGAATGAAAAAAAAATGATGATTCTCTCGGAGAGTAAAAAATCACCGTTGGGTCCGCTAATTATGACGCCGGTTGAAGTGCGTAAACAACTTTTCGCAATTGTTTTATTTTTCACGCGTACACGCTCGTAAAAAGTGCTCGAGACAATTGTACTGGCTTGATCAAATCGCTGCGCGATTGCGTTGTTCGGGGAATCGTGAAAAAAAGGAAATAAAAAATGTGCAGGACGATTTCTTGATGAGAACCAGGTTAGCCGAGATTTGCACTGGGTTACCACGCTTCGAGAGACAGAGAGAGGAGAGAGAGAGAGAGAGAGAGAGAGAGAGAGAGACCGGGAAGTTACTCGCCCAACCGGAAGATCCGCCGTTTTTTAATTTTTTTTTCCTCGTTTGCTCGTTCCTTTTTTTCTCTCTCATGATTTTTCATTTATTTTGTCGGGCTCACCCACGATACCGAACGTTTCCTGTCCTCGAAGAAGAACTCCACGGAAACCGTTTCTGCGCGCCCTTGTTGCGTGTATTACGCGTACATGTGCTCGGGATCTCTCGTTACACATAAACATATACATATATAGGGTGTCTCAAAATAACCTGACGTTTAAATTTATCAATAAAACGCATTATTTATTTGGAGTGTAATTCCGAAAAGGACATACCTCCGATTATTTTAGAATTTCGCGTATCCATGTATTTTGACCCGCTGATTACGAACATGATGGTGAAAATACCCGCAATTTTCATTTTCAAGGTCAAAACTCACAAAAACTGATTTTTTAAAGAGTTTTTCTACTTTATTTTAATAAATGCTCATCTTAGAAAAAAAATGGTTTTCACAAAAGATGTAGCCTATAAAAAGATTAATCTTTTGTGTTCTATACAGTTTTTGTTTAGAATCGTTCCGTTTCGAGAAAAATAGGGTAATGCTCGAATAAGTACATTTTGCTAAACTCCATTAGTTGCGATATTATCTACTTACGCACTTTACCGCGGGAAGGTCGGAGTTTGTTCGGGTTTGTTTGTTATGTGTTGTTCGTTGTTTAGGTATGCGTGTAGTCTTAAAGATAAAACTGCAACCTTCTCGCGGTAAAGTGCATAAGTAGATAATATCGAATCTAAAAGAGTTTAGGAAAATGTACTTTTCGGAGCATTATCCCATTTTTCTCGAAACAGATTGGTCTTAGACAAACCTTGTATAGAACATAAAAGATCAATCTTTGTATAGACTACAACTGTTGTAGGAAACTTTTTTCTCTGAGATCAACATTTATTATAATAAAATAGTAAAACTTAAACAAATTCAGTTTTTATGAGTTTTGACCTTGGAAATAAAATTTGCGGGTATTTTCACTGTCATATTCGTGATCAGCGAGTAAAGATACAAAAAATACGGTACAAAATATTCCAAATTAATCGGAGGTATGTCGTTTTCGGAACTTTAGCCTTTATTTGAGAAGTTTGATTAATTTTATCTGTGGATCATTGGCATACACTTTTCCTTTCAGAAAATCCCAAAGAAAGAGGTCCAACGGCGTCAAATCGCACGTTCTTGGTGGCAAATTTACATCGCCGCGGCGCGAGATAACACGACCATAAAACTTTGTCTTCAATACACTGAAAAAAAAAAATTCGTTCATCCAACCAAAATTCAGTTCATTTAACAAAATGTATCTTTAAATACGTTCAACTTGATTTTTGATTGGCATAACAAACGTTTTGTTAATCTAACTGATAGTTTTAGTGGTGTGAACTGTAGCCTATTGAGCATGTCTGAGCAACTGTTAAAACAACGAAATTCCGAGACAACAAAATGCATTTTGCACATTCAACGATTTCTTTTTCTCAGTGTAACTACCGTAAAACGGGGTTGCATTGACACTAAGAGGCAATACCAGTGTGAACGCTGAAAATTTGGGTGATTTTCGGGAATTTTGTTGGAAAAAATGTACTCAATTAAATATTTCAGAAAATTAAGAATATATTTGGCTATATTTGAACTATATTCCATAATTTTTTCATAGAAAAATATTGAGATTCCGGCCGATTAAGTAGCTGAAACCAAAAAAGGAAAATGTCGTTCAACCGGAAGGTATTTCCTGTACAATGACGTAGGATTTTGGAAAAATATCAAAATCTAACAAAATGGCGTAGTTATGAAAAAAGTCTGTTTTCTTACCTATAAAATGGTATTTTTTTCAATGTCAAATCGTCAATTTTCATCCAATCAAAAATATCCTACATCATTGTAGAGTAAAGATATTCCAGAGTACTCATTTGGACTCTTTGAGTTGCAATGTCAGCAAATTTTTAAAATATAATTTCGAGAAAAACGCGTTTAAAGATTTAATTATTGATTTTTGCGAGATAAAATTATATTGCCATAAATGATATAAATGATAATGATATTCTTGAAAGTACAAACTGTCGAGAAAGGCAATAAAAAAACATCGATTTTTTAAAAGTGTCCCACTAGTATAGCCCCTTAAGTGTAACTTTGACAGTTTTTCGGGCTACTTTAACAGAGTACCAAAATAGGGTTTATATGTGTGCGCTTTTAAACTTTTTTTTCTTCTATTGTTGCTCAAATTTGTTCAAGTTTATTATAATATGGCTGTAGTTGATTGTAATGTTGCTTAAGTCGATTTCGATCTCAATAATGATTATAAGACTGCTGAAGTTCCTTTAATAGTACCCTAGGTACTTGATGTTTTTATGTACAATGTTTCCTTAATAAAGATGACAATGTGAGTGTAAAAAAGTTGTTGTTTTTCATTTAACTCCATGTATAATGCATAACATATAAAATGTTTTAATCAAAATTGGATCAAAGTAACCCTTAATCTTTCACAATGCATTTCAATGCATTGTCAAAGGAACCCCATACTCGAGGTTACTTTGACACTTAAAAAAAAAAAAAATATATATATATATATATATATATATATATATATATATATAAAGTTGTGGGAGGCTAGTGGGGCTTGACTTTCTTATACATTTGATAGTCAAAGGACACATTGTTCTATTGAAGCAAACAAGTTGGAATTTAGGATGTTGAAAAAAAGTTACCTACAAAAAATTCCAAAAGCTGTTCAAAGTAACCCCATTTTACGGTATGCAGTAACAATGCGGCAAATAACAATTTCTATGCGTTGCTCGATCGTGATTCCTGATGCCAGTTATCAAAAATTAGTACCCTATGTTGGCCACAAAAAAAAATGGCGCGCAACTTAAAATGTCAGATCATTTCCAGACACCCTTTATATATGCTCGCGCGTTACGGTTCACACGGTGGACCGTTTTCATGGCTCGGGTAATTCAGGGAGACGGCTCTCTCCACCCGGGATGCGGAATAGACTCGTTTTTATTCGAATGAGTAATAGTCGTATTATACGTGCGGATGGGATTACAAAAAAAGAAAGGAAAAAGAAAAAAACGAAACGAGCGAGATCCAGAGGAAGTACGTATGTAGACTTTTACGTACATGGAGAATTCCGCGCACCGTGCAAGGACCGCGAACTACCGACCCTGATTGTGTGAAACGCGCTTAATTAATTTATGCCGTATTTGCTCGAGTGCCAAAATGGAGTTGGCCCCATTTTTTTCAATGGTATTCGAACGAGTGCCATTTTTTTCCACTGACTCCTTTAGGGGGAGATATCTTCAGGCGAGAAAAAAATGCTGATTTTCATTATTTTTTTTTAAGTAAAGATTTCTTCAGCTTTTTGGAGACTTAGAGTATTTTTTCACCGAGCTGATATTTTTCAGGATACTTTCTTATGATTATACAACTCGGCAGAAGACAATTTCCACCCTTATTTCAACCCTTAGGGGCCGTCCATAAATTACGTCATTTTAAAATAGGTGGGGGTCTGGTCGTTGGATGACGGTAACGATAATTGGATTATGACGATAGGAAGGATAGGATGATTTCGGGGGGGGGGGGGTTAAAAATCAGCCAAAATCGATGACGTAATATATGGACGGCCCCTTAGAAACTTTTTTTGTTTCTTTTTTATTTAAAAAAATTGTTAGCCTCCGCCGACAAAATATCATTAGTGGAGACCAAATGAAGCTGCCCATGACAAAAAAAAAATTGTTGACTTTTTTTGTCAGGAGCCCCGATTCTAGATATTTACCAAAAGCATACTATGTAACGTAAAAACACACAAAATTGATAACCTGCACACGTTTTCCCAGAAATTTTTTTACGAAAATTCCACTGTTTTCAGCCACGAGTTGGGTGTAAGTCGTTCATTAGTGATTTTTTTTTACTTTCAGTGTTTACTCGCCAGTTTTTTGTTACAAGCAGGTGTTAATATCCATTAGTGCGACATTCGATCCTCCTCAGGTGGAAACGAAGAACTGCTGCTTTCCATCATCGAGTTGGTTTGATTGGCAAGTTCTGTTGTTCAGTTAGTTCAACACAGAGTCCCGAATCCTTCGTCTGTATCTCCGCCATCTTTTTATCCGATTCTTAAATCCGATGCCCTAGAAATTACGATATATATATATATATATATATATATATATATATATATATATATATATATCAGTGTCGTATAAAAAACGGAACACAGGTAGCCGCAGTTCCCTACTGGACGCCAAATCCAATTAACTTTGACCGGCGCTGCCGTGTATACAGGGTGGCCCAAAAAGTGACGAGCAAAAGAAAAATCTCGGTGCCTCCGACCAATACCCATCCGAATCCCCTTTTTGTATGGCTACGATCTTCATTAGTTTTCGAGAAAAAAGCATTTTTCAATTTTTTTTAGCTATCCTATAGCATATGCTTTTATTTATTTTCTCTTTTGTGTATGTATTTACTTCCCTCTTGAAAATTTTTTAAAGCAATTGGCAGTAATACAGACTAATATAAGTATTTTTTATCATCTGAACTTGGTGACTTATAATCTGAAATCTATTTTTCAAACTTTTGACCAAACGCTAAGGAATTTACGTTGTTGATTTATTAATTGCTCAACAGTGTTCTTTATAACGATAATACGAGTAAAAAAATCGCGAGGAAACTTTATGCATAAAAGAGAAAAATTTAAAAAAACGCTTTTTTCTCGAAAACTACAAAAGATCGTAAAACATATATGGGGATGATTCGGATAGGTATCAATACGAAGCATCCAGATTTTCTTTTTGGACGTGACTTTTCGAGCCACCCTGCATATACAGGGTGGCCTGTTACGAATGGATGATCCTTCAACTGTCGATAGGTCAGATCATGTCCTACTACATACTGGAATTTCGGTTTAAAAAAATCGCCCCATGGTTTTCGAGATAAAAATAATCCGCTTTTGGTTTTTTGCAGGCCATTTCTACAAATGATAACTTTTTCTTTACCCGGTTTAAAAAAAATTCTCTTGATTATTTGTTTTATCTAGAAAAGTCTTCTTTTTAACCTTAAACATTAAGGAAACTTTATGAAAAACGATCTTATGCAGAATTTTCAAACAAACCAATTCGAACATCTGACATTGATAGCCTGCGGTATAAAAAAATATACTACGCATATGCTACGCAAGTTGCTTAGTTATTGTCGATTTATATCACTTGTCGAAATGACATACAAAAAACCAAAAGCAGATGATTTTTTTCCCAAAATAACATAAAGTCCAAAATCTCGAAAACCGTGGAACTTTTACTGGAATTCCAGAATATAGTAGGACATGATCTGACCTATAGACAGTTGCAGGATTATCCATTCATAACAGGACATCCCGTATATCGGATAGGTATTGATAAGAAGCATCCTGATTTTTACTTTAGACGTCAGTTTTCGGGCCACCCTGTGTATATATATTTATACATGTATACTTATATATATATATATATAGACACTTATATTATATATAATATATTTATATATATACAGAGTGTCCCAGAAATGAATGCGTTCCCTGAAATAAGGGGTTGGGGGTGAAATACTGAGTCGATTGATATAAGCATGTGTCGGTCTCAGATCAACCCCTGAATTATTATGATTTTTTAAAGGCGGGCCAATCAGGTGCGCCCGATAAGCCGGCGTACATCGGTGCGCGACTCGCGTGTAGTGGTGCCTGTAAGTGCGGCGTTCCCGCCAGGCACCACTGGCTCATCGGGCGCACCTGATTGGCCCGCCTTTAAAGATTAATAATAATTCAGGGATTGATCTGAGACCCACACATGCTTATATCAATCGACTCAGAATTTCACCCCCAACCCCCCATTTCAGGAAAGGCATTCAGTTCTGGGACACCCTGTATATATATACCTACACAAAACCTCAGTATCTCAGGTAGACCTCGCTTGTCACGTTAATTCCCAACCCCCCGCCTAAAAAAGCCAAGAACAACGAAATACGCGTTCATCCATCGTCCCGACGATGACTCACAGGCCAGTCATTCTCGTAAAGTGCGCAAAATGCCTTTTCGTGTTTTATCAAGACACGAATGACGACGTGCCCGTCGCCTCACAATCGGGCGTCTAGTCACCGCGACTTCCCAAAATTCGCCTCCTATTTCCGCCTCTTCGTGTCTCGATGATTCGGGTATAGTCGCGGACGTAAGGCCCGAAACTCGAAATCATAATGGTTGGACACAGGTGTCAACCGAGTGTCGTTTGCTCCAATAAACTTTGCCACGGCTCGCTAAACGAAGTTTGTTCAAGTTGTCGAAAATTCGTTTCGGGGGCTCGTATAAATACGTCGCGGTTCGACAGCGGCCAAGCCTCTGGAAAATTTCAACTCTTTTTCTTCTTCCCTGTTCTTTTCTCTTCATTCTGCCGTATCTCGCCTCTCCCCTCAAGCGTCGCGTATCAAAGTTCACATGCATTACCGCAAAGTTTAACGAGGGCATGTATGCGTAAACGCAACAAAATACCGAGGCTAAAACGTCGTAAAGATAAAACGCGTGGGCGTGCCCATGAGAAAACCTGCCATGGGACCTTTGTTCTAGCAAAACTCGCAGCAAGGCAAAGACAGAGAGAGTTACAGAAAGAGAGAGAGAGGAGGACGAATTGTTTTTCCATCATGGCAAAGCGCGGAGCGAAATCGTTCAAGACTCATTCGTGGGAAACTAAAAGATTGAAATAAGCCGGAGATAACCGGGTTTCGATCTCCATATTATTTTCAGCATCATAATCATACTCGATGTGTAAATATATACACGGTGTAATTGTTATGTAGACACAGACATTCTATATAGACGCAGATGCATTTTTATATGGACATACAATATGCATGTCTTTATATATATATACACTAGGCACAATAATTAGATACGAAAAAAATCCGAACTGTTTCGCTGATTTTCAAAAGGCTGCCACGGTGTGAAAAATGGTCGTAGAGCAAAATACAAGGTCATTCAAGGTCACCTTTTAAAATAAAATACAAATCTACACATCTCGGATCACAAATATTTGGTAGTGATCCGAGATATTTAGATTTGTGTAATCGATACTGACCTTGAAAGACTTGGACCCCCAATGTTTTTTATGGGGCTTGATGTGCTCCGCAAGATAGTTAAAAAAATGTACCATTCCATTTAAAAAAGTGGCCTTGACCTTCACTGCGCGTCAGCGCCTCCAGCGAAATAAAACAAAAATTGGTCGCATTTGATGGGCCCCTTCACACCGTACAACTTTTGTGTGGAACATTTTTTTGTGGCGTTGATAATTACCGAGTTATTTCGGGTGGTAGAGATAAGAGGGACACCGTGTATGTACATATGTGTGGGTATACAGGGTGTTCTGTTGTGAATGGATAATCCTCCAACTGTCAATAGGTTAGATCATGTCTTACTATATGCCGGAATTTCAGTTTAGTATACGTCCCACGCTTTTCGAGATAAAAATCATCTGCTTTTGGTTCCTCGCATGCCATTTCTACAAATGATATCTTTTTTTACCCGGTTTAAAAAAAATGATCTTGGCTATTTTTTCATCTGGAAAAGTGTTCTCTTTAACCTTAAATGTTAAGGAAACTTTACGAAAAAAGATGTGCAGAACTTTCATACAAACCAATTCGAACATCTGACTTTGATAGCCTGCGGTGTAAAAAAAATATACTACGCATATCGTGCCGGTTACTTAAAAAAGTTGCTCAGTTATTATGGATTCATATCATTTGTAGAAATTGCATGCGAAAAACCAAAAGCGGATGTTTTTTTTCAAATAAGATAGCGCCCAAAATCTTGAAAACCGTGGGCCGCTCACTAAACTGAAATTCCAGCGTATAGCAGGACATGATCCGGCCTTTCGACAGATTCATGATTATCCATTCATCACAGGGTACCCTGTATATATATATATATATATATATATATATATATATATATATATATATATATATATATATATATATATATATATATATATATATATATATATATATATATACATATGTATATGTATATATTCGAGACACGAGGTATTCATGCCTCGAGTGGTGCTTACAAAAATGGCGTAACCCACATCACTTTACTCAAGTCTCAAGTGGTAGAGTTACATCCGTTTTGTTTCTCGTCGGATGGATGGATGGTACAGGAGTACGAAAACTCGTGTAATAAACCAACTCGTAATAACCGCAGCAGCAGGAGCAGCGAGAGCAGGAGCAGCGTTTCACGTAACCTCGCGTCTCAAGGTCATCGCCAGCTCAGCATACAACTATTACTCGTATCTGCGTGCAGACAATTCTGATATTTGTAATTCCAGGTCTCTCGGGATATCTCTCTTTTCTCCCCCCCTGGCCCCTGGCGCCCTGAAGCGTCGTTCGTCCGCCGCGTGTCTCGCGTCATTACGATTTTCCTACTTACGGAGGGAGGGAGAAGATTTCCGGAGGGAGAAAACGAAAGGCCTTGCTTTGAACGCAGGCGATGAAAGAATTCTGGGTGGTAATGGCAACAAAAAAAATCCGACTGTGTACACAGCTGTAACTGACAATCAGTGAAGATATAGGCGCCAGTGCCAGCACAGGTTTTCCCAGTTTCCCTGTGCCCTCGTGCAAATGCAGTAACTCAATGCATCAGGGAACGATTGGCAACTTCATGGGGGGTCTCCGAGGAACCGAAAATTGCGATGTTACATTCCGGGCTAAAAGTCACAGGGATGCGGTCGTTAAAGCTCGCAATGGCATTCGAAGAAACACCGAAATGAAAACGTTAAAAAACAGAAGATAATTTGAGGCATGTCAACGATGCCGGGCTTCAACAGCGTCGAGTGTTTTTTTCTTTATGATGGGGCTTTGGGAACAGATTCCAGCGGCGTTTGTTGGCGTTCAGATTTATCCACTTTGCAATTCCAAGCGAGCTTCGTGAGACAACTAGCGCCGGACAGAAAATTAGAGCGGACGAGGGAGGGAGGGAGGGGGGGGGGGAGATTGATTGATTGATTGATATTCATTTTATGCCTTGGTTTGGAACCTTGAGGCAATGTGATACATAGTATGTACAGTTCGTTGTTAATGGATTTGTTAAATGTATGAATAATCATAGTATAAACGGTTTTATAATTAAAATTAAAATATTAAAAGTAATAATAATCATAATAACAATGGTGGGTGTAAACATGATAATAATAATGGTAGTAGTAACACGAATTAAGCAAATAAAATAAAGTTAAAAATAAAGATAAACGAGGTGATAAACGGTACAGTGGTACTATTCTAAGTGGTGAACAATAAGTTCGCGCGGAATGTACAAGAAGTAGGATATGAAGTAAATAATATAAAGTAGATTTCGCTGTTATAAGCTAAGTGAGTGACAGTTAGAGATTCGCACGGGTACTCATACGTGAGTGCAAGTGGAGAGTAGAGAGAGAGAGAGAGAGAGAGAGAGAGAGAGAGAGAGAGAGAGAGAGAGAGAGAGAGAGAGAGAGAGAGAGAGAGAGAGAGAGAGAGAGAGAGAGAGAGAGAGAGAGAGAGAGAGAGAGAGAGAGAGAGAGAGAGAGAGAGAAAGAGAGAGAGAGAGAGAGAGAGAGAGAGAGTAATTGATTGATTGATTGATTAACTATGCCTTGGCAAAGCCTTAAGGCCGAAGGTGGACAATTCAAGCTAAATTAATTATTACTTGCACATTCTACGTACAATTAGAAGCTGCATTTATAAACAGTACCCAATATCAATATTAAACGCTATCAATAAAAAGTAATTAAGTTGAAATTCAATAAGATAGAACGCAATTTTATTATCCATGAACATCGAATACAAAACAATCTTAATATTACAAATCTATACTAAACAGGTGTTTGTTTAGTGAAAGAGGGAGAGAGTGGGGGGAGAGCGGGAGAGGGGCGGGAGGGGGAGAGAGAGAGAGAGAGAGAGAGAGAGATGCGAATCAAATCGCGAGCTGTACTCTTAACCTTTCGGGGTTAAGAAAGTCCCGCGGGGGCGAACGCGTGTCCCTGATTGTACAGTGCAGTCCGTTGTATTCTCTCTCTCTCTCTCTCTCTCTCTCTCTCTCTCTCTTTCTTCCTATCTTTCTCTCGCTTTCTCTCATTCTCTCTCTCTCTCTCTCTCTCTCTCTCTCTCTCTCTCTCTCTCTCTCTCTCTCTCCAACTTCTCAACCCCCGTTAATCCACCGTTGAGAAGCCCGAGGATTTCGCGGACTGTGAACCGTTTCCCGGACCCGCAATGCCCGCGCCGCGATTCCATTATGCCGCGAGTACTCGCCTGGTATCGCGAATCGAGAGAGCGTAGTGCTGTACGCTGCAGGAAAGCCAGATCGGCGCTGCACGGGCTAGAGGGTCAGGGGGGAGGACTACTTTCTACGGATGCCGGTAAAAAACGACGCGTATTCCAAAGCCACGTCTCTACACGTACGTTGTACTTTATATCGGCACTTGGTGTTCTCCCGAGTGGTGCGAGTCCTTTTAACGTACGATGTACCGATATACGGAACCCAACGTGCACACGCATACAAGGTGCACATGTTGAAAATAACGAGTCTTCAAAGAGGGTCGAGCGTTTCGACGATAAGTGTTAGAGAATATTGATCATTTCGTAAGAAGCGGGGCCTAGATTACCTGGATTTCGATTATTACAGAAAAAAATGATAACTTGATTTTTATTATATATAAAGGGTGTCTTGAAATTACCTGACATTTTTATTTATTAATGAAACGTATTATTCAGTTGAAAAGTGAGAATATTTTCATTTTAATAGAAGGTACAAACATGGAGGTTAGTTTTCTATGTTCGCCACAAAAAAAATAGCGCGTAATTTAAAATGTCAGGTCAATTTGAGACGCCCTTTATATATATATATATATGTGTGTATATGTATATGTATATGCATATGTATATGTATATGTATATGTATATGTATTTGTATATGTATATGTATATGTATATGTATTTGTATATGTATATGTATATGTATATGTATTTGTATATGTATATGTATATGTATATGTATTTGTATATGTATATGTATATGTATATGTATTTGTATATGTATATGTATATGTATTTGTATATGTATATGTATATGTATTTGTATATGTATATGTATATGTATATGTATTTGTATATGTATATGTATATGTACATGTATATGTATATGTACATGTATATGTATATGTACATGTATATGTATATGTATATGCATATGGATATATACACACACACACACACACATATGTACATACATATATATGTATATGCTTAATACGAATTAAATATGGAAATACGAGAGAGATAAAGATAATAATAGCAACATCAGTGCGCGAGAGAGACCCATCAAGAATATGGGTTTCGCACGTTAAAAACTATACATCATTGTTTTACAGATGGGAATAACAGTACACGGTGTAATGGAAGAAAGTTGATCGACGTCGTAGCCGCAAAAGAGCCTATTGCAATATTGAGCGCGTGGTATGGGACTGTGCAAAGAAATCAAGGAGGTCGAGTATCGCTGTTATGGCCAATCGTATTAACGTTTCAATACATATCAATTTTTGTGTAGAATCGCTATTTTATATATATATATATATATATATATATATATATATATATATATATATATATTAAAGTTTGCATTATTGGATCGCAACGAAAACTAATTTTTTTTAATTGCATTAGTTTTATTTTGCCGATTGAGCCTGTGAAAATCACTCGAACGTTTTTACGTATCCTTATTAGAGGTTTAAGACGTCAAATTGTAAAAAAAGGCTTTGGATAATGATAAAATTAAAGAAATAAAATGTCAAGAAACAAATTGACGTCGTTTATACATATATATTAGGGTGATTAAAAAAAATTATTTTTTTTTCGCGGTACTCAACGGAAATTGTTACTACGTTGTGAAAAATTCATTTCATACAAAATTCGAGAAGTCTAAACATTTTTTTAGGTAGTGCTGAAACGACTTTTAATTTTTTTCTTCGATTTTTCGTCAATTTTTTCCCCCGCAGATAGACATCATAATAATATGATTTTCTCAAAACTCAATGCTCGGTAGCATTTCCTAAGTTGACATAAACAGGTCGTTTTTATTTCAAGTAGTTTTAATAAAAATAATAATTCCAAACGATGTTTAAAAAAATATGTATTCTGGATCACAGCATGCGATTGTTGAAAAACTTACGTAATTACTCGGAAGATCGAGCCGAATAATAATTTTCCTTCTCGCAAAAAGGAGGGGTTTTTCTGTGCTCGCTCACAACTTGCAGCAGATATTGTTTTTGGTCTTCGTTTTTCTAAACAACATATTACTAAAGAAAACACACATACTTGTTAGACTTTCAGTGATGTAAACACCGTATTCTTGCTCATCAAGTGGTTGAGATAATTTCACAACCGAAAGACATATATGGTAAAAAAAATTTAATATAAATTTTTAATAAAAAAATATTTAATATGATAAAAAAAATATTTAAATAAGAATTGTGTATTGTTACAGAAAAAGTTAAATCAAGACTTACATTGGATCACGCAATAAAATTTTGTGCGTCGAGATAAAAAAATGAATACTCCAATAATCATGAAAAAAAAAAAAACATGAAAAAGGCGTTTGAGTACTAGCTCAAAAAATTGTTTAGAAACCTCAAATTTTGCAAAACTTTCTTTTTCTTAACACGCTTCAATTTCTAGTTGAGAAAAAAAATCGATTTTTTTTAACCACCCTAATATATATATGAGACAAAGTGATTTCGGAGACATTTAATTTTCTCTGTACGTTCGGTATGGAAAAACGGACGCTCTCAGAACTTCGCTGTACATCGTTTCGTTTGGATTTGCCAAGTCTTCATACCTGAGCTTGAGACCCAAAAAACAGGTCGATTTTCAATATTTTTTTTTCTGTCGAGAGTATTAGAACGACGAAGCCGGAATTTTACACACAGTTCATACAAAGCCTTACCAACTTAGAGTTTTTTTTTTAAATTAAAAATCTTGATTACCAAAAAGTTATTATTATTTGAACAAAGTGCCGCCGTTGCTTCATGACCAATCGGTCGAGATGGTGATACTGGGGTGATTTGAAATGGAAAATAAAAAAAATCACCGATCCAAGTCCCCAAGTGGTGCATATACGTCACGAGAGATCGAAGCAGGCCCGAGTTATCAATTAATGAGGCAGCCGGGCCCGAATGACTCGCGTATATAAAGGCTGAGTTTGAGAACCACATGGAGCAAAACTCCTCGCGAATGATCGGGTTGTGCTCGGAGCACCGCCGGGCTCCTTCCTCGTTTATCCCGTGTCTGCGCGGGCCCCCTTTTTTTCTGGGTCTCGTATAGTTGAGGACTCAGCACGGCGGGTGGGGGAACTCCGTTAAGTGGAGTCCCAGCGGCATAGATTTTATAACAGGGCCATCGCGTCTGGCCCTTCGGGCTACTCTAGTTTGCCGTTTCGAGAATTCGCCGCGCTATACGTGGGTAACGAGAGACCGCGTTTTTCGTCGCTGCTCGGGTGCAAAATTTGCACGCTCGCGTGCGACTTCAGGCAATGTCAAATTTTCGGAAAGCTGAAATTCGATTAACGGGTCTGTGTAAGCTTGGGGCCCAAAAAACTCGTGGATTTTAAAAACTTTAAAATACGTATTTTATTAATTGTGTTGAAAAGCATTAATACTAAGTAAGTAATCTTCTGATCAGATTTTTTATGTTCCATGCAAATTTTGCCACCCCCCTTTCTCCCCTTAGGGGTTGAATTTCAAAAAACGCCGAAATACGTGGTTCATTAATTGTGATAAGAAGCTCGAATACCAAATTTCAAGTAAATCCGACCAGATTTTTTTAAATTCCATACAAACTTTGCCACCCCTTTTCTCCCCTTAAGGGTTGAATTTTAAAGAACGCCGAAATATGCGTTGTATTAATTGTGTCACAGAGCATTAATACGGACTTTCGAGTACATTTGACCATACATATATGATTTCCCATACAAACTTTTCTATCCCCTTTCGTTTAGGGGTTGAATTTCGGAAAACGCTAAAACACGTCTTTTATTAGTTGTGTTGAAGAGCATTAACGCTAAGTTTCAAGTAAATCTTCTGACCTGATTTTTTTTATTTTCCATACAAATTTTGCCACCCCCTTTTCTCCCCTTAGGGGTTACATTTTTTAAATCGCTGAAATACGAAGCAGAAAATAAATGATCGACGATTCAGTGAAGCCACTTATTTTTGGCCAAGACGCGAAAAAATGTGGATTTCAAATATTTTTTTTACAAGTTTCTATCGATGTACTTTTACCCCCTGAATACGAATTCACCATTGAATACGAATACGAATGAATACGAATTGTCCATTCTATTTTCCAGAACCCTCAATTTTAATTACAAATCATCCCAAATGTATGGAACGTAATTTACCCCCTTAAGCTTACTACCGGAAAAAACGTAAAAATACGTAAATTTCGTTTGTGCTCCCCCTTCGAAGTGTTGCCCGTTACGTTCATCTGAACGCACCCCTTTCAAATGTGACATAAAAGGAAAAAAAATTAAGGGCTTATTCATCCCTTATTTTTTTCAATGTACTCATAGTGGATTTCTTGTCGTACCGCATTAAAAGAATTGTCGTTCCTGTTCCACTGAAATCGGTGGAATGCTTGCGAGTGAAATTAGCCCTAGACATGCTTCACTCCAAGGGGTGGTTTCACCCCTTAAAACCGTTTATCCGCCGATAAAAAAAATACGTGTCTCATAGTTTTCGATACTCTACCACCTGAGTTCTCTCTCGATACTCTACATACCTGAGTTTCCACACATCAGAGGCAGACACCAGAGCGACGTCCCTTGCCAGCCAACGATCTTACCTTCCCAAAAATCGTCACAACTCTGTCAATTTTTGCAATTTTTACAAAATCTCATTCCAAATTAAATTGAAGACCCTCTACAACTGTGTCCCAAAACATTGTATTTTCGAAACTCCAAGCTGACCCAAACCCCTAAAAACACCGAACTGAATCATCAGTATTCACGATGTGATGAGTATAGAGTAAAGGCCAAAGGAATGACAAAAGCTCGCAGTACACGAAAGAAAATTGGAAAAAAACACAGCAATATTTTCTCGTATAGTGCGTTCTAATGTTCCTGCTGGCTTGATTATTCATCCCCGTTGGAACACCCTCCCCTCTTTCTGCGACATTAGCAAGCAGTTTGGGAAAAGTTCTGATCGAGCAATCATACCTCATTCGTTGTACACTGTTTCTCTTCTCTCTGGCCATCAGTCTCAACGAGCCAATAATAATTCGCCATGTAATTTGATGCAAAATAGGAATTGGTCGAGATCCCTGAACACACGTTCACAGAGAAAGAGAGAGAGAGAGAGAGAGAGAGAGAGAGAGAGAGAGAGAGAGAGAGAGAGAGAGAGAGAGGTGAAATGTAGTGAACAGCAGGTGGTTCATATCCAACGTTCACGAAACTACACGTAGTCGTCGGAGTATTGCAAGGGAGTCGCGGTATACAGACTAAACATGATAGGAGTTTCGCGGTGAGAACCTGCGTACGAGAGGCAGTAAATAATAAATACACACTTGATAATAACAACAATAATAACAACAACAAGTACATATTCACATTGCAAATGTATGCATACCTGTGTACGTACGTCTGTCGGCCAATATGTACCATAATGCATTGTGAATACTGCACATATTATCAACTATATCGTAACCCTTAGAAAAAAATGAAAAAAAAGAAAAAAAAATGGCAAATGTGCATGCACCTTATAGACAGGCAGTAGAACGTACATTGGCAGTAGTAAAATATTTGTACGACCCCGACGCGAATTATTCGAATAATGAGAAGTTTTCTCTCTCTCTTTCTCTCTTACTTAATTTTGTATTAGGTAGTACTAGATAGACACACTCGTACGTATACATGGTCTACGAGAGAATAAGAGATTCCGAGTTTGTTACCGTCGTGGCCTGGTGGGATATCGAACCGCGGAACAGGATAGTGGCGATACGACCAAAGGAGGCTGAAAGGAGCCTCAAGGGGGGCAAAGGGAACGGGAGATCGAGGTCAAAGAGACAGTCACGAATTGAATCTCGAACGGACCGAATTCGATCGTTCTGAAGTGTGTGTATGTGTGTGGGTTTGTGTGTGTGGGTGTGTCTGTTGATTCTTGGGCTTTTCAGACACCGCGATGCAAGTCTATCCGATAGAACGTCTACGACACCAAAGTCTCACAAGTGTGTGTTTCGCTCGCGGTCTCCCGACGTTCCACACCGCATGAATTCTCTCTCTCGTTCTTAACAACCCCTGCTTATCTCCTCTCTTTTCCCGCTATATCGTTTGCGAACGTTTGGATATAATAAAAATGCATGTTTAGAGATCCAGTGGCCACACGATCCTTTTTTATTTTCTCCTCCCTCTCTCTCTCTCTCTCTCTCTCTCTCCCTCTTTCTTTCTGTTCTATCTTGTTCTATCATGTAATTTTCTTTCGCGACTTTTATCATCTTCTTTCATTTCTTCTGTGAGAATGTTCTTATTTTATAAATGCCGATTTTGAATATTCTTTCGCTATGTGTATTACTTTGCCTTCATTGTTTCATTATTTGCATTGTTATTATTTTTATCGTTAGAAATTTATCAGAGTGAATAATTAATTTATAATTATCCATTATAGTGATCAATAATTGATTTATCATTATTAATTATAATTATAAATGTTTAATTCATCATTATCAATAATTCATTTTTGATGAGCCATTTTTATTATGAATAGATAATTCATCGCTCCAAAACTTGCGTTTCTTTTGGTATTCGATCATTGCGGTAGGTAAATATAAATATGTGGGGTTGGAAATACAGTTTGGGTGGATATCGAGCCGGATTCGTTATTATTGTTATTTAAAAAAATTGATTATAGTAACTAATTGATTTTTAATGATTAATTATAATTACCGATCGTTAATTATAATGGTCAATCATCAATTTATAATTGTTCATTACAATAGTGATTCATTAATTTATAATTAATCATTATAATGATCAATTATTAATTTATGACTATTTATTACTTATTTTAAACTTGTTATCAGAAATGCATCACTCCTCTCGTTACCCTTTATCTTTCTTTTGTCCCTTTAAAACTCGCGTGTCCTTTGGTATTCGATAATTGCCATGGGTAGATATAAATACACCTATGTATTGGAAATCTCGTTTGTGACGACGTCGAGCCGGATTTGGAGCATTTGCGGCCACGGTAGCATTTTGATACAGGGTGAAGCAGGGAAGGGCCAGGGAAGGGAACCGCGGACAATAGAGGGGTGGATGTCGGGAGCCTAGCGCGATAAATTGTCGAAAACGAAAATAGGCCATCGTTTATACACGTTAAATTGGCTAGGCCCGGAGAAAGAGCAGCAGATAGAAAGCGCGAGAGAGAAAGACGGAAAGGAGGAAAGTTGAGAAGAGGATCGCCATTAGGTCGATTCGGTAGAGAGATTCGACCGTCGAGATACCAACAGAAACCCCGGGCGGGCCTATTCATCACGTACCACCCCGTAGCTTGACCAATTAGGACAGTCCCTCCTCTCTCGCTGTCTCTCTTTCTCCCTCATAGTATTCTCGTTCTCCTAACACCGCATATCCATACATGTCCACCAGACTCTACATTAGAACCGAAGCCCAGCTTAGGCGTCGTCGTCTCCCCGTCTTCCTTCTTCCTCCTTCAACCCCCGCGAGAGGGCCTATCGAAAAATCGGCGGCTTTGATCACACGCTAAGGACCCAAGACTTTTTGCTGGCTCGCCAGACTTTCACGTCCTCTGTCGATCGGAAGGAAGCCCAACTAAACCCAACTTTCCGTCCGCTTACAACCAGCATCTGCTTCCATCAATCCAGTCCAATTCTAGCCTATCGATTCAATTGTAACCCTCGTCCCGAGTCGAAATTTTCAGCCTATTTTGAAGGTCTTTGATCCTATGTCAGCCTCACTTGAGTCTGTTTACTGCCAGAAGTCCTACTATGGGCTCCTAACATGCTCTTTCTTTGCTGATTACCTCCTGCATAGGCACTTATACTCCTACCTAACCTAGCTGAAGTCGTTGCAGCTCCTCTTTTGATTGCGTTTGGACCTATCGCGCATTTGGCTGTTTCGACGAAACGAGGGTTGGGATGGTCGCATTCGAAAGGGGGGGTTTGATAGTTTTCAGTAACCGTCATGCGTTGGACTAGGTAGGACCGCGCGTTCGCCGTAGAGGCTTACTTTTCCAATGGCCTTTCCATTATCTCCACCCAGCGAACCTTTCGCATTCGCTTCAAACTTGCCCCTACAGCTTCAGCAACTCTCCAAAGTGGAAGAAATGGATCTTGGACAAACAGTTACAACATTTTTCATAGGAATTGTCCTCGAGTATGCATGTATACGCGGATCCCTATGGCAGGCACACATGCATGCGTAGGTACTACTATCCGTGTGTTGGTGTCGCTTAGGCATGTATGTGTGCGGGCATATCGTGTGTCTACGTATGCGCGTATTCAGGCATATGTATCTCTATATGAGACATTCCACGTCACTTCAGCCAGTAAAGAAATCCACAAATAATTTTGAAAAATCGAGTTACTTTATTGAAAAATATTCGCCGAGTGTCGACATTTAAAAAAAATTTCTGACGTTTTTTCTCGTTGATTACCATTTTTTAATACTTTTCCATTCAAATGGCTGTATCTTTGGCAGGACTTGACGTATTTACATTTGTAAAAAAATAAAAATGTGCGTCTTTTTCTAGCCTTCCAGAAAAAAATGAATTGAGATTTCATTGAGCAAGTGGAACGTCAGTTTCAGGGCAAAATATGCAAAAGTATTTTTTTTCTCAAGGAAAGACATTCGTCATTTTATTTTTAAGTATTTCTCCGGATGGTGAATAGGAAAAACAGATTTTTGGTATTTTTTATATTATGGGATTCCTGAACACCGTGAAGTAACAGCTATTTAAAAAAAATGTATTTATTAATATTCGATTGAAGAGTGTGGAGCACTCGCTGTATGTTTACCAGATTTTTGAAATACATATGACATATATGTCATATCTATTGGAGCCTTGGAGTGCTCCACACTCTTTAATCGGATATTAATTTAAAAAAATATTTAATGAAAATAGCTGTTACTTCACGGTGTTTAGGCATCCTATAATGTAAAAAATACCAAAAAACCGTTTTTCGTATTCACAATTCGGGGAAATTAAAAAAAAAAATAACGAGTGTCTTTCCTTGAGAAAAAAAATATTTTTGCATATTTTGCCCTGAAACGGACGTTCGACTTGCTCAATGAAATCTAAATGCATTTTTTTCTGGAAGGCTATAAAAAGACGAACATTTTCGTTTTTTACGAATGTAAATATGTCAAATCCTGTCAAAGATACAGCCCTTTGAATGGAAAAATGTTAAAAATGGTAATCAACGAGAAAAACGTCAGAAACTTTTTTTCATTTTCGACACTCGGTAAATATTTTTCAATAAAGTAACTCGATGTTTCGAAATTATTTGTGGATTTTTTTGCTGGCTGAAGTAACGTGGAATGCCTCATATGCGTAATATCGTGTACGCGTGTGCATGTATACGTGTGCCATTCGACGTCCTCCTTAGCGCCTGCAAGTGGAGAAAAGGGGAATTTGTTCCCGCTCTAGGCGTTAAGGCAGTAGTCTGCTTTACAGGCTTCAAAAAATCGATTTGAAGAAGAGGAAGGATTATTGTATGGCCCGGGGATAGCTGATTAACATCTAATTAGTGTAAGTATCCAAAAACTCATATTTTTTTGGACCGAAAACTTTAAAGCCCGTTTTCTCGAGTTTTCATTTTCACAAGTTTTAGAAAACGGTGCCGGCGATAGCAAAAACAATATATGTCCGATCGAAAAAAATCAAAGTGATCTAGCTTCAGTATTAAATTATCTTCTATTTGAACTAAAAAAGTTGGACAAAAGTACTATTTAAATTACTTGTTTTGCAACTTAAAGTGAAATTTTTTTTTTTCAAAAAAGTGAATTTTTTTTTCAAACTTCGAAAAAATTTGGAATTTCATCATTTCTTCGGTATTTTTTTAGTTCATATAGAAAAGGAACTTATAAAAACTAAAAAAAAATTTGGTTCGACTGTTTCAGATGCATCGCACGACCTCCATCACCGGCACCGATTTACAAGTGCAGACTCCAGGCGCCCCAGAAAAATCGTTACAACTTTGAAAAATTTCAATATTTTTTAATAATAAAAATTGTTTTTTAAAGCTTGAATATAATACACTATCGTCTCAAAATTTCGTTTACCGCAATCATTTCCTTCCCTTTCAAAAAAATTGCTGAAAAAAATGCTTTTTTTTCGGCTTCTGAAGTAGACTTAAGCAGCTCCTTAAGTAGGAGCTCATTTTATATTGAATGCGAAGCTACTTCACTGCCTTTATCTCCTACTACTGTGAGGATCTGGAGGTAAAAAATAGGCTGAAAATTTCGACTCGGGATCAAAGCTCCAGCGTGTGTCCAGCTTTTTGGCAATCAAACTGCCATAGCTTCCATTCCAAGCCACTGCCCTGCAGCTCTCGCGTCGTCAGTGGCAACACACAATTAGTGGAACGGTCAATGATGCACCAAAGTTCCCTCGAGCGGTTAACGAGCTCGCTTCGTGAGACAGTTGTTGGGTCCCGGTTTGGTGCCGTTGGAGACACGCTATGTCCGTGCGAAGTAGATCAACAATGGTACACAAGATCATGCACATATGGGAAAAGGACATTCACAAGCAGTTGTATCGATGCAGGGTTGGCTATCGGTACATCCGGCAGCTTTGAGGACGATTCCCAATGTCGAAAGACCTCACAAATCACCTTTTGCTTCATAGGTATATGTATATCCAGGTACGTAGAAGAGGATATTACGCCGAGCGGGATTCTTATGGAGGTGCCTGCTCGGCCTGCGCGAGCGGCTTGTCATCCAGGCGTGAAGAGGACTTGACGAGCTTGCTCGTGCCTTTCCCTTCCCACCTCATTCGCCCTTCTTCGCGTCAACCGCCCGACTGCCTTCCGCAAGGCTTTTTTTCGCACGCACGCAGCTGTGCTACACGCACCGGGACGCCGTGAGCAGAGCTTGGACTGTCGGAGCTTTTTCTATTGCCGATATTATTTCGATATCAACAAGTTGTATTTCGGTATTTCGATATTTTCCCATATTTACGTGAAATCTTGATTAGGAACGTTGGAAGCTTGAAAGTCAAGATGGAAGTTGTAGAAATAATAGTGTATAGCTAACCCAGATAGACAGCCATGATTATCATGCCGTGCATGCAATTGATGAAGCAAATTTTACAGCATATTGACTACGTGTCGTGATGCAGAGCTATAAACTCATTTAATATCAGTTCAAGTGTCCGCAATTAATATCCACAATTTTTACGTCATATTGAAGTCACGTGCAGACATTTTGGCGTGTATTCACTATGGTAGCATTGATTGTACTTAAGGCGTTAGGCCACAGTAACGGGTCTAAAATCATGTGCGAATTTAACTATTTTTTTCGTATGAAAAAGTGATTCACTCATAAAATTAATTACACGTCTATTTAGTATGAATATCATGCAGTTAGAATTTTTTTTCGATATACAAAATTACCGACTACTAATATTTTCTTTTGTTATCTTGTTTTCAGGCGCTCCGCGGCGTGACAATTAGCATCCACAATTTTTTACCTAGAACAAAAAAGAAAACAAAAATTCTCGTCAATCTACATTCAGGTCTACAAGAAGACCTAGAGAAGTACGTACGGAATTTAAAAAATGTTGTTTTATTCAAAAGTTGTAGGTATTTGAACTTAAGAAATTAATTTTCAGTGAAAAATTTCGTTATAACTGCTCATAAACTGCTCATAACATGAAAAGTTTTCGATTAATCAGAAATTCCGTGCGTACTGGTCTGCGGAATGCAATTAGGAACACAACTTTTAAATTTGAAGTAAATCGAGTGAAAATTGTTGAAGTTATTTGTCACGCCAGTTGGAAAAAAGCTGTTTCGAGAAGTCTCGAGTAGTCGGCCATTTTGTACATCGAAAAAAAAAAATTCTAACAGCTTGATATTCATACTAAATAGATGGGTAATTCATTTTTTGAGTGCATCACTTTTTCATGCGAAAACAAATTGTTGGATTTGCAGATGATTTTAAACCCGTTATTGTGGCCTAACGCCTTAATACGAACGCAATCTCGATTACGTTGATGAAGACGTTTCATGAGCTCGTTCAGTATCATGAATTTGAGATACATCATGACTTAAATTTGTCGTTTCGGAATGCATCATTAGTTGACTACAAGATGAACTTATAAGACGGCACATTTCAATTTTGCAATGAATATTTGCAGATTGACGTCATATGGAAGTCATCCAATGACTTTTGGGGGTGAATTCACTGGGTTAGCACTGGTAGTAGACATGACATGCAAGCAATATGACGGCGATATGCATGTTTCTCAGTGATGCATTCCATGACGGCGATATGCATATTTCTCAGTGATACATCCTATAACGGCGATATGCATATTGATGAAAATCAAGAATGATAAAAATAGGCAAAGAAACTTAAAAAAGTTTACATAAGTGTGAGAATGGCTAAGTAGGTAGGGCTCTCAGCTCTAGAATTAGAAGACGTAGGTTCAAATCCCCAGGGTAGGTAACAACTTTAATTATAACTTTATCGAGGCAGGATACGTTTTAATCCAATTGTCATACAGGCAGGAACATCAAAAATCCAACATTTTTGGACTTTTTAAATTTTTCACGCCGTGACACCCATATAAGCTCCATATGAGCACAACATAGTTACGTCACGCCATGCCGCCAATATGAGCTCATATGAGCCCCATATGCACTCACTTATTCTGGATATTCGTGAGCTGATTTTGCTAGTGCTGATGAATTCACTGCATGCATACTCGCGTGAGAACAACTTTGCTCCATTTGGATTTGTTATCGTGAATCATGTGATGCAAATATGACTTGAAGGGGAGCACTCATAAGGGACACATTAGCTGTCTGCTTTTCTATGCCTCATAGAAGATCTACGTATGATGCCAATAAGAGCTACATGTGTCTATCTGGGATAAGTGAAACCACAGTATTTGTCAAAAATTACCGTTTTTTTAATTGAGACCGTCATTTATTATACATTTTTAAACATACTCTAATACGTTCTGGAATGTATTCAACCCAACATAAATTAAATAAACAAAAAATGAATAAAAAAATAGGAACTTTCGTGCGAATCAAATGGGGAGTAAACAAGCAAAATTGAAGATCGGAAGTTTTATGCAAGTCAGCGTAGTAGTAGCTACCAGAATGCAAACAAATGGCATAGCTTGTGGCAGGCAGGCAACAGCATGGTAACTTTAATTAACGAGATTGAGATTGTTGAAACGATGACTGCAAAAAAACAGAGGACATCTGAAGTTTCGTCTTTCACATACGACCTTACATTATCGCAGGAGTAAGCCGCGGAAGAAAAGGCCTTTTCTGATTCCACACTCGTGGATAACTAAGTTGACACTTTGAAAATATTTAATGTAGGCAATAATATTTTAAGGCTGTCAAACGTAATGAAAAAACACTAGTGAATGTAACTTAAATGGAAATAATAACATTTATAATAACATTTTCATTTTTGCAACGTTGATATCGAAATATCAGTATTATTCGAGTCCAATATCGGTTTTTTAACCCTGCGCTGATCATATGGTTTCTGCTGGCACTCCGGATCATATGGGTCACGTAGGTCAGCTAATATCCCACGTATTTAGAGAGAAAAAAAGCTGGAACAATTCTGGCATACGCTTCATTGATCTTACTTTAAGTTTTGATAGTTTTGACAGCTGTTGCATGATGGAGAGCGGAGCCCTGCCCTTCAAGGATCCGGGAGATGTTTAAGGGGGGATTGTCTTTTTTTTTCGCAAAATTTACCGCTTTTTGGGAATTTTTTTGTGAAGAAAGTATACAACGGAAAACTTGTGAAACTTGGCATATAGTTTTATTGATCTGTTTACTACATACAAAAAATTTTTTAAACAATTTCATCAAAAAATCCGCCTCCCACCCCCCTCGACGCGCGATGGTCCCTTTTTGATGGTGTGCACGATTACAGCCTTCACGTTCATCCTGCAACAAAAACCCAAAAAGCATTTTACTTTAGACACATATAGCTATCGTTCGATGAAGGAAAAAAAAAATTGACGATTTGGTGACGTTTCGAACTTGAAGTATCGATTTTTCGAAAAAAATTGATCGATTTTTTGTTATAAATAAAAAACTATTAAACGTATTGCTTTTTTGCTTCATCAAACGATAAAAGGATGTCAGCTGAGCATTCTGTTCAAATTTGAAGGCAATCGGTTGAATAGTTTTTGAGAAATCGTGCACACCATCAAAAAAGGACCATCGCGCGTCGAGGGGGGTGGGAGGCGGATTTTTTGATGAAATTGTTTAAAAAATTTTTTGTATGTAGTAAACAGATCAATAAAACTATATGCCAAGTTTCACAAGTTTTCCGTTGTATACTTTCTTCACAAAAAAAATCCCAAAAAGCGGTAAATTTTGCGAAAAAAAAAGACAATCCCCCCTTAACAGGGAACATTTTCTTAGGTCCAAATTGACCAATATGATCCACGCAGGGTTGATATCAGATTTTTGGACCGAGATTCCGGTTTTTCGATGTCATCGAAAACCGGTATCCATGCTCTGGCCTGAGCATCATACGCGATCCTTTGGTCCTGTCGAGAGAATCTTGCGGATGAACATATTACTCCGTAACCTTCAGGACCAAAGAATTCTTGCGATGCCTTTCTTGAGGTTCCATTTAGGATGGCTGCCGGCATTTTGTCTTTGGCGACCACTAACCTCTTTTTTTGCTTTGTTTTTTTGGCTCTTTGTTCGTGAATAGTGGGGGCCCGAAAATGGCGCGATTGGCACGCGTACTGTGTTGGTACAGGGACGCCTACTTGGCTGTCAACGCACTCGGTGCACCGGCATAGAATTACCGCATGTGCACAACGAGGGAGAACGCACCGCACGCGACCGCCACTCAAGATGCGTGTCCTCGTCGTATCTTTTCTCTTCTTCGCTCTTTTTTAGCTTCTCCCCTCGGACACGTGGAACACTGAGATTGTCGTACCGCGCGCACTCCGGGGGATTACGCGTTTCTTCTTTGCGGCGATGAACGTGACGCTTTTGTCGAGCCGATGAAGGCCTTTTGGAAAAAAATCGAGCGTCACTTAATTGGTGAATAAAATAGCACAGGTTGTACGATAAATGTTGAATTTTTGTACGGAATAGTTGTTGTCAATGAAGAAGTTTACCGCTGCTTCTTGATAACAAGAATTCAAAATGGAGAAGAAAGGTTCCATGTTGGAAAAGCGTGCAATTCGGACATTTTCACGTTGCTCCATGGACTGGTCGCTTTTTTACGAGCTTTTATTTAACTTGACTTTCTGTGAGATGCAGAACGGAAAATCGATATTTCACCCGCTTCCCGAAAACTTGGGAATCTAAAATTTTCCAAATATGCATCTAACTGTCGACAATGCGTGATGCAGCTTAAAATATATATATATATATATATATATATATATATATATATATATATAATTTAAAAAATATATATACAGGGTGAGGCGCATAAAGTGTTACAGAGCACTAGAACTCAAACTATTGATCATATCCAAAAATGTTTCAGACAAAAGTTTCAGTGTTCAAGAAGGCCGTCATAGTGAACCACCCTAGTTTTTTTTTATCGGTGGAGGCGCTCCAGTTTTTTAAATGGAATGGTACATTTTTTTTCAACCATCTTGTGGAGCACCTTAAGCCGCATAAAAAACATCAGGGGGTCAAAGTCGTTCAAGATCGTTCGAGGTCAGTATCGATTACACAAATCTGAATATCTCGGGGCACTACCAAATATTTGGTAGTGATCCGAGATATTCAGATTTGTTTTTTATTTTAATAGGTGACCTTGAATGACCTTGAACGACTTTGACCTCCTGATGTTTTTTGTGCGGCATGAGGTGCTCCATAAGATGGTTGAAAAAAAATGTACCACTCCATTTAAAAAAGTGGAGCTGACCTTGACGTAGCTTCAGCGCCTCCACCAATAACAACATAGGGTGGTCCAGTATGACGGCCTACTCGAACACTGAAACTTTTGTTTGAAACACTTTTGGATATGATCAATAGTTTGAGTGCTATTGCTCTGTAACACTTTATTTGCCTCACCCTGTATACAGTGTTCCTCTTATCTCTGCCACCCGAAATAAGTCGGTAATTATCGACGTTCGAGAAAAATGTTTCAGACAAAAGTTGTACGGTGTGAAGGGGGCCATCAAATGCGACCAATTTTTTTTTTTTCGGTAGAGGCGCTGACACACTGAAGGTCACCTCTCCGTTTTTTAATGAATTGGTACACTTTTTTTCAACCATATTGTGGAGCACCTCAAGCCGCATGAAAAACATTAGGAGGTCAAAGTCGTTCAAGGTCATTTAAGGTTACCAATTAAAATGAAATACATATCTAAATATCTCCGATCACTACAAAATATTTGGTAGTGATCCGAGATATTTAGATGCCAACCACCGTCGGTGTACATAGCCATTTATAGAAAAAAAATCCATAAAATGGCAGCTGTTCCGAAACAGTATAATTTTGGCGTTTTTACTTATATTCGAGGGCTTAAGGGGAAATATACACCAGGAGCCGGAAGAAAGGTCATTTTTGTGAATTTTTCGAAGAAAAACTATTTGAAATTTCGGATTGGGGTTTTAATTATCTAAAAGTATATGCATGCAAAACTATGTTTAATTTTCTTTATTTAAAAATATCAAAAATATACATAGATATTGTATGATCCCTGGAGCGTCGTAAAAAAATCTGCGTATACGGCACCCTCTGGCGTTTCTTCAAAAATCATCTGAAAAAAGAAAACCACAAAGATTATTGAATTAGACACTATAATCTAGTACTTGTCATAGCCGATTTTGAAAATATCGATTTATGACAAAATGGCGGACGTTTGAACATAAATAGTGATTTTTGGGCCAAAAATTAGTTATTATTATGACTATAAAACAAAAACTTGGTAACGGAAAAAAATCCTATGACAAGTACTACATAATGGTGTATAGAATAACCACAAAAAACCTCAAGGCAATCAGTTCATTGGTTTTCGAGAAATTTTGGGTACCGATATGAAAAACGTGGTTTTGAGAAAAACGCGTTTGAGAATTTGAGAAAGAATAAATCATGAAATTCGTCAACTTGCATGGAATCATCGATACCGGGCCCATAGTGTAGGTCTTCTACGGTCGACGGAATGTTCGTAGCTTCTGAATCGATTTTTTCGACCATCTAGGTGTATATCTCTTCTTAGAAAATACTAAATTTCAAAACCAAAACGGCTGCATACAACTACTACTCACTGCAATTACGGAAATTTAGGTTCTTTTGAATTGAAAATCGGACAATTATAGCTAGAGTTATGATCCCGGCCAGGTTGAGAAAACGTTTAGAGAAAAACGAGATTGAAAGTTTCAGTACGCGTGAAACGTTGCATTACCTGATCTCACTAAATCGTCTATTGGTCAATTTTCAATATTTCCAATCGAACATTTATTCACATATTCTTAAATATGTATACTTTGAAAAACTGCAAAACAGTTTCAATGTTGTCCCGCCTTAAAATTCAATTGTAGCACAGTTTGTTATAGAAATAGTGAATTAAGAGGTTGTTCGTGTCTCGTGCTGATATATTCGCTGCGCCCACAATAAAATGCCAAGTCAATTCGCAATCCTTCATACGAAACTGTATTCAATTGCCTGGATTCTAATATTTTTTACCCTTGTAAACGATGCAGTCGAGCATACGAAAACCTCGAAGGTGAATTTTTATCTGACGTATCAGCAAACAAAAGATCAGTACCCTTTAACGGGCATCAGAGGAACGCTTTCCTCAAATTGCCACCAAATCGAATCACCATAGACTTTTTTTTATCCGCATAAAAATCAAGATTCCAAGCATCGTTTACGAGCAATGGAAATTGATTTTCCCCAATTGCCAGAATTTTTTTTTCGCACATTTTGGCCACTGGTATAGTCGTGCTGTATATTGGAATCGGAAAAAATTAGAAGAAGGCTAGTGCTTTGATAGGTGATTTTGTAGGTGCCACGGGTGCTAAAACCAAGTTTTCCTAAAAATCTGGGCGTAGGGTTCTTTTTTTAGGCGATGAAAAGAGATAGGGGTGGATTAATGCCAAACTACAACTCCTACGAGGTCGACGCCGTGAGACAAAATGTTCAGAAAAATCCGGCCTTTAGTTTTGTCCACAGCGCCGGAGTCGTGGAAGTTCATTTTGGGGATGAAAAAGTGGGGTGAAATTTTGAAAAATCAGTTTTAATTCAATAACTCTTTAGAAAAAAATCGTACACTTTTTGTTCAAATGGGATCGTTGTAGCCGTTGAAAAGACGCGTCGATCGACTATTCGATCAGCCCTCTCCAATAATACCTTCACCCCCAAAAGAATTGTTGAATAATTATCAAAAAAATTGTTTATTGAATAACTCGCAAACAATCGATTTTTCGGGGATGGTTTAAATGTACGAAATGTAGAGAATAATTTTCTCTATATTTTCTTTCCTAAGAACAACCCTTGAATTTTGCTTTTTCGAACCCCTCTCAGGGGTTGAAAATTCAAAATGAAATTCTGGGAAAACTATCGACCAAACCTAAAGAGATACGAGTTTGGCGCTGTGGACAAAAATGTAGCTGAGGGGTGAAGCTACAAATTCTTCCACGGCGGGGAATTCGTGCGGTCAATATTTTTCCCAGAATTTCATTTTGAATGTTCAACCCCCGATAGGGGTTGGAAAACAAAAATTCAAAGGTAGTCCATAACAACGAAAATATGGAGAAAATTATCCTTTACATTTGGTACATTTGAACCATACCCGAAAAACCGATTGTTTTTGAGTTATTCAATAAACAATGTTTGTTTTGTTTTTCAACAATTTTTTTGGGGGTGAAGATATTATCGGAGAGTGATGTTCAAATACTCGATCGACGCGTCTTTTCAAGGGCTACAACGTTCCCATTTGAACAAAAAGTGTACGATTTTTTTCTAAAGAGTTATTGAATTAAAACTGATTTTTCAAAATTTGACCTCACTTTTTCACCCCCAAAATGAACTTCCACAACGTCGGCGCTATGGACAAAACTAAAGGCCGGATTTTTCTGAACATTTTGTCTCACGGCGCCGACCTCGTAGGGGTTGTAGTTTGGCATTAATCCACCCCCATCTCCTTTCATCCCCTAAAAAAGAACCCTACACCCCGATTTTTAGGCAAACTTGGATTTAGCACCCGCGGCACTTACAAATTCACCTGTCAAAAAACTAGCCTTCTTCTAATTTTCTCCGATTCCGGGTTTTTCAGCGACAGCACGACCGTACTGCACGTGAATCTCTCAATATTTTTTGTAGAATCCTTATTGGGAATTTGCAGCGTCGATCTCCTAGAAACTTTTTCGAGACCCACGGAAATAAAGGAATAAAAATTTAAAAATCGAATTTTCGTTGCAATCCCACGATGCAAGTTTGCGCATAGTCAGAGAGGGCGAATGGAATTGCAAGGTGTTTGCTAACTTAACCGCAAATTGATTTCGATGAGAATAAATTTGCGTCTGTATTCTAATGGGATTGCTGACTTTTCACATTTTTACGATCAATTTGGTGGTATTTGGACGGGAATGAGGAAGGAAGGTGAGGCCGCAGAGCTCGTTCCCGTGCTAAAGTCCCGGCCCCGATAGTAACACGCTCGGCAAAGGGAAAGGAGTTCGCTCTCGCGACACACACACACAATGTAAAATAAAATACGCTCAATGGGAAAATTAAGCGAGTCTTGCCGAGTCTCTTTTATCCGCTATTCGTTTTATTTCCTCCGTCTCTTTCTTCCTTCCCTTTTTTCTTTCTTTTCATTTTGTTTTCAATTACGCAGAAAAAAAAAAACCGTCCACGGTGTATGCGAAAAGTAAACGCTTCCGTGTGTAACAATCGCTAATTATACGCCAACTGGTGTACGTAGTAGGTCTTTTTGTGTATACGTCGCGTTGAATTGCGATCGGCCGCGCGTTTGTTTCGCAGCGGAGATTCGTGTACCAGCCTCGGATACGGTTGTTTTTACGCTCGGGACTTGGGATCGAGATCGGACGAGAAAATCGCGATACCATTTGCAAAACTCTCTCGTACATCCTGGATTACGATAAAGAATCTCTTGCCCAATTCCGGATTTCTCGCGATATCCTTTTATTGCCCCAGTCGCGGATTTCGCAGCGACGGAAATGCGTTTGGTTAATTTGTGAAACGTCGAAAAATTGTCTTGACGGACATACGTTTTTTTTCGTCTTTCAGTTTGGGAAAATATTTTTTTTGCCGTGCGGTTGAGGTTTGTTTTGGAAAGAAATCGAGGAAGGTCTTGATGGGAAATAGTTGTCAAATATTAACCCTTTCTTGACACACTGCGTCATTGTGACCCGAACGAATTTGAAATGAAATCCTCACTTTCCCAAAATTGAAAGTTTTCAATATTTTTTTACAACACTTCGAATTTAAATTTTCCGAATTTTAATTATGCAGATATATTAAGAAATGTTCAGAGGGTATCTCGGATTTTTCAACATAAAAGCCGACCGAAGGGTTGTTAAAGGCAGGTGGATGAAGTACTATCGGGGTCAAATTGACCCAGTGTGTCAACGCCGTGGCCAAATATATCAGTGTATCAAGGAAGGGTTGAAAAAATGGTTTTATCTTGGAGAAAGTTTTTCGATTATTTTTCGACAATATTGGATCCTGAACGATTTTTTCTTCTTTTGGAAACGAAGATTCCGAGGAAAAAGCAGCCAGCCTCGAATTTAAGGGAGAACGAAGAAATGTGCAATAATTAATTATTCCTCTAAATAACTTTAAGTTGAAGGTAAGTTTTGGATACAAATTGTATTTTTTTAAATCGGATGTAAAAACGACTAATTAATTAACTATAATTTTCTGTATACTATAATTATAATTTAATTAGCAAATTCAAGCTATTTAATTTATTAATTAAATAACTAAATTATTGAATAACTTCGAATCAATTAATTAATTAACCTAATTAATAAGAACTAAATTCAATTAATTTACTAATTAAACAACTTTGATTAACTATAATTTCATCGCAATCTTTTCACTACGAAGGTTCAAGTATTCCACCGATCAATATTTTCAATTTCGGATCTTATTTTTTTCCCGTTACCCCCGGTATCTCAATCTGTAAAAATACTATAAATAATATACTGTATACTATGATTATAATTTAATTAGTAAAATCAAGGTATTTAATTTACGAATTAAATAACTGAACTATTTAATAACTTCCAATCAATTTATTACTTAATTAACTTAATTAATAAGAACTAAATTATTAAATTTACTGATTAAATACTTTTAATTAACTATAATTTCATGGAAATCTTTTCACTGCGAAGGTTCAAGTATTCCACCGATCAATATTTTCAATTTCGGATCATATTTTTTTTCCCACTACCTCCGGTATCCCAATCTGTAAAAATATCACAAATGACCAAAGTTCAACTTCAAAGTTTCTCCAAGTTCCGCTACATCATTTTCGAACAAGCAACATTTTCTCAACAATTCTCGAATGACCGGGAGAAAAACGGCTGATCGGTGGAAAAAATGTTTTTGTTTTGGGGAGTTTAGAGCTTGAGCTGACCGGGCTCGTCGGAAATTACGTAAGGTCTCGAGGCTCGTTTATGGAGGGGTTCCAGTAGAAACGAGTCGGAGGAATGAAACGGCTGAGTGCGGGGTTTTGCGGGCGCGCGATGATGACGACTGCTCTCACGATCGCCGGCTGCTGTGGCGCCCGCGAAGTGAAAGTATCTTTCTCACTTCTCGTCCCTCTTTCTCTCGGTGCTGCGATCTCATATACGCTCAACGGAAAAGAGCACCGGCTCGATCGGCGAGGCCTCTTCGGTCTGTCGAGCGTGTCCGACTTCATGAATCCACTGGCTGTTGATAGTTTCGCGGCTCGTTCGATCCTCTTCCACGTCCTCGGGTCAATCGTCAGGAAACTTCTCTACGTCAGGACGTGGAGACGTTTCCGCAAATAAAATACCACTATTTATAAATAGTAGTATTTTTACTAGTGGCACTGTTTTGAAATAGTATTTTTTTTATTTTTTTTTATTATACTATAGTATTTTTTAAATTTTTATTATACTATTTTTTTTTAATTTTTATTATACTATTATACTATTTTATTATACTATTTTTTATTATACTATAGTATTTTTTAAATAGTTTTTTAAAATTATAATATAGTATTTTTTTATTTTTTTTATTACACGATAGTATAACTATTACAGTTGACTATAGAATAGTTGGTAACAGCATTACTGTATTATAATAGTAGTTCTGGTACAAAATAGTATTTTTATTCATAGTATCACTACGCTATGGTATTATTAGAGTTAGTAATAGGTGATCATAATAGTTCTATTATGAAATAACATTTTTCATTGATAGTATCACTATACTATGGTATTACTATTATAGGTTGCAGTGATAGTTTTAGTTTTTGAAAATACTAGTATTTGTTCTAGTATTGAATTATATTTTTCTGTATAGTATTACTATTAAAGGTAATAATAGTAGATTCACGTTTAACAAATAGTAGCATTGGTGGTATTAGTATTAGTAAATAGGACTGTTTTTACTAGTAAAGAAGGATATTTTTATTTCTAGTATAATTATACTACAGTATATTATAGTTGGTGATGACGTTACTGTACTACAATAGTAGTGCTGATGTGAAATAATATTTTTAGTTGATAGTATTATTATATTACCGAATAGCATTACTTCTGTATTTAGTGTCAGTTAGCTACAATAGTAGTCACTGTTATAGCAACATAAAATATTAGTAACTATTGGAGGAAAACAAAATACTTGCTACCATTATAAGAACATAAAATAGTCGCCACTATTATAGGAAAATAATATAGTAGTCACTGTTGGAGGAAAACAAAATAGTAGTCACTATTGTGAGATAATAAAATAGTAGTTACTATTATAGTAAAGCAAATAGTCGTCACTATTGCAGGAAAATAAAATAGTAGTTACTATTATAGTAAAACAAAATAGTCGTCACTGGTATAGGAAAATAAAATAGTAGCTACTATAATAGTACCACTATAGATAGTTTCCAAAAATTATAGTATAACTATGATAGTTGAAAATATTAGTATTAATAATATTAGTACTTCATGAGTATTTATACCAGTAACACTAATATGAGGACGTATTTCGCATTTATTTTATTATTCCGCTTTGCGCTAGTAACAAATAGAAAAATCCTTCATTTGCCTTATCGTAAATAGATCTAGTGATAAATAATTAAATCTACTTGGTAGTACCGTCCCAGGGTGGTGACAACCATAAAATGGCACTAATTGTAAGCAGAACCAGAGCCGTGATCTCTCTCTCTCTCTCTCTCTCTCTCTCTCTCTCTCTCTCTCTCTCTGTCCTCGGCGCAAAACAATTCTCTCGCGAAAGTGCCAATAGTCCAAACCACAAAATTGCGGATGTGACGCTCGAAAACTGCAGCCCTCATACTTTCGTTAGCTATCGAATGTGAATTGTAATTTTAGTGTGACGCCTACGCTTGACCTCAAGGATTATATAGAAGCGTCGATCTCTTCGGCTTTTTCTTCACATTGTTCTTGTTTTTCGTCCCTTTTTTTCGGGATCGGAGAACATTACAGGCGTAAAATCACGAAGCACGTGTTTTGCTCCGTGGCTTCTAACAAGTATTACTCCAATCCTGACTATACGAAGATCAGCGGAAAGGAGAGTCACAAATGTACACACACATCCATACGTACGAGGAGAGACACACACACTCGCGATGACACAATCAAACGGCGTGTGTATGTCGAATGAGAATCGCGCAAAGACACACGGTGAGAACGGTATGCTCTCGAAATTCCAATAGGTTCGATTCTACTTCTCCTATGCTCATTCCAAACTCCCTATGTATATGCTCCTTCATGAGCGGGCTTTGTTACGAGCTGTATCAACGCGGTGTGGCTCGTTTCCGTGCGAGCCTTCTGCGCCCGCATTGCGATCCGATATTTTTACCGCCTCTCTCATCTTATTGCGCAATCCGCGCACTCACAGATGCATCGGCTCGTTCACGCGCAGTGGCGTCCTCTCATTTATGGACGGCCTTTTTTTCTGCGCCGTTGATTCATTTGCTCGAGGACCGCGTGGGGCTTGGATATTTTGGGAAGCTTTATCGATAAATGTGTCGAAGGGCACGGATTTTATATGGATGTAGATACACGATGCAAGTATTCAACCCTGAAAATTCCGGAAGTTTCACTAGAATCTTTTTCGTGCAAGGATGAATAGTTTTGAAATCTAGGCGATGAGACGGAGTTTTTATTATAGAAAAGTTGTGAAATTCCCTAGATTTGTAGGCATTGCTCGAATTAGAATTCCCTAGATTTGATTTCTGTTCGGGCAAAAGTTACTAGATTTGGACATGTTTTGTAAGGTACAATTCCCTGGATTGTAATATTTTCCGATTGTAAAATTCCTTAGGTTGAATATTTTTAGATCCGGAAATTCACTAGATTTGAACATTTTTAATACATAAATACCCGAGATTACGCAATATTTTCATTTCAAAGTTCATTAGATTTCAGCATTTTTTCTACCCTGAACTTCTCCAAATTGAAATATATATCAATCCCGAAATTCTCTAGATTTCAATATTTTTTATCCTGAAATTCCCTAGATTTCAATATTTTCCGAACCCGGAATGCTCTAGATTTCAATATTTTTCGATCCTAAAAAACTCCCTAGACCTAAATATTTTCTATCCTGAATTTCCCTATATTTCAATACGTTTCGATACTAGAATTCCCTAGATTTCAATATATTCTCGCAGTCAAATTTCCTAGCTTCAATTCTTTTCTAACAAAACAATGCCTTGAAGCTTTTTCATCAATGACGAGTGCAAAGTACAAAAAAAACGAAATGTAGAAAAACACTTCATACCCCGGACACTGATCATTTTTTTTTACCGATCATAGGAATCGACTCTAACCGTATAAATTTGTTTTCTTAGAGTAGTACACATACGTGAAAAAAACGTCTTCTATACTCAATCTCGAAAGCAAATACAATCAGTCGCACAATCGATACGATATAATCCATCGACGAGATATTACACGAATTTCCGACACTCGGTGACACAATCGTCTGTCTCTTTTGAGTGCCACTAAGGATCCAACGTCGAATTTAAAAGCCTTCGCGAGATTGATTAATTGCGACATTTGTCAAGCTCCGCGTGATCGGGATACTTCGTGTTACGCTGATAAATCGGCCGAACGATAATGTTATTCAATTATTATCGACAGGTATGACCTCGAGTGTTAAACGCGCGTCGATACTAATTTGAACCTCTACGGAGCGCTTGAGGGATTTATGTTTCCCGACGTCGTATCGTGTCTTTGAGCATTAGTTGACAGGCAACGTGATCGCTGATGACTAAAAAAGTTCCATTTTTCGAGCAGATCGATAGAATTCTTGCCGGAGGTAAAAATCGACTTTATTACGAATTGAAGATGGACAAAATTGATCGAATATTCCGTAGGCTGTTAAGAGCAGATATACGTGTACACCTAGATGGTCGAGGTCGAGGACTTAGAAGTTATGAACATTCCGTCGACCGCAGAAGACCTACACTATGTACCTGGTATCGATGATTCCATGTAAGTTGACAAATTTCATGATTTATTCATTCCCAAATTTTCAAACGCGTTTTTCTCAAAACCACGTTTTTTAAATCGGTACCCAAAATTTCTCGAAAACCAATGAACCGATTGCCTTGAGGTTTTTCGTGGTTATTCTATACACCATTATCTAGCACTTGTCATAGGATTTCTTTTTTCCGTTACTTAGTTTTTGTTTTATAGGCAAAATAATAAGTAATTTTTGGCCCAAAAATCACTAGTTATGTTCGAACGTCCGCCATTTTGTCATAAATCAATATTTTCAAAATCGGCTATGACAAGTACGAGATTATAGTATCTAATTTAATAATCTTTTTGGTTTTTTTTTCAGATGATTTTTGAAGAAACGCCGGTGGGTACCGTATACCCAGATTTTTTTACGACGCTCCAAGGATCATACAATATCCGTGTATATTTTTTATATTTTTAAATAAAGAAAATTAAACATATTTTTGAATGTATATATTTTTAGATAATTAAGGCGTTACCCCCACTTGTAGCGCAAAAAAAGGCCTTTTTCATGAATTTTTTTAAAGAAAACTACAAAACTTTTTTAATCGATCAATATACCATCTTAAAGAACATATCTTGAAGAACTTTCAGTAATTTTTTTATTGAAAAAATATTACATTGTTTAGTGGCTAAATCACATGCGCGAACTTTCAAACGCGTTTTTCTCGAAACACCATTTTTCGGAACGGTGACCACGATATTTCAGAAACTACTACACCGATCTTGTTCAAATTTATACAGCATCTTTAATATATTATAAGCCAGCGATTGAACTAGGATTATCATGATTGCTTCGATAGTTTTTTTGTGTACGAGCGAAAAACTTAAGAAAAAATGAGTAAAAAATAGAATGTAATTTTCAAAAGTGTATAAAAAAGTCAATTTTTGTAATTTAGAATTCACTCTAGTTCAATCGCTAGTCCTGAATATGAAGATTAAAATGCCGTTTGCTTTTTTGATTTCAGATAAGCAGAACAGCCGCAATCTTGGTCACCGTCAAGCACCTCTTTTACTTGATTTCTTCCTGTCGGCCACTATAACCTGTATTCCATTATATATTTTGACTTCAAAAAAATTGTAAAGCTTATTTAAATGTTAATAAAGATTATGCAAAAACAATGAGATTGATTATTTCGATGCTGTGCCCGTAAAAAATTATTGAAAAAGCCGTAAAAAAACAGCCGAGAAACTAGAGGACCGCGTTAACTGATCGACTTTTTGGTCCTTCGCTTTAATGAATTCGAAATTGTAAACTGTCGTAGTATTTAAAATTTGACGATTTGACGTCTCGAATTGTTTGGTATACATATACAGGCGAATCGATATTATATCTCTCATTATTTTGTTAAATCTGATATTTGTTTTCGCTATAAATCAACTTCGAGATTTTTGTATTTCCCATATCGATTAACTATTTTACAGACTATCACAAAATTGATCTATCTGTATTGGAACGTTGGTCATTACTGAATTCGAAATTTTGGTCCTGAATATAGATCGTTCGAATTTTCGATCCCCACCCAGGAAAGGCAGATCAGGGGCAGTACTTTTTCCCGGCTCAAATTTCTACACGGCTAGGCAGATGTAGCGACTTAAAATCATTTATCGTTGGAGAGCAACTCGGAGGAGCTTTCTCTCGTTCCTTGGTTATGCTTCGAACTGACGTTTCTGTTGTAAAAGCTGTTGATTAACGCGGTGCTACTTGACATTTCGCCTCGGAAGAAGACGCGATCGAGGGAACACGATCGTCGATATTCCTTCGTCCTCCCTATTGCCCCTTTCTCCCTCGCTCTCTTTTTCTCTCTCGTCTGGGCAATTGAGCGATCCTCAAGTTCTCGTAAGTATATACACCTATCCAGAGCCGCAGATTTCGTAGCGATCGTACAGCCTCGTGATTTTCTCACGAGGCCGCTTACGTAACCGCATTTCGTCGAGTGATTTCGATGGATTATGAAGAATTTCCGCGTCCCTCGGACTCTTGCCGCACAATCCTCCTGCACACTCCGATATACCGGGAGTCCGTCGCACTTGCCATTCATTTGCATAAAACGAATGAAAAATGTTGCCCGATAAATTAATAGATTGGGGCTGTACAAGCGGATACGTTTCGATACACTCGCGGCTTAACCGATTCTACGGGAGAAAAAAATGCTGTTTGCTTAATTGGCCGAATATTTTTTCACTCGGAGCACACGAGAGCCACGAATTAATTAGCGAAAGATAAATAAACAGGCTGTCTTGTGGAATGAGATATGGGCGAGCTACGCTCGATGATTGGACGTTTGTATCGAAGGTCGAGGCACGGAACGGTTGATCCGATGATTGACACACGAATACGCGTAGACATCGCCGTTCGGCGTTAGATACGACGATAGAATTTTTACATGCGTATTGCTGGGTACAAAATGGCCGGTATCGATTCGCCAATCAGGAAAATCGTGATTTGGTATATGTCGCGAGGTACCGTTGATCGAGCTTCTTTTATTGGCAATTTACATCAGCTGTGTACGCGATGTGCGCGGACTATCTTTGGCTCTATCGGGCGGGAAGACGCGTACAGTCGGATGCAAATATTATACGCCGGACTAGAATCGAATAAATATGGAGCGAGCTTTTTCTGTGTAGAAATAGTAGAAGTGTGACAATGTTGCACTGATTACTCGTTGCACTTAAATTTGGGGAAATATAAATCGGTATGGTATCGGTAGTATTAATTGGTAAAAATATGAAAAATCGTCATGGGTATCGGTGGTATGAATCGCGAAAATATATTTTTTTAATCCGCATAGTAATCGGTAGCATAAATCGGTAAAATATATAAAATCGGTATAGTAATCGGCAATGTAAACCGTTAAAATATATAAAATCGGTAGTATAAATCGGTAAAAATATTTCAAAATCGGTATAGTAATCAGTAGTATGAATTGGTAAAACTATTTTTTAAACCGTCATAGTAATCGGTAGTATGAATTGGTTATAAAACTAATTGGTGATAAAACCGTCATAGTAATCGGTACCATCAATTGGTAAAAATATTTAAAAATCGGTAGCACGAATCGGTAAATTATATTAAAAATCGGTATAGTAATCGGTAATGTAAACCGGTAAAATATATAAAATCGGTACGGTAATCAGTAGCATAAATCGGTAAAGATATGTCGAAATCGGTATAGTGATCAGTAGTATAAATCGGTAAAAATATTTTTTAAACCGTCATAGTAATCGGTGCCATGAATTGGTAAAAATATATCCAAAAGCGACATAGTAATCGGTAATGTAAACCGGTAAAATATATAAATTCGGTACGGTAATCGGTAGTATAAATCGTTAAAATATATTAAAAATCGGTAATGTAACCCAGTAAAATATAATAATCGGTAGTATAAATCGGTAAAGATTTATACAGTTTATGCAGAAGATATAGAAAATCGGTATAGTAATCAGTAATATAAAACGGCGAAAATATTTAAAAATCAGTATGGTAATTGGTAGTATAAAGCGGTAAAAATATATTAAAAATCGGTAGAACTCGTACCGAAATCCAATGGATTTAATGACATTTACATATTTCCGGCTTTGTATTTTTTCCTTATTGCTATGTTTCACCTTAGTGATTAATTAGCGATCGATTGGTTCATAGATTGTTTTTACCATTCGGAAAGAAGTGAAAAAAGAATCCGCCGGAAGCGCGTGTAGGAACGAACGGAGTCGACGCGTGGGGCAGCAATCGATTGGTTCATAGATTGTTTTTACCATTCGGAAAAAAAGTGAAAAAAGGATCCGCCAGAAGCGCGCGTAGGAACGAACGGAGTCGACGAGTGGGGCAGTTGAAAAAAGTTGCAGCTTTGGAAAATCGACGAAACATTGTGAATTAATTTACTCTTGGGACAATGTTAATATCGAAGGACGCATATAGCAAATACTCCGAGCAATTGGAAAAAGAAATTGCAGCCTTGCAAATTTAACGAACCATTGTGAATTAATTTACTCCTGCGCAATATTAATAGCGAAGGACGCGTATTAAAAACACTTCGAGCAGTCCGAAAAAAGAACCTGCAGTGTTGTGGATTTGACAAGACTTTGTGAATTGACTTATTCTCGGAATAATATTAACATCGAAGGACGAGTGACAAAAACACTTCGAGCGATAAAAATCATTGCGTTCATGCATATTTGACAGATATTTAAACGATTCATTCTTTGTGCAATGTCAATATCAAAGGACACATTAACGGATTGAAAACACATTAAGGGGTTACACCTAGCGCGTGGGTGGAAAAAGAGGAATTTCTGTAATTTTTTTTTTGCGAAACCGTGTCCAGGTTTTTACATTTTGTTTTGTTTACATTGAAGAGTATGGTTTTAAGTATCTTTCACAATTTTTGTATTGAAAATACTTATAAATGTGGTAGATACATTGGTTGGTGCAGACCACGGTTTGAAAAAACGTGATCCGAGGTGACCATTGCTGCTTGGAAACAAATAATGCGAAATAAAAAAAAATCGAACAAATTCAGTTTTTGCTTGAAATTTTCTAGTCCTTGGTCGAAGGATTTAGTGAAATATTGTCGGTGAAAAA
>OY723390.1:40570914-40669662 GCA_963210295.1 Ophion ellenae | reverse complement strand
GAAATTTTCTAGTACTTGGTCGAAGGATTTGATGAAATATTGTCGGTGAAAAAACGCTCTATTTTAGCTGATAAATAAAAGACTGTGCAACGAAAAAAAATCCCTTCGTTCACTGCTTTTTGATATGTCAAAGATGCTTGTAGAATTTGAAGTTGATCGGTGGAGTGATGTTTGCGATATCGTGGTCACCGATTTAAAAAAGTAATTTTGAGAAAAACGCGTTAAAAATTCGCCGGTTCGCGGAGCCTTCCTATAAATGCCCATAAAACTCTCAATTTTTAACGGAGCGGCTGCGGATTTTCAGAGAATGTTTTTGAAGTGTATTTTCTGGAGAATGACTCAAAAAGCAAAAATGACATTAAAAAAATTTCGAATAGGTGTAAGCTCTTAACCCTCCATAACTCTACAACGTAAAAATTGAAAAATAGTTGACTTTATGGCAGGCATTAATAAATAAAAAACCGTGTTATTTAGTTTTCGAAAAATGAAATCAGGGGGCTAGTTACAAAGCAATAAAGGCACTGTGACAGGCATGCCACATTGTGTCGCAACATTCCTTCACGATGCACATGAAATGCTCCGAAGCAGTTGTTTTGCTTGTTGTAGCACAAAGCCATGCCACATTTCTCACCCACCCTTCGTCGTTTCGATTATTGGAAACTTCATCGCACACTCCAAACTTGCAATCTTGCGATAAGTGAAGTTCGAACAAATTGGTAATTATTTACTTTAGTCACTTTTCCGAAAAATGAGCGTAAATTTTTTTTGTCGCTATTTTCTCATTGATTGGATTATAAATGATGATATTCAGTCGGGGGAAGCTGAATTCCACTTTCCCATAAAAACTTATGGGGTTTTGAAGTTTGCAAAATTTGAAAGTTTGAAAATAGGAATAGCGATTTTTCTACATTCCGCACATTCGATTTTCGTATATTTCGTACGTACATTATACATTATACATGGATACAATATACTTATCCGAGGTGCCCCCCACCCACCCCAGTGTTCTACGCACCCCATGATTCCACGCACCCATCCAAGGTGCCCTGCGCCCACCCCAGTGAACGACACACCCCACGATTCAATGAATCGTGGGGTGTGTAGTGGTTGAATCGTGGGGTGTGTAGTTCACTCGGGTGGGTGGGGGGCACCTCGGATAAGTGTATTGTATACATGTATAATGTATAATGTACGTACGAAATATACGAAAATCGAATGCGTATTCGTATTCTTGTGTTTACAAGTGTTTACACGTACGACTTATGTTTACAAGTACACGAGAAATGTATGTTTTCATTTTCTTGTATTGTATACATGTATAATGTATAATGTACGTACGAAATATACGAAAATCGAATGTCACTCGATCGAAATCGAATCGAAAATCGCTATTCTTTATTTCAAACTTTTCAAATTTTGCAAACTTCAAAACCCCGTAAATTTTTATGGGAAGGTGGAATTCAGCTTCCCCCGACTGAATATCATCATTCATATCCCAATCAATGAGAAAATAGCAACAAAAAAAAAGCGCTTATTTTTCGGAAAAGTGACTAAAGTAAATAATTACCAAAGTATCGATGGTGCGATTTCGGCGAGTTGGTTTGGCAAGAAGGACAAATTTCCGCGCAAACGGGCTCAAAGCTCTCTCTCTCTCTCTCTCTCTCTCTCTCTCTCTCTCTCTCTCTCTCTCTCTCTCTCTCTCTCTATCTTGGTCGATTGAGCGATGCGTGGGAAGACAGAGGCTATATCCCGGCGATTTTCTGTTATGGTGGGCGCGATCTCGCGACCGCCACACGGCCTACGTCCCGCGGGATAATAAATCTGTACTGCGCCGCGGAGTGTGCGCACACGCCCGCGAGAATCTTTGGCCGGAGCAACACAGGCTCTATCGCGGGGGATGCACACACGTTTCTCTCGCCTCTCCGATCTAAATACATTCATAGAGGGTATTTACATGCCTACGCTCTCTCTCTCTCCCTCTCTCTCTCTCTCTCTCTCTCTCTCTCTCTCTCTCTCTCTCTCTCTCTCTCTCTCTCTCTCCCTCTCTCCCTCTCTCTCCCTCTCCCTCTCTCTCTCTCTCTCTCTCTCTCTCTCTCTCTCTCTCTCTCTCTCTCTCTCTCTCCCTCTCTCCCTCTCTCTTCATCTCGTTTCTTCGTTCCCTCTCTTGGTTGCCCTCTTGTTTCTCTGGTTGCCCGATAACTCCGCGATAAATCTCTGTCAACCCCTTTCTCCGCTTCTTAATTGGCGTCCACCAGGAGAGAGAGAAAGACAGAGAGAGAGAGAGAGGGAGAGAGAGAGACAAAGAGATAGTAAAACGTTCGTTCAGCTATTCTGTTGCGTCCGCTGAGAATAGCGAAAAAAGCAATGAAAAAGGCAAAGAGAAAAAGGGCTGAGTACGGAGAACGTGAAAAGCGATCGGTAAGCGATCGATGACTTTACCGAACTCCCACAAGCCACTCATCGGCGGTCAGTCTGGTCAGAATTTAAGTACCGATCAAAAAACGGCCTGCAAAAAGTACTCTAAGTTTACACTCCATTTTCTTATTTTGTTTATTACTTCTTTGCTTTCGCACTGCGCAATTTTTTATTTTCCATATGCGCGCGCCGACACAATGCAGGTTTTTTCATTTTTAAGAATAATTACACGCACGGCACGTTTTTCGGAAAAAAAATGGAAATTTATACGTTTCGGTGCATTGCGGGTGAAAAAAGTCCATACCGCCTTTTATATTTATCACCCTGCAGTATTAGCGCGGTGTCGGACAAGTGTGAAAAAACGTGTTGGGCGCAGTTATCATGGTGCTTTTGAGCGAGCGATGAGCGTAAATTGACAAGAAAATATTGGCAATATAAAGTGACGTTGAGGAGGAATGGAAAGTTATTATGCAAAGTTACAAGTTTCTCCGTCTCTCTCTCTCTCTCTCTCTCTCTCTCTCTCTCCCCCCCCCCGTTTTTACGACGGTAAAAGAGGGGGAACAAATTTCGAGGTCGCATCGTATCTACCTCTCGACTTTCAATAGGCTCTCGATTCATTGGTTCTTCTCGTTATCGTATCGATGTGTTGAAAAATGCCGGGAATCGTTGGTGGACATCAACACTAAAAAAACGAGAGTTTTTGCCGCTGATACACGTAGATATGAAGAATGGCAATTGTAAGGTAGCCATATTTGTTTTGAGAGTCTGGCGTGGAGATTTTTCAACCGAGAAAAGTAGTTGAATTCCATTTATCCATCTTAAAATGAATCTTTGTCATTTTTTTCTCGGTGACGATAAAAAACATTTTATCAGGAGTGTTCTGTACTGAGAATTTAAATATCACTATTTTACTGTACTTAGAACGAAATTTTGATTTTTTTCCCATACTGCGCAATTTTTTCTACCAAATACTACGCATAAAAAAAATACGCTGGATTTTTTTCTACTGTAGAATTTGGTACTGAGAATTTAATTATCGCTATTTTACGGTATTCAGAATGAAATTTTGATTTTTTTTCCATACTGCGCAATTTTTTCTACCAAATACTACGCATAAAAAAAGCCCTGGAATTTTTTCCGAAGAGCGCTCGAAAAACCATTGAAAATCTTATTTTTCTCGATGCAGTCTCCGCGCAAGACCCTTAAAAGAGACATCGCCACCTTATAATTGTCACCCTGTATACCAATGACAGAGTCTGCCTTATTCGAAGTTTCTATATTCACCAACAATTTCATCTAATTATATGTAATATTATATAATTATTGTATATAATTTATAATACATATTATAATTTTATGCATATCATTATATTGATATGATAATATAATAGATTAATATATAATTATTATTGATGTATATATTTTTTTAAATCTAATTATATATATATATATATATATATATATATATATATATATATATATATATATATATCGATATTTTGCTATAATACACGCAAGTAAAAGTGATCCGGAATGACGGTAGGTCGTTGCAATCCGCAGAATTCGAAATAAGTCCAGAGAGAGAGGAAGGCACAACGATGCATAAAGCGAGGAGGAGTGAGATAGCCACGGGTGGCCGGAGAGAGGAGATGCGGTAAGAACGAGAAAGATAAAAAGGACGGTGAGGTGGAGAGTGCATGCAGCACCTTTCCCTTTCGGTAGTCAAGAAGCGTAAAGCACTTTTTACGCATCGCCGACAGGCTTAATGCCAGATCTGGTCAACGGTACACACACACTGCACTAGGATACTGGTTGGAAAAATAAAATATGCATATGGGCCACTCGGTAATAAATCGGATCGGTCAATAAAGATAGCCTTATTTTTTTTTCTTAATTCTCCCGCAATTTGGAAATTGCACCTTTATACAAATAACAGTATCTTGTTTCGGGCAACGTTGAATTACTGTTTTCAAAAGTAAAGTCGAGAAAATCGGCAATAGGATAAGTGCAGACTTTTCTGCTATAACTATTTGCATGTCCACTAGGATAAAAGTTTATGTTAATGTTGATAGAATGTTTAACAGAATTAGTTCAGGAGAAAAAGTTCACATGCTTAATGTTTTAAGGGGAGATATACACCTAGGAGCCGGAAAAAAGGTCATGTTTGCGATTTTTTTCAAGGAAAACTATTTGAAATTTCGGAGTGGGTTTTAATTATCCAAAAGTATATACGTTTAAAAATATGTTTAATTTTATTTATTTAAAAATATCAAGAATATACAAGGATATTGTATGATCCTTGGAGCGTCGTAAAAAAATCTGCGTATACGGTACCCACTGGCGTTTCTGCAAAAATCATCTGAAAAAAAAAACCAAAAAGATTATTAAATTAGATACTATAATCTAGTACTTGTCATAGCCGATTTTGAAAATATCGTTGTATGACAAAATGGTGGACGTTTGAACATGAATAGTGATTTTTGGGCCAAAAATTAGTTATTATTTTGCCTATAAAACAAAAACTAAGTAACGAGAAAAAAATCCTATGACAAGTACTAGATAATGGTGTATAGAATAACCACAAAAAACCTCGAGGCAATCGGTTTATTGGTTTTCGAGAAATTTTGGGTACCGATTTGAAAAACGTGGTTTTGAGAAAAACGCGTTTGAAAATTTGGGAATGAATGAATCATGAAATTTGTCAACTTACATGGAATCATCGATACCAGGCCCATAGTGTAGGTCTTCTACGGTGGACGGAATGTTCATAGTTTCTAAATCGATTTTTTCGACCATCTAGGTGTCTATCTCCCCTTAATAGAAAATGTAAAATGTAAAATCGGAGGCAAAAATGAGTGCCGATTTTTCTGCTATAGCTATTCGTAGGTATGTGCACCAAAATTAAAATTTGATAAAATGTCGAGAGAATATTTAATCAAATATGTTTGATAAACATTTTTCGATAGGATTCAACTTTAATTGAATGTTATTACATGTGAAGTCAAGCAAATCGGAGGCAAATATGAGTGTCAATTTTTCTGCTGTAACTATTTGTATGTGCACTGCAACAAAAATTTAATTAACTGTGAAAAATCCACTAGCTACGAAACCCGTATCGACCAACATTCGAACCAGCTAGCAACGCAGCTACTTGACAGAAATTACATCTCATGTAGGCTAAAGAAATACAGACCGCTAGACCTTCGGCAACGATTCGACGACTAAAAAAAAACAAAACCCAAAATCTAATGCGCATCGCCAAAAATCCCTTTGAGGGTTGCCTTAAGGAGTCCACTTTGGAGCCACGAAAAAGGCTATTTTCGCGATTTTTTTTTTTGACGATTTTATAAAAGATATGAATATGAAAGTTGTTGGGCTTGATAAATAAAGTCTTGAAATACATTTTTTAAAAATTAATTCTTTTTTATTCATTTTTAAGTACAAAAACTATAGTTTAACGTAACGCCTCAAAAATAGGTGGGCTCAGTAGCTCCATCACAACTCGGCAACGGCTTGTCTGAAACAAAAAAATCAAAGTCCATTAGATTCAGTATGACACCAGGTACAAAATAACCCTCGCATATAAAGTTTTATCAAAAAATAAAAAAATAGCAGATGAAAAACAAAAAAGTATAAAAAAACGCGTTTTTTTGCAGTTTTTGGCAAAAAAAGAGTAAAAATCAAAATTTAAAATTTAAAATTTTGTAAAAATTTAAAGTAAAAATCAAAATTTAAAACTAAAAGAGTAAAAATCAAAATTTAAAATTAAAAAAAAAGAGTAAAAAACAAAATTTACAACCATCGAGGGTCATCTTGTTGCGAATCATGTTTACAACATGTGGTTCAAATTTCAAGCGAATCGTTTTATTAGTTCTAGAGATACGATGGAGCTAGAATTTGAAAACGTTGTTTCGAGAAAAACGCGTTCGAAGTTTATGCTAACAAAAACTCTCACCTAAACTCAATCGGCAATTCCTGCACCGTAAAAAATCCCTTCCGATCCCTTCTGAAATGTTTAAAGTGGACTGGCCCCTTAAAATATTAAAAGGAACGTTTGTGCAAAATTTCACCACCACCGGCGGGGGGTCGGTTCGGAACCTTACCCGTACTTTAGAATGAAATCGTTCTCGGCGAGACTGGAGAGATCGCGATCGACCCAGTTATCCGGAACTAATGCTCGTTTCGTCGATGCAAAGGTATCTCTCCCACATCCAAACACGCCCCTACATTCTCGTTTTAACATTCGTCCTGTGTACGAATTTCCCCTGCGGGAAATTCGCAAGCTTTGGCTCACTCGTATACGCGATAATGTATCGTGTAAAGTTACTCGCGAGTGCGCGACTCGTGATACAAATGTGTGGAAACGTACGAGCTCGCACTTTACGCCCGGTAGCTCGTACCCGAGTGCATTTAACAACGTTTTTATTCATGCAGCTCTCGAGCGCGATGAACGTTTCCACCGGCGCGAGAGTGATCGTTACGCAAATTCCTCGATGCATAAAACGCCGGGAGACTCGATCTACGTGTACGGGGAAGTTCGACTCATTGAAAATTTGCCGAGTGAATGAATCTCGCGCTTTCAGGGCCGGATTTAGAGGTCGGGAGGCCTTGGGCAACAAAGGAGTGGAGGCCCCCCCCCCCAAATTATTTTCCAAATAAAATGAACAATTTTTTTCACTCGAGTGTTTCAATAAATAATTTATTGTGAAACAAAGTAGATTCTCTTAGCATTTAACAAACATATAAATATAATCGAAAACGTGAATTATCTGAAATCAAATTTTAGTGTTAACGAACGGAACCTTCCGTGCTTTTTTCGCTGAAAAATCGTTGATGATTTCGCTGAAGGCAGTAGTCTGCTTTACAGGCTTCAAAAAGTCGATTTGAAGAAGAGGAAGGATTATTGTATGGCCCGGGGACAGCTCATTATCATCTAATTAGTGTAAGTATCCAAAAACTTATATTTTTTTGGACCGATAACTTTAAAGCCCGTTTTCGCGAGTTTTCATTTTCACAAGTTTTAGAAAACGGTGCCGGCGATAGCAAAAACAATGTATGTCCGATCGAAAAAAATCAAAGTGATCTAGCTTCAGTATTAAATGATCTTCTATTTGAACTAAAAAAGTTGGACAAAAGTACTATTTAAATTACTTGTTTTGCTACTTAAAGTGATTTTTTTTTTCAAAAAAGTGAATTTTTTTTTCAAACTTCGAAAAAATTTGGAATTTCATCATTTCTTCGGTATTTTTTTAGTTCATATAGAAAAGGAACTTATAAAAACTTAAAAAAAATTTGGTTCGACTGTTTCAGATGCATCGCACGACCTTCCATCACCGGCACCGATTTACAAGTGCAGACTCCAGGCGCCCCAGAAAAATCGTTACAACTTTGAAAAATGTCAATATTTTTTAATAATAAAAATTGTTTTTTAAAGCTTGAATATAACACACTATCCTCTCAAAATTTTGTTTACCGCAATCATTTCCTTCCCTTTCAAAAAAATTGCTGAAAAAACGCTTTTTTCGGCTTCTAAAGCAGACTACTGCCTGAAATCCAGCTCCCGAAGTAAATCACTTCAATGCTTAGGAGCGATAGCTTTGATAGATGGCTTTGTCCCATCGTGGTTCGCAGCCTATTTTTTATAATTTTCATTTTTGAAAAGGAGCGCTCTCCGGTGCAATTGGACACCATTAAAACCAAATACATTCTCAATGCAATTTGGAGGTTTGGGAACGTAGCTCTGAAATTTTGGTCTTCGAGAATTTGGTAGTAAAATAGCTCCGGAGATTGGTCTTTTCCATAGTCCTTTTTGTACACGTCGATCAAAGATACAAATTGAACCAACTCATTACCAAGACTAGGGTCGAAATCAACGGTTCTAAAACAGCGAAAAAAAATATCAAAGGAAAATTCGTTTACTAGTGTTTACTAGTTTACTCGTCGGAATTTGAAAGATTTTTTTTCTCCGAAGTCTTTATTGTGGGGGCCCCTCTTTTGTGGAGGCCCCGGGGCTGTAGCCCCGGATGCCCTCCCCTAAATTCGGCCCTGCGCGCTTTTCATACACGGCGTAAAATTCTAACGCGCGAAAGAAATATTGGACGCGTTGCGCGATGTTTGCGAATGAGTATTAGAAATGGCACGAACATGAGATGTGTTAATTGCAAGTATGGACGTAATTAATTATAATATTAATCAGGGTAGAGACTAATGGTGATCACGCCTTATATCGTTATAGCGTTATAGAAACGGTAGTGGGAATAATGATTATTATTATTTTACACGTGAATTACGTTGGGTGATTCATCGAGATATTGAGTTCGCGATCTTTTGCTTTTTTAAATATAGATATATGCTTATTAGCTATATTGCCTAGATTTATCCACATCTCCGGTCTGTTTCCGTCTATTTTGTAATCATATTTTCCGTTAGAGTTTTATGCCTTCTCTCTCTCTCTCTCTCTCTCGCTGTCTTACTACTATTCTTTTTTAATTTTAATCAATTTATTTCCTCAATACTATCTTTATTTTTTCTATTTAAATGTTTTATTTTTTAAATACTACTTTTCTTTTTTATTTCAATTTTTTTTGTTTTTACGATTACTTCTACTTATTAATTTATTATTACACTTATTATTTTATTCAATGTTAATTAGTGGTAAGATTTATACATTATATCCCGGCTTATGTCTTTGTGACTTTATATATTATTTTCTAAATTCTACGTTTCTTTTTTTATTTCAATTTCTTTCATTTCTAGACACTACTTTTGTTTTTATTTCTAATATTTAATTTATTCATTTTATCATTACTTCTACGTATTGTTTTATAATTACAATTGTTATATTTTTTATTATTAATTAGTTTTTCAATTTACATGTTAAATCCCGGATTATATATCTGTTACTTTATTCTTATCGACATTTTTATTTTTAACCCTATTTTATTTCCATCTTTAGTTTTATTATGCAATTTAATGTAAGTCGTCTTTTCAACACCTTTTATAAAATTGCCCTATAGCCTGCTAGGGCATAAATAAATTTTCATTTCATTTTATTTTTCTCTCTCTCTCTCTCACTCTCTTTCTCGGGTCACGAATGATTTGCACGTGAATCGGATCGCAAGATTTCGACGCCAGTGTAATCGCGATACGCGTCGCGGACAAAAAATATTAAAAATATATAGATTAGCGCGTATTTTCTGGTTTTATCAGCTGCTGGAAAGTAAATGGGCCTAAAACTCATAACATCAGGCACGTAGAGTCACGTGACTTAGTGCCTTTTGCTTGCCAAGTGTCAATTTGTCGAGCCGTTTGATTTCCAGTTCTGATTTTCTCTCTCTCTCTCTCTTTTTCTCTCTCTCACTGGTTTGGTCCAGCACTGCGTGGACCAGAAAGGCATCGGTTCATGTAGCCGGTTTTCTCGAATTTTTACCATCTACTCCCAAGATGGAGAGAGCGAAAGAGAGAGAGAGAGAGAGGGATAAGGAGAGTGTGTAGTGGACGTTATGCAATTGTCGTTGTAATTACATAACGGAAACGAGGAGAGGAAGGGAGAATGAAAAGCGCGCGAGAGAGAGAGAGAGAGAGAGAGAGAGAGAGAGAGAGTAAGAAAGAGACAGAGAAAGGAGAACCAAAGAGCTGGTTGAGAGTTTTTGTGTGGCAAAGTGAAAAGAAATCGTGTCTACGGCGCCGCGCTTATGCAAATTCATATACATATATATATACATATACATATATATATATATATATATATATATATATATATATATATATATATATATATATATATATATATATATATATATATATATATGTATGCGAGGAACGAGGCGCGTGATTCTCGGGTAGAATTCTTGTCAAGTATCTTTGAATGCGGTTGTCCCTATACGCTGCCGGTTTTATGATCAAGATTCTGTATGTCTTTCCGATTTATATTCATTTTGACTCTTGAATGAAAAAAAAGTTCCTTTGTTTTTCTACAATTTTACGGTTTTTAATTCCGTACGCACTTCTCTAGGTATTCTAATGTAGATTGACGAGAGTTTGTGTTTTTTGTTCTAGGTCAAAAATTGTGGGTGCTAAAGGTCACGCCACGCAGCACCGAAAAAAATATAACAAAAGAAAATATTAGTACTCGGCCATTTTATACATCGAAAAAAAAAGATATATTTTCTAACAGCTTAATATTCATACTAAATAGATGTGTCATTAATTTTATGAGTGAATCGATTTTTTATACGAAAAAAATGATTAAATTCGCACATGATTTGATACCCGTTACTGTGGCCTAAGGCCTCAATGATATAGGCCGAAGTTAAATATGTATTTCAAAATAATGAACAATCGCACATCTTTGAGTTCTTATATATTTATTTTTGAAAAAGTCGACGATTTTCATCTGCTTCACAACGAAAGCTCGTTTCTTTGCTGCCAAATCTCGACTACTAGCGGAAAGTAAAGTGCACGCGAGCGCAGACCGAGAAAGTGGAGGGGACGTACATCAATGTATGCATCGTGCAATAATGTATAGGGCGTAATCGTTCGAATAACTGAGCATTCGGGTGAACAAATTGTTGTTTAGATAATTGATACTTTGGATAAGCTTAATCGCCATTCGGATAATTGACGTTTCGGATAAACTGAATCGCCATTCGGATAATTGACGTTTCGGAAAATTGACGTTCGGATAATCGACGCTCTAGTGTACCATTTGATATCCCATAGTTTTTTATACAAATGCTATCGATCTTATTATAACGTACACCAAAAAGGACAACAATTTGCTACAATTTCTGGTAAAGACAAAGCTGGCGGCTAGTTTCGATTATGGACAGCCGTCATTGACGGATCAACAACTCTGTGTCAAAGTCTCCAAAAGTGACATTACAGTCCGAGAAATTCGAAGATGAAAGTTTGAAATTCGGAGAACCGGGAATTTGAAATTTGAGAAGAAAACATACATATTAGTAACGGGTATATGAAATGGGAGAGTAAACCTTCTTTTTTTTCATTCGGGAATTTGAGATTTGAAAGTTAACCTTATTTATATTCCTCCGATATTTAAATTTGAGCGCAAACCTTATTTCTCTAACCGAAAATTTTGAATTTGTGATGCAATCGCATTTTCTTGATCGGGAATATGAAACTGGACATTGAACCTTGTTCTTTTATCGGGAATTTGACACTTGAGGAGGTACCTCATTTTACAAATCGGGAATTTAAAATGGGAGAGAAAAATGTTCTTTTTTAAATCAGGAATTTGAAATTTGAGAGTAGACCTTTATTTTTAAATCGGATATCGGATATTTGAAAGTAAAACTGATTTTTTTATCACTAGAAATCTGACATTTGGGATCGAAGCCTGTTTTTTTTTCCATAGGGAATTCAAAATTTGAAAGTAAGCTTTATTTTTTTTATCGAGATTTTTGAATTCGAGAGTAAACCTTATTTCCTTTATCGGGAATCTGACATCGGGGAGTAAATCTTATTTTCTTTATTGGGAATCTGACATTTTGGAGTAAACCTTTTTTTAGAATTCGGGAACTTAAAATTTGAGAGATCTTATTTTTTTTTATCAGCAATTTGATATTCGAGACTAAACCTCATTTTCTTCATCGGGTATTTGAAATTCGAGAGTAAAACTTTATTCTAATTAAAAATGTTAAGTTTAAGATCAAACCTTATTTTTTTTCATTGGTAATTTTAAATTTGAGAGTAAACCTTATTTTTTTATCGGAAATTAAAATATTAATCGTACACCTTATTTTCTTTATCAGCAATTTGAAATATGCAAGCTACCTTATGTTATCCATCTCGAATGTTTTTTGTAATTATCAAGATTGATAAGAAGAATGTTCATTTTCGAACATTTGTATGATCGCAGGTACAATAATGGTGAATATAAATGCGAATGAAAAACGGTGTTGTCGTCATTCGTGTGCGCGGGGCTAGCGCCTCGTCGTCATCGAGAAGAGGCGTTTAGGTAACCGCTATATTTGTCCGGGATGCTGTGCAGAGACTGCTGACCATAAATATATATATAGCACATCGACTGACAGTTTTCCGAAAAGGGCGTAACTCACGTATCAATTCGTGGACTCCATCGCCTTTGTGCCCTTGAGATCTCGATGTACTCATGCATCCATAGGTTGAGTATACACACATACATACTGTCAGGTATATAGTTGATCCGTAATTGCGTGGGTAGATGCACGTATTCGGCTGTCTGGTGCGCCCTCTCTCTCTCTTTCTCTGTCGGTCGCAACTACGTAAAAGGCAATCGTTGCGGAATTAAAAGAGGTGAAAAGAAAACAAGAAAATGTGGCTCAAGTGTGTGGTGACGTATATATAAACATAAATGAATATATATACATGGCAAGCAATGCGAATGTCTCAGAAGTCGAAGCGAACCAGCGAGGACACGAGAGAACGTGAAAAAAGGGAGATGAAGATTGCGAGAGAAATAAAGAAAACTCGGGGAGCTCGATCGGGAGAAAAGTACGAGGAAAAAAAAACAAATGCGTGCGGATGGGGAGTCTGTGAAGGGCTGAAAAGGGCGAGTGCAAAGGTACACAGAAGGGGAGAAGATCAAGTGATCCAAGTCGGGAGGGACGTGCAAGAAGGAGAGTGCGAGAGAGAGAGAGAGAGAGAGAGAGAGAGAGAGAGAGAGAGAGAGAGAGAGAGAGAGAGAGAGAGAAAGAGAGAGAGAGAGAGAATTCTTTTCTGCAAAGGGCGCGCGCGAAAAGAGCCAAGAGAAACAAAGTTATCTATTGGCGGCGGCGACCAAGTAGAAAGAAGACGAAGACGAAGAATAAGAAGCATATATCGAGGTCTTGTATGCGCGGCATATCCTTCTCCGCTCTTCGTCGAAGCCTCCGAGAGCTCTCTCTCTCTCTCTCTCTCTCTCTCTCTCTCTCTCTCCTCTCCTCTCCGTGGAAAATTAATGTCCCGGTCGTGGCTCGCAGGAATTGAGTGGAGAGTCGTGTTTAATTGGGATAAAATCTCGGTGTTTTTCTACAATGAATCAAGCGGCAACGTGTGCTAAGAGAGAAAGAGAGAGAGGGAATAAAAAAGGGAGAGAAAGATCGAAAAGTGTCAGAGCCAAGCTCACCGCGAGGCCAGAAACTCAGGTTGAGGGAAAAAGAGAGAAAAGTCGCGCTTGTGCGCGCATGGAAAAGGCGAATCTCCAGCAGCCCATACGCGATCCGCCCAACGAAACGATCTCGCTTGTGCGCACATGCCCCGTCCGAGTCACTGGGTTCGACAGGGCCATGTTCTGAATTCAATTCAGCTGCTTTTTCGATTGGGGGGGGGGGACTTAAAACAAAAGGTGACTTAAACCAAAAGGGCTCACAATTATGACGGGTGGACGATCTTGAACCTTTTTAGGTGAAGTTCGTCCACCTGTCACAATTGTGAGCCCTCCCCTCCTCCTCTCGGTATTTTTTATCCATGGGTTGAAACATGAGAAATGATGACAGAATTTTGTGAGTAGATTCAAGTAAAATTGTTGTGGTTGTTGTCAAATGATTCGCTACGATCCCTTTTAGGTTCAAGTCTGTCTACTCATCACAATTGTGAGCCTTCCTGCCTTCTCTCGATATTTTTAATCCTCGGGTTGAAAAATGAGAAAAATGAGATGCCTGAGAATTTTGTGAGTAGTTTCAAGTGAAGTTGTTGCAGTTGTTGTAAAATAATTCGCTTCGAAGCAAATTGGAAAAACCTAATATACTTGATAATTTCTTATTTATTTGATAATGCATAATAAAAATAAGAAAATAATCAATATACTTTTTTCATTGATAAAGCTTAATACGCCACATTTTCGACGCTGTTCGAAACATTTTACACGTTAAATATTGATAATTATCGGCGCTTGCAAAAAATTGCTGTTCGAATTAAAAATTAGATTAATTATTAATTTAAATAAAAAATAATGAAAAGTAATAAATAAAAATCAAAGTGAATTTTCTTTTTAAATAATCAAATTTCTATTCCATATTGTATTTCCAATTCCGTGTGTCGATCGATCGATTGACCAACGGAAAGATCTCGCTTGTGCGCATATGCCTCGTCCGAGTCACTCGGTTCGCCAGGGCCATGTTCTAAATTCAATTCAGCTGCTCTTTCGTTTTTGGGGGCTCGTGTCTACTGGGATCCCTTTTGGATCCAGTCTGTCCGTCCGTCACAATTTTGTGCCTTCTCCCCTCCTCACCATATTTTTAATCCTTGGGTTTAAAAATGAAAAATGACGCCTGAGAATTTCGTGAGTAGTTTCAAGTTAAATTGTTGCGGTTGTAAAATAATTCGCTTCGGAAAAGAATAATAAAATACGAATCATAATTATTTTAAATACTTGATACTAAATAATAAAAATGAGAAAATAATCAATAATACCTTTTTAATTAATTGAGCCTCCATACGCCATATTTTCGACGCTGCTTGAAAATCTTTACGCGTTAAATATTGATAATTGTCGGCACTTGGAAAAAACTGCTGTTCAAATTAGAGAAAAATTAAAAACTAATTATTAATATAAATGAAAAACAATAAAAACAAATAAATGAAAATTAAAGTGCCATTTCGTTTTTAAATAATTAAATTTTGATTCGATATTACATTTTTAATTCCGTGTGTCGATTGAAAATTTTGCAGTTCGCCATCAAGGTCGACCGTGTCTGGTCACGAATTTTTCCGGCATTTCAAAGTGACAGACGAACTCAAAAAAATTTGCAAAAAATGTGATTTCCGGTTGTCCTGGAACTCCATTATTCCAGCGACACATTTCTACTCCACAAGTCACGAATGGTTTGTTGACAAGTCAACCAACGAAAAGGAGAGAACAATATCGCGGGAATTTAATCGAATTTTCATTGTTTTTTTGTTTTCGTTTTTTAAATAAGTGACGATGCATACATGCGGTCATAACGATCGTTCATGCATCATCGGCAATGGATCCGACATTCATGAGAACCTCTGCTCTCCCTCGCCCACGCCTCACGTTACATTCATTCACTTCTGCGCACTCGGCCCTGATGCTGCTCCGTGGCTCCTCGGTGATTCCCTCCCGCCTGGTCTCTTTCCCGGATCGGCCTTCGCTCTTCCCGTCCCTCTTCGCTGCGCACAGACGATGTATACCTATACTTGCACATACACGGCACGTCCTCCACCGTTCTAACAAATTCGTACCTCGCACGACTCGTCAATTCTTTGTTTCTTTTTTCCTTCCCTCCGACACGTTTCTACGTCCGTGAAAAAAAAATTACTTCCACGAGGCCAATTATTGGCCCACTCGAAAATTCGAAATATTCCACAAACTCTTGTTACTTCCGTCGTAGATTTTGCTCACGTGTGTTTCCATAAATTAGACACGTTCGATTAGTGTTGGGCATATTTTTTTTCGTTTTTTTTTTCACAGAATTCTGGCAATGACGTCGTGCGACGTCGTTTGTTCCTTGAAAATAGAAAGTACCGAGATAAATGGCCAAAATGGTCGTACATTTGGCCAAATGACACATTCGAACATTGAGAACATCGTTGCAAATCGGTTATTCACTGTATCTACCTTTGTGTACACTTGTATGTAACGATGTATGGACATTTATATTATGCATGATTGATAAAACGCTGCGCATGCGGTTCAACGTCCCCTTTGCATCTAGACATCCGTGTAATTTCCTGTAAGCAGTGATTAGTTACGTGCAAGAGCATGACTCGATCTTCCAGCATCTCTCTCTCTCTCTCTCTCTCTCTCTTTCTCTCTCTCTCTCTCTCTCTCTCTCTCTCTCTCTCTCTCTCTCTCTCTCTCTCTCTCACCCGCTCTATCTCTGGGCGAATGTTACATAATCTACGCGTGTGCATGTGCACACATATATACAAAGATTGCGAGGTTTGCTCATCCGTACAGAGCGATTCAAGAGTCCATTTTATTGCACGTCAATTGCAACCGTATGAGACGAGGACATTTATTTAACGTGATTTTCGGGAATTTTTTGGAAGAAAAGTACTCAATTAAATGCTTCGGGAAATTAAGAATATATTTGGCTATATTTGACCTATATTACATAATTTTTTCATAGACAAATATTGAGATCCAAGCCACTTATGCGCTGCCTTCGGAGGCGCCAAAAAAAAAAGTTCCTCCACTGCTGACATGATTCCGGCCGATTGAGTAGCTGAAACCGAAAAAGTGAAAAATGTCGTTAAACTGGAAGGTATTTCCTGTACAATGGCGCAGGATTTTCGAAAAATATCGAAATCTAACAAAATGGCGTAGTTATGAAAAAAGTCTGTTTTTTTGCCCATAAAATGGTTGTTTTTTTCAATGCCAAATCGTCAATTTTCATCCAAACAAAAATATCCTACGTCATTGTAGAGTAAATATATGCAAGAATACCCAGTTCAAATTTCAAGTCAATCGGATTTCTTTTTGAGTTACATTCGCAGCAAATTTGAAAAATATCATTTCATATTCTTGAAAGTATAAAAGTCTCATCTCATATTCGTGAAAGTATAAACTGTCGAAAAAATAATTAAAAAATCAATTTTTTTAAAGTGTCACACTGGTATAGCTCCTTAAGGCGGGAGCCTGAGTTAGAAGGTCCAAAACAACTTTTTTTCGGGAATTTTTTTAGAAGGGGAAAGAATAAGTGAGCCCAGTAAACATTGAGGTATGTTTTCATATATATTTGAAATGTATTAAAAAAATGATCAACATGAAACAATAAATGACTCCAGATTTATCAGCCTGTTCCTTGTGCGTCTTGCCACTGCAGTCCACAACCGGCGGGAAAGATGCAGCTCGTAGCTCTTGACTGAACCAAATAAACCAATAAAAATTTTAATTGTCATGTATTTTTTTCTGGGTGAATTGAGAAAAAGCGGAAAAAATCGTGAAATTATAACTTTTCTCAGGTTTCAGGAAATGTATTAAAAAAAAAACACTTTAACGTCCTATAAAATTTATTTAAAAAGACTTTTTCAACGACTTTTTTAATTCACATTGAAGAAATTTTTATACTGAAAAAAATAAACTTTGGTTTGATTCAACATGTCGTTTAGTTTTTTTTTGCTTTCACGTCCGCCAATGTGGAAAAATCGTGAAAATGAAAACTGGAGAAAACGCGCTTCAAAGTTTTCAATAGGAGAACATATCAATATCAAATATTAATTGCTTCTCTACTTTTGGCCTTGTATCTTCGGAAATATTTACAATTAGCCTCTGTAACTTTGTAAATATATTCTTGGATAGTTTATCTTTCGATTTAAGCAAAAAACAAAACGATTTTTCGGATACTCTAATGCAGGCTTGATAAATAAATTTTAAACGCGCGTTGCGAGGAAAAAATATTAGATTTGAAAATAATAGTTTTTGCGTGCAATGTGGAGGACATCAGCATCTTGTTCATTTGAGGAATAACGAGGTTCTTTATAACTCGGATATTCTGAGCGTGATGTGTGGCTGGTAATTTTGCCATCAAGGAAATTATGATTCGTTCGAATGGTCTTGATGCTAGGCTGGTTTATTTTTGGGCGCCATTGAGGGTTGGCGTGGAAGACATGATTGGGGCCCAACTGAGTTCGAGGTGTATCGATTTTTTTTATGGGAATAATTTACGGGTTGACGATGAATTGGAAAATGGAATCAGGACGTCCTTAACGTTCTTTCGTCGGTAGAATTTAAATTTGACAAGTTTAAGTTCTTTATTTTAATTTCTGAGCTTAATCTTTAATTTTTCTTTTTTCTTTTTCACTTTAATTTTTAATCCTTTTTTTTATTTTAATATTTAATTCTTTTTTTTAAATCTCATGTCAACATTTCATTTTTTATTTTTATGTCGAAGTTAGATTTTAAATTTTCAATGTTCGCTTTTAATTCTAATTTTCAATTCTGATTGTTAATTCTTATTCTAAATTCTAATAAAAAAAAATTCTTTTAATTTTTACCTTTAATTTTAATTTTTATGTTTATTTTTTAACGCAGTTCATTTTAAATTGACTTTTCAATTTTGATTTTTATTCCTGAGGACTTCTTCAGCAGGTTCCAACATTCTCTTGTAAAGGACTAACGAGAAGACACTTTTCGATTTCCGTCTTGCAACAGCCTGTAGATCACGCATCAGTTATGGTCGGCGCAAAAAAAAATGAGGGGAAGAGGAAGATATGGAGAGTACGGGAAAAGAGTAGAGAGAAGATGAAGAGAACCTAGCGCCAGTATGGAGTGTTGTAGGTCAGGGGATAAAAATTATTGCGGCAAGAGAGCCCTCTTGCGAAGCAATAACCTGCCCTGGTCTCTTCACGAGCTCTCGCTTATGCATAGTTTATATATCTGTATACATGTATATACATATACGCATGAGTTTCTACCGGCACGTGGGCAGATAGCCAGTTAACGAGATCCCCTCGATATCCTTCTTGCATATACGGTCAAGTTTCGTCAACTTCTTCTCCGGTCAGAGCTTTTCCATATCCCGTATGTATCGTAAGAGAGAAAGAGAGAAGAGAGAAAGAGAGAGCGAGCGCGCGCGAGAGAGAGAGAAAGAGAGAGAGAGAGAGAGAGAGAGAGAGAGAGAGAGAGAGAGAAATGAACTCGCTATAAAACTTGAAGATATGATCTTCGAAGCTGTGATTAGAGTATAATTACAGGCCGCCAATTATTTTGTACACCGGCGAATATAAATATAGTTTGCAAACCTTGTATGATCTCGAACGGGGGCGTGACAAGCACGGCAACCTTCTGTAAAAATCGAATTAATTTTTGCAATACATAAAGATGAGTGTGGAATGAAAGAAATAAAAAAATAAATGGAGGAACACGAAAGACGTCGTTGAAACAGATTTCGATCAAACTGGAGAGCGGTTTGACCTAGTTAAATTTAAATAAACCGACAGGAAATCATTTTCGAATTTTTATTTAGCTGCTCGTGCAGATTCAATCGATTTTTTTGAAGAATACTTTTTTTCCAGTGTGATTCTTTTTTATTGATTCTGTCCTACGTGTGAAAAATAGTTGCCGAGTTTTTTCCCATGTTGGGTTGCTATTGCTGGGTGCGATTCGAATCAAAGCGAGAGGGGGAAACGTGGAGGTGAAACGAATTTTGAGCAAAAAATAAGCATACTATTGGTCAAACCAAGTTTTTAATTATTGTTTAATTTGTTTCCATCCAGAAGTAATACAATATTAATTTTGATATATAATAATTCATTTATAAATCATTATTTTATTATCTTTATCGGTGCAAGCTAATAAAATTGTCGTCGACTCGTTAATTATCGCGATAAAAATGATCGTATTAAATACAATCAAAAGCCATAATTATCATGTAACCATTTTCACTGTAACAAATCAATTCCAGCATAATAATTGGTTGCTGAATAATAATTCTACCACTCTTGTGGTGATCGTAATAAAATTAATTGAATTCAAAGTACTTTAGACTTCTAGTGTAGAGGCCTAAATTTCGCGAGTTTTCTCGGGCTTGATAAAAAACAATAAATATCCATACCATCCATTTTTTCACAGTTTTTTAATTAATGTTTCAAGAATGAACAAAAACATTTTTGTGAAAAAAATTGAAAATTAGAAACCCCATGGGCCTCTAAATATGGCCGCGAAGAAAAGATTTGAGGCGGTTGACATGATTCTAGAGCTCCCATTTATTTAAAACAGAAATAATACCAATTTTCTTGATTAATAGAAATATCATTATGGCGGGTATCAATCAGATTTTTTTGAATAGCGACTTTAATGGGGAAATGGTATAATGGCATGGTCATGCCATTATATTGATCGGCCATTCCTGCCGCGTAAAGTGTGCCTTTCTCGACGTCGAAATGATGATTTTCCGAAGTTCGTTCTTCCTTGCGGTGAGTTTTAGCTCCCTTAGAAGGTTCTGAAGTTCGTGCCGAAGGTCAATCCTACTGTGATCTTGTTTGTTGGCCTGAATATAGGCAACTTCAAAGTTTCCTTTGACCCCAAATTCTTAAGGGTCTATACGTTAAAAAAATGCCGAAAAAATCGATTTTCTCAAATATCCAGACCAGAATACTGTCTAATAATAAAGTAAAAGAGCAAGATTAATAAAATCATTTCCAACCCATAAATCTATACATATAAAAGAACGTGTCCTGACTAATTACATGAAATATTGACAGTAGGTTGCTTTCGTGACGTAAGTACCCGCTATGAAGCTATTTTTCGTAATTCAACCCATAAGGGGAGAAAAGCGGTGGCAGAATTCGTATGAAAATTTAAAAACTCTGATCGGATTTATTGAAAATTTGGTATCCGTGCTTTTTGACACAATTAATGGAACACGTGTTTCAGCTTTTCTATAAATTCAACCCCTAAGGGATAAAGAGGGTGGCAAAGTTTGTGCGGAAAATAAAAAAAGATCGGGTTAAATTTACTTGAGACTATGTATTACTGCTCCTAGACACAAATGAAATTTCAGCGTTTTTGGAAATTCAATCGTTGAGACGGGATATAGATTTACAATGATCAAAAAATCTCTTTTTTTCTTCTTTAAACGATAGAACTATATATGTAGAATATTTTCCTAAAGTTTCAAAGCGAAATTCGAAAAACTTCAAACGTTTTTCGAAGTTTTTCGGTAATTTCACCGCTCGGATTCGGAGCGGGCGTGAACTTCAAACGAGTTTTTCTCAAAACTGCAGTATCGAAATTGGCGTGCAGGATTATTCAAAAACTATTAAACCGATTGAGTTGAAATTTGGTAAAAATATTGTTAATATTTGTACCTTCTACTTGAAGAGAATTGTTTTTGAAAAAATGGAAAAGAAAATACTTTTTTTAACCACATTTTACAGAAATGTTGCGTGAAATGTTGATTTTTTGTTGTAAATGCGTGTCATTTTCTTAAATTGGCATTTTCGTCATTTTAATTACCGTCACATAGAAACTATACATGTCCTAACGGAAAAAATGTTTAAACTTTTTCCAAATCAAAGTCTACAGGAAGCTAGCCTGCACGCTGATTCGCAACTCCCACGGAGACCTTGCTGCAACACTATGCAAGGTCGTCTCCGTCATTTTGTCATTTTGATGATGATCCTCTGTCATTTTTTTGATTGAATTTTGAAAATTTGATTGAATTTTGTCATTTTTGATGATGAATTAATTTAAAAAAAATTGTTTTGTATACTTAACGGGTTACCCCCACTTGCGATTTTGAAAAAATCGATTTTTTTTTTATTGCATTTTTTTGAAGTATAAGTATCTGAGAATATGTCCTGAAAATTTCAAGTCGATCCGAACAAAATTGACTGAGATATGAGCGTTAAAAGAGAAAAATCCGCGTTGAAAGAGCGTTAAAAGTGAAACTTTAAACGCATTTTTCTCAAAATGGCATTTGTGAAGTCGGTGACCAAGATTACTCGAACACTAATAAACCGATCGTCTTGAAATTTTGCAGGCTTATTTAATACATAAAAATGTAGTCTTTAATCGTTCGATTTTTTTTTTCGAAAAAAAGGCCGTTTTATAGCCAAAAAACGGCCGTTTTTTTCGTTAAAATCGAACCATTAACTTTGACTGTCCGCCATTTTGTGAAAAATGAATATTTTTTAAAATCCTTCGATTAAAGACTAGTTTATACTTATATTTGACTAAATCCATCCGCATTTTTTTCTTCAGACGATCCACTTCGCCGCAATGTTGGTCACCGCAAACCGTGTATATAAAAACATGATTTCATTGACGGCCATTTGCCACTAAACAATGTAATATTTTTCAATAAAAAAATTACTGAAAGTTCTTCAAGATGTGTTCTTTAAGATGGTATATAAGGTCGATTAAAAAAGTTTTGTAGTTTTCTTTAAAAAAATGCATGAAAAAGGCCTTTTTTGCGCTACAAGTGAAGGTAACGCCTTAAATATACTATTAAAGTATACCTAAAGTTTTATAATTGTGAAATAATTATTTCTTAGTTTAAAAAATTCCTCAATACAGCGTAATTTTTTCCCGTTTAAATGTAGATCCCGCCTTTTAAGGTGAAAAGGGGGTAGCAAAGTTTGTATGATAACATTTCAGAAGCACATTTCATTAACATGCATTCAACACTATAGGAAAGCTATAGTTATTACAAAAAAAATAGTTATCCCATCAACAATGGATAGAATGATTCCATGAATTCCATGAAAATCAATTCAAATATGCGTAACGGAGATCCCATATAAACCTTCCTTACGAATGTCCATACCGAGGCTCGTGGATTACCGAAAGTACAAACAAGATTGGACGCAGCTTCCATATCAACAGCCGCAAATCCGTCGGGGCAAATTCTCCTCCGCTATCTGCGGCGCTAGTCGCAAAAAAACAAAACAAGTTGCGCCGTCTTTGGCGGGGTTTCGTGTGGTCGCAATTCTCCGAGGATTTTTCGCCACTTAAGTTGGCCGCGGTCCAGAACAGACACGTGACGGGCTCGGCAAGAGATCGCGGGGCTCGTGAGGCCGCGACGCGAGATTCAGGCTCCCCGCGGGCGGTTCCTCGTGACATTTCCGGAGCCGTCGCGAGAGCTCTCGTGGATATAATACCTCTCCCGTGAACGCGGATACCAAGAGACAACTCTCTCTCTCTCTCTCTCTCTCTCTCTCTCTCTCTCTCTCTCTCTCTCTCTCTCTCTCTTGCGCCGGAGGACCGTCGTGCACACGAATCGGTCGCACGACTTGTCCGGTTTGCTCCGCTGGCTGCTCCCGCTCGCGCCACGCCGCCCCAAGATCATCTCCGTGATCAATGGTGCTCCGCACTGAAATGCATGTCCCCGGGGGCATAACTGTAACCGGCGAGATACCGCACGAAGATTAGATGCACCGTTGCGTCGTTGTGTGTGCCTGTTGTGTCTCTCTCCGGGGCTTTGTTTGTTTCTGGCTTGGCTCATATCGGACTCATCAACAGTCGGGATACATTTTCGCGGGGAGGCACGCGTACCATCGGGGCCCTGCATTGCAGCTATGTATTAGGCAGACGAGCTTACGTTGATCGTTCTGTAATTGGATTCTTCACAAGGGCGATATAGGGGAGAAGCACCGTATATCGGGTAGTCGCTTAAGGGGTTAGGTCTGTGACAGTAACGGATATAAAATCATGTGCGAATTTAACAATTTTTTTCGTATGAAAAAGTAATTCACTCATAAAATTAATTAAACATCTATTTAGTATGAATATGAAGCCTTTAGAAAAACAAAAATATTGTTTTATCCAAAAGTTGTAGGTATTTGAATGAATTTTCAGTGAAAAATTTCGTGTAAAGCTGCTCATAAAATGAAAAGTTTTCGATTAATCAGAAATTCCGTACGTACACGCAGAAAACAGGGGCCTCGAAGTTTAGAATTAATACTATGCTTCTAAAAAAATATCATTAAATATCAAAAAGTATTGAATGGAAGATAAAAATTGTAATTATGGTATGGTAATAATGAAGAAATTTAAATTTTAACCTACGATATGGCACGTAAACTGATACAAATAATACATTTTGTTCGGCATATTGTGATTTTCTGTAGTATTCGAAAAATATTTTGCCCACGTGATTGGAACAATTAGTTTCCAGTATTCTACAAAAAGTACGGTATAAAGAGTCACATTTTACTAATATCTTCGTAATATTTTTCGCTATACGCCGAAGATTTACGGTATGCGTACAGTAAAATCTATACATACACAAAGATTCATGCTATACGTATAGTAAAATCCATATGAAAACATAGCGTATGTTTCATGTAATAAAGGTTCAAATGTAATATGCACGCATCATTTTTACTATACGGTGTGAGAATCATTTTTACACTTCTATCACAAGTCTTAGAATTCCGAACTGGCAGTGAACTGCTATACTTTTCTAGCACTGAATATTCAAATTCTGGCAACCTGTGTTAGAATCTGAGGCCGTATTTTTCTCCGCGTATTTCTCTGCGAAATGCAATTAGGAACATGACTTTTAAATTTGAAATAAATCGAGTGAAAATTGTTGAAGTTATTCGTCACGCCAATTGGAAAAAAGCTGTTTCGAGAAAAACGCGTTTAAAGTTTTAGGTATTCTATGACCGTGCCAGAGGTGGGCTTACGTTATACGCTCAAAGTCGGTGAAAAAAATTGTTCTCGCTATAAATCGAATAGTAACTTATTCTTATGATGATATAGCACCGTTTTAGCGAAAAAATAGATTTTTTTAATCTACTGTGGCCTTACCCCCTAATATCGGATAGCGGACTATCCCGAGTGTTTCTATAGAGACATCCGTTTTTGATTTTCATAATATAATGTGTCTCGAAATCACCTGACATTTGTATTTATCAATAAAACGTATTATTTATTTGAAAATTACGCAAGTTTTTATTTTAATATGAGGTACAAACATGGAGGTTATGTGTGGAACACAATATCCGATAATAGGCCGCCTTGTTCCTGTTTGCAAACGTTCGCTCTTTTGACGAAATTTTCAATAACATTTTGGCATAATTGCGGACTAGTTTCATTAATGGTGGGTCCAATTGCTTCCGTGAGCTCCGGAATGGCCTGTGGATCATTGACATACACTTTACCTTTCAGAAAACCCCATAGAAAGAAGTCCAATGGCGTCATATCGCACGTTCTTGGTGGCCAATTCACATCGTCGCGGCGCGAGATAACACGACCATGAAACTTCGTCTGCAATAACTATGCAGTAACAGTGCGGCAAATAACAATTGATACGCCGTGCTCGATCGTGTAATTCTCCGTGACTAAACCTCGTGTTCCTGATGCTAATTGTGAAATATTAGGACTCTATGTTCGCCGCAAAAAAATAGCGCTCAATTTAAAATATCAGGTCATCTTGAGACACCCTTCACTAACTGGTCTTAAGATGTCGCCACTGCAAAACTTCCGGTTGCCGAAAAAAAATGGCACAAACTCACATGATGCTACTTTTCGCCGGCGTGAACAAATATTTGTTGTGTTTTTTTTTGTAGTGTTTTTTTTTCGTTGAGGTGAGTCCAAATGATTTGGTTTTTGTTATTTTTGATGAGCTGTAGCATTTATTTTACTTAATAAATATATAATGCCGGCAAAAATAGCATTATGTACAAAAATATTACTGTTCATATGCGACCATGTCAAATCTTAATATCGGATACATAATCCAGCCTAATATTGGGTATCCGTTTGTGCCAAAATGTTCCTACCTAATCAAAGATTAACTCATAATTACTGATTATTTGATAATATTTACAGAGTTAAAACAATTAAGGTTTTGTTTTATTTTATATAAAAATAGTTCCCTAATATCAGATATAAGAAAAATGGAGTTTGGGCCCTTATATCGGCTGTCCGATTATAGGCAACCTTTTTGAAAACTATGATTTCTGTCATTTTTTGCAACACATAATATAACTCAAAATATTCAAATGTTATCTGTAAGATAATTATTAGCATCTTTTTGTATATGACATGTAGATAATTAAATCGTTTAATTTAAGGGTCTTAGCAATTGTTTACTTTTGTTTTTCCAATATCAAACAAAAGTATCGGATATGTGGTGCCTCTTCTCTATATGTATAGGGGAAGGTGATCTGGAAGGCACGCAAGGTCCTTGTGTTATGCCGGTTATAGGATAGGAAATGTTATAAGCTATGCTCTGCCCGAATTTGAAATGAATCGGACGAATAGGTTTTGGGATACGAATTACACCGTTACATAAAACATAGTTCCGAGAAAAACGCAAAAAAGCGGTCAGTCGTAACGCAGTGGGTGATTTGGCTCTTCACAAAAATCGTCACAACGCGATGGATTTTTTTATTTTTTTTACAAAAGCGTTGTTGCAGTTTGAATTAAAACTCTAGTCTTCTAAACTAAACGAAAAAATCGGATTTGAATATGTCAATTTTATGCAGATCGCACTTAACAAAAATCGTCACAACTCGGTCACTTATTCGAATTTTTACAAAATCCTTGTTGCAAATCAAAGTTAAAGCTATAAAACTCCAATATAAAAAAAATTCATTTGAACACGTCAAGCTTATGCAGATCGCCTTTCACAACAATTGTCACAACTCGATCACTTCTTCGAATTTTTATAAAATCCTGGTTGCAAATCAAAGTTAAAGCTCTAGTCTATAAAACTCCAATATAAAAAAATTACATTTGAACACGTCAAGTTTATGCAGATCGCCTTTCACAACAATCGTCACAACTCGATCACTTCTTCGAATTTTTATAAAATCCTTGTTGCAAATCAAAGTTAAAGCTCTAGTCTATAAAACTCCAATATAAAAAAATCACATTTGAACATGTCAAGTTTATGCGAATCGCCCTTCACAACAATCGTCACAACTCTATACATTTTTCGAATTTTTACAAAATCCTGGTTGCAAATTAAAGTTAAAACTCTAGTCGATAAAACCACACAATAAAAAATCGCATTAAAAAAATGTCAAGTTCATTCTTATCCCTCAAGATAATTTTAACCCTCTCCCTAGTCTTAGAATTATTCACTTGTTGTCCCTTCCACACATCCATGCAGTGATAAGTCTAGGTCCTTGCATCCCAAAACAGCATACTAAATATGCACTCCTCGGTCTATGCTTTCCTCAGGCCATGCGCGAGATTTTTGCACGCCGTCTCATCACTGTTTGTGACCCGACCGAACGTACAGAAAACGTCTTCAATTTTCTAACATCACCAACATACATATGACGTTCTTCCAGCACCCTTTCTCAATTCTTCTTCGTGAATACGATCCCGCAAATCGAGCGATATTTCCAAGTGTGCGGTAAACTTGAGTTTGTCAGAAACGGCGCACATCTACGTCTCATTGGTCTCCATTCGGTAAATCGAATCGATAGTATCGGAGTCCAAGAAATAGCCCAGACGTGTATACGAATGTAGACATATGCGTATATGCATACACGTGCATGTGCGCGTAGACGGTCGTAATTCTAGACTAGGTGGTAGCCGGTACACAGTGACGGTAACGACACTCGGGCAATTCTAGCTGTTCTTAGCCAGGGCTGGTAGGTAGAGAATATTAATTTCCTCTTTGCTTTCGCGAGCTGTATCAGGAGCCTGCGCATATGAGCTCTTATGTATACGGATATGTATATGGGGAGTTGCACCGTGACACAAAAGGGCGTAAGTCGTCCGGTCTTGTCACTCTGAGTCCAATGTGGGCTAGGCCACTTTGTTGGTGAACGCGGTCGGTATGAACATTGGCAGTGCTCGTCCCTCGGGCAGTGAAACTGGAGCCCATCGACCAATCATTGCAACGACCGTATAGGCCAGAGAAAAATGGAGAAAAAGTCCCGGAGAGTCAGGGAAAGAGGGTGCAATGGAGAGAGAGAGAGAGGGGAGAAGAAAGAGAGAGTGAGGAGAGGAAGGAGAGAGAGAGAGAGCGAGAGAGAGAAATTATACCTGGAACAGCATCGACAATGGGCCCTCTAAATTATTGTACCAGTTTCTCGCGGCCGAGTTTATTTTCTCAGGGGGTGTCGCTGTTCTCCACTTCTGCTACCGCTGTACCGATCCCATGGCGAACACTCCCGTGCACAATCCTGCCCCAGCCATGCACGCGGGGATACGCACACGCGCAGACCTTCGCGCAGCCGCGAAATGCGAGGGGCATAAAAAACAACAACAACAACAACGATGAATTATTGCCCCGGTCCCTGTGGCCCGACCCATTATGTTGAATTATCATCAATCATACCGGAGGAAATTAATAAAAGCCAACTTTCTGCGCACACGATTATACGTGCATTCGTTTTCATGCGTTTCTCTTTTCTTTTCCCCCATCTTTTTTCACCCCGCCACGCACTCTCGTCGTTTTTTGGTCATTCATCTTTTATTTATCATGCCGGATTCTCGCTTCGTACGCGGCGTCAGGGGGATGATGATGGTACTCCGGATAGAGAAAAATGATGGCTAGAAAAGAGTACGCGATGGGCGAGAAATTGTTGAGGATCGTTCGTAGCGTCGATTCCCCTTCTGCCCTGACTTATCGTCGTGCCGGCAAACACGTCTCATCGATTCGTCATTCCAGTCTCGCGAAGCGAACAAAAAAGAGCCCAAACACTACTTACGTGTACGCATTGCGGAAATTCTTTTGAAAGAGGACGCGGAAAAATTCTCGACACGTTTCGAAGACAAGAGAAAATTGGCCCGGCCAATGGCGAGGTTGCTCGTCGCAATCGGAGAACCGCGTCGCACATAGCCAACTCGTACCAATTCGTACCATTCGTATCAACTCGTACCAGTTCGGACAAAGTCGTACCAATTCGTACCGATTTGTGCCAATTCATGCCAGTTCGTACCATTCGTGTCAATTTCTGCCAATTCATGCCAATTCGCACCAATTCGTACCAACTTGTACCATTTTTTTACGAATTTGTGCCAATTGTGCCATTCGTAGCAATTCGTACGAATTTATGCCAACTCGTGCCAATTCGTACCAATTTGTACTAATTCATGCCAATTCGCACCATTTCTTGCCAATTTGTGCCCATTCATGCCAATTCACACCAATTCGTACCGACTTGTCCGATTCTTACCAATTTGTGCCAATTCGTACCAATGCGTGCCATTCGTACCAATTTGTGCCAATTCCTGCTAATTCGTACAAATTCGTACCGTTCGTTCCAATTTGTGCCCATTCATGCCAATTCGCACTAACTCGTACCGACTTGTACCAATTCGTGCCATTCGTACCAATTTGTGCCAATTCGTACAAATTCGTACCAGTTCGTACCAACTTTTACCAATTCATGTCAATTCGTGTCATTCGTATCACTCGTACCAATTCATGCAAATTTGCACCAACTCGCACTAATTTGTACCAATTTGTATAAATTCGTACCAATTGTACTAATTCATGCCAATTCGCACCATTTCTTGCCAATTTGTGCCCATTCATGCCAATTCACACCAATTCGTACCGACTTGTCCGATTCTTACCAATTTGTGCCAATTCGTACCAATGCGTGCCATTCGTACCAATTTGTGCCAATTCCTGCTAATTCGTACAAATTCGTACCATTCGTTCCAATTTGTGCCAATTCATGCCAATTCGCACTAACTCGTACCGACTTGTACCAATTCGTGTCATTCGTATCACTCGTACCGATTCATACAAATTTGTACCAACTCGCACTAATTTGTACCAATTTGTGCTAATTCGTGCCATTCGTACCAATCGTACTTTCGTGACAATATCAGAAATTGCATGTACGTATTGCGTGGGAGTCAACTGGAACCGCGACTCAACAAAAGCGTTTCCCAACGATTCGTCGATACCTGTGACTTTGGGAATTTGTCCCGCGGCCCTCGAGGTCTTGTTTTCGAGGAGTTACAAATATCTTAGACAAACTGGTGAACGTAAGAGTCGCCTTGACTGTAGAATAGTCGCGTTGAAGAGACTCGACAAGCGTGGACGTAAAACTTAATTAGCTTGGGACACTTATTATTTGAATATAATTTTAAATTGCCAGCAGGTTTCAAGGGTTCCGGAACTACTGGAGGACCCTATGATCGCTCTCTGTGGTATTCTAGTAACCTCTTGGTTTGAAAATCTGAAAAAATTCACGGAAATAGCCCTTCGTGGGTACTATCTAGTAAGATTAGTTTGATTACTTTAGTGTAATTTTTCAGTAAAGAAATACAACTTTTACTTTGACATGATCCTGCTATCATTTTGACACCATTCGAAAAGGTTTACATTTCAATGATGATATGATTAAAAATATTAAATTTAAAAAAGGCTAGTACAACGATGGCTAATGCAATTGCGGACATTTTGGTTTCTTTTAAATTGAGAATCGGTCACTTATAGGTAAAGTTGTGATTCCGGCTAGGTCGAGAAAAGTCGTTTCGAGAAAAAACGCGATTGAAAGTTTCAGTATACGTAAATCGTTGCGTTACCTGTTCTCGCTAAATCATCTGTAACTTGATCAATTTTCCATACGTCAACTTGACATTTTCATACATATTCTTGAATATGTATACTTTGAGAAAATGCTAAATACATTGGCTTTTTCACCCGTCACAGTGGTGTCGCGCCTTAATCCGTTTATGAAAACAAGAATTATCCTTAAATCGCAAAAATCCTGTGTACTTCTTTAGAGAATCTCTCTCAGAAGCTACACTTAGAATTTCAAGTCCATCCAACGAAAACTGCCCGAATTATGCGTTCTCCCGATTGCAAAAACGTACAATAGTTTAGCGAAAAGTGCGTTTAAAGTTTCAAAACCGATCTCGGAGCTACTACCCTAGGGAATTGAAGCTTCCATTCGAGTTCTGCGTCCACCAACCTCGTTCGACCACCATTTCCATATTTACCCTACAACGATCGGACGAAACGACACCAAATTGCTACTTCCACCGTCTACTTTCTGTTTCGTGCGTTCCTGAGTTCTCGAAGGCCACAAAAAAAACGTCAAAAAATTTCCAAAATTGTCTCACCCATTCCTTCTGTACATCACTCTCGTATCGTTTGTACACCATCTACGCCAACACCTAAAGAGGAAACAGTCTACGTCTCTTTCACGCCTTCAGCCTGCCGTGGCTCGCCAGCTGATTTCTCATCACTGAACAGCCTTTGTTCACGCCGAGCTGACGATAAAACGATCACCGGACAATAATCCCACAAAGATCATTACGACGGTCCTGCCGACCATTGAATAGCCTCAAAAAAAAACAAAACAATGGGCAGCTTCGAGAAAGTTGCAACAGCCCGAGCTACGCGTTTGTCCGGATCAGCGAAGATTCCACTCGACCCAGTTGAACATATGTTCAGCCTTTAGAAACAAACGAAAGAAGAGGAAGAAGGAGGAAAAAAAACGAAGTAGCGCAGCGACGATCAATCACTGCACGTGCGATGTGTAATGTCCCTGAGGTTATCTACCCAGTGGTTAACCCGATGTTGAGGGCGATCCTCAAGGCTAGCGACGGGCCGGATTAACGTCTGCTTGATGTATACGCGTCGTCCGTGGTGCACACGTACACCGAGCGATCTGGGTGATGAAGTCACTCGGGATCGTCCCGTCTGGAGCAGCCAAGAAGCTGGCAAAACACAAGACTGGAATACATCCGCGGAAGAAACCAAGCAAACAGAACCAGCGAGAGAGAGAGAGAGAGAGAGAGAGAGAGAGAGAGAGAGAGAGAGAAAGAGAGAGAGACGATAAATTTCTCGAAAGGTTTTCGTATATAGCCAAGACTACGTACGAGACTTGGGATTCTAATGGATTTATTTAGCCAAGAAGTTAGCATGACCGGAGCGAGGCTGACCAGGACTATCGGACAGTTCGAGGCTCGAACTGAGCCGCTCAGCAAAAAGAAAGAAACGACCGTGGAACGAAAAACAAAAAAGACCAAAAAACCAAAAAAAGAAACGCACATACAAAAACGGAAAGAAAAAGCTGCAAACAGTAACGCGCGTGGGACGTTTCTCTGATGGAACTGCAAGAAGACGTTCCCTATTATAGCATTACATTATCTTTCTCTCTTTCTTTGCCCACATTCTTCTCTCCGTACTCCTCCAGGCCGAGTTCGCGCGCGCGCCGAGCAATTGTATAGAGGCGAATATCTCTCCCTCGTGCTTTCTGCTACTCTGCTCGTTTCTCGTCTCGACGTTCCCGAGATCCGAGAGGGTAGAGAGACGGAGAGAGTGATTGAGAGATGGGCCCGAGTGCGAGGGGGGGGGGGGGGGGGGAGGTGGTGGTGGTGGTGGTGGTGGTAGAGTGTCAGTGTACAGGCAAGTAAGACAAAACCCAAGAGTGGTGCCACGTCCAGTACAGCGAGACAAGGAGAGGAGCTTTCCAAATGGATTTGTCTGCCAGCTTCAAGGTCGCTTGACTTATCGCCCCCCCCCCCTGCTGCCTCCCTCTTTGGTGTGTAACTCTCGCGCGCGAGTAGTCTTCTCTCGCTCTCGATATATATAGGTACATACACGTGGACGCATGCCTCTATCCCTTATGGAGGATCGTCCAAGGCACCCGCACCATGGGCGAGTGGACGGACGTGCAAGAGGGAGAGAGAGAGACTCGAGACTTGGGCGAAGGGAGTGAACGCGTTGGGAGGAGAATGAGAAGACCCCGACAGCAGGCTAGATCTCTCGCTTGTCCTGGGGGAGTCTTAGACCAAGGAGTACAATCACTGCATATAGATGTCGAAGGGACGTCAAGTGAATCGCTGATTTTAACGCCGGCTGGGATATGACCCTTCTGAATGACGATGGAATTTTGGATAAAGGGTCTCGTTTTCACAATGTTGATGTCTACAACGCTGCAAGTTCGTTTTTCAACTTTACAATTACTTTATATCTCATCTGTGTAAACTCGGTGATCCACCAACTGTACGAGAGTCTCAAGTTTGCAATGTTGTACCTCTACATCGATCTACCCTTATGATTATCCCTACAACGTACTTATTCGGATTGGCATCAACTATACAATGCAGATTTGCAATATTGCATCAACGGGGTCGTCTGGTGCAAAGGCCATTTTTTAATACTTTTTTGGGAATTTTTTTTTTGACCAACCATTAAAATAAGATAATTCATAAATTGTATATCATTTTTATTAACATTTAAACAAACTTTGTGAATTTTTTGAAGTCATTATATAGAATATAGTCGGAGATACACAGCCCAACAGAAACGCACATATAAAAAGGGGTGCTCCACTGCTGCCATGATTCCGGCCATTCTGCTTATCTGAAATAAAAAAAAAACCAAACGCAATTTTAATCGTGAGACTTGAGGCTCTACATGGAACTAAAATAAAGTTAGAATTCCAAAAAATATATTTTTTCAAGCTTTAGAAAAAAAAATCAATTTTTCGTATTTTTTGGGGTCTATATAGCTGATAAAAAGAAAACCAGAGAAAAAATCTTAATCATTTTAGTTCAACTTGTAGTTATATGTGTACTAAAGATGCTGTATCAATTTGAGCAGAATCAATCAAATTGTTTTTGAGGTATCATTGCATCAGTTTGAAAAAATCGTGTTTTGAGAAAAAACGCGTTTGAAAGTTGTTGTATATAATTCATAATAAAAAAAATGGTGTCACCATCAATCTGCTGTGCCTGGACCGTAGAGTACACCTCCCTCTTCTTCAAAGAAGTCATGCAAGGCCGTTTTACTCTTCTTTTGATCTGACACACTAGACGACCCCCTTAATTCTATAATGTATGAACTCTACAAGAACTTTGAGTACGCAACGTTCAACTGGGAAATATTCTTGTTAGCTCTACAACAGCTGATATGTCAGGTGTATTCTTCATTTAAGGAGAGATGTACACCTAGATGGTCGAGGTCGAGGATTTAGAAGCTATGAACATTCCGTCGACCGTACAAGACCTACACTATGGGCCTAGTATCAATGATTCCATGTAAGTTGACAAATTTTATGATTTATTCATTCCCAAATTTTCAACCGCGTTTTTCTCAAAACCACTTTTTTCAAATCGGTACCCAAAATTTCTCGAAAACCAATGAACCGATTGCCTCGAGGTTTTTTGTGGTTATTCTATACACCATTATCTAGTACTTGTCATATGATTTTTTTCTGTTACTTAGTTTTTGTTTTATAGGCAAAATAATAACTAATTTTTGGCCCAAAAATCACTATTTATGTTCAAACGTCCGCCATTTTGTCATAAATCGATATTTTCAAAATCGGCTATGACAAGTACTAGATTATAGTATCTAATTTAATAATCTTTTTGGTTTTTATTGCAGATGATTTTTAAAGAAACGCCAGTGGGTAGCGTATGCGCAGATTTTTTTACGACGTTCCAAGGATCATACAATATCCTTGTATATTTTTGATGTTTTTAAATAAAGAAAATTAAACATATTTTTGAATGTATATACTTATAGATAATTAAAAACCCAATCCGAAATTTCAAAGTTTTCTTCGAAAAAATCACAAAAATGACCCTTTTTCCGACTCCTACGTGTATATCTCCCCTTAAGAAGAAAGAAAGAAATATATATATATATATATATATATATATATATATACATTGAAGAAGATATTTTACATTCTCATACGCTGTATGGGCCAAATTCGTGAATTTTATTCCAATGCGAGTGAGAATACGTTTTTTAGCGATTAAACATATTTTTCATACATTTGTCCACGAATGTTTTGATTTTACCCCGATTTTCAAATTAAAACCCCTCTTCCACCCCCTAGTAAGGGTCGCAAGTGAAAGATAATGCCATAAGGGATCGTCCATTAATCACGTGAGGTTTTTTGGCCACTTTGTGAGCCCCCCCCCCTACCCCATGGTGATATGTGGTGAGGTTTCTGTTATCCAAATCCTCGCCTCCCCCCTATTTGAGCCTCACATAAATTATGGACGACACCACATCACCATGGGGGAGGGGGGCTCACAAAGTGGCCAAAAAACCTCACGTGATTAATGGACGATCCCTAAATCGGAATAACGGGCGATTTCACCTATAGGGTGACATTATTTTTGCTGTAGACTGCGAAAAACATCCTGTTTCTCTCAAGTGTTCAAACATAGTCGCTTGGGTGTTAATAGGCTAATATATCACTTTTTCAATTGATACACCTGATATATCAGCTATTGTAGAGTTAACAAGAATATTGCCTAGTTGAACGTTGAGTACTCAAAGTTCTCGTAGAGTTGATACATTAAAAAATTAATGCATATTGCAAATCCGTCATTGTTTAGTTGATACCAATCCGAATAAATACGTTGTAGGGATAATCATAAGGCTAGATCGTTGTAGAGGTTCGATATTGCAAACTTGAGACTCTCGTTCAGTTGGTGGATTTCCGAGTTTATAAGGATGAGAGATAAAGTAAAGTAAAGTTGAAAAACGGACTTTCAACGTTGTAGACATAAACATTGTGGAAATGAGACCCTTCCGAGTGGAGGATTTTGTGGAAATTGCACAGGCGAAACAATGCAGTTATTGCAGACGAAGTTTCAAGGTCGTCTTATCTCGCGCCGCGGCGATGTGCATTGGCCACCAAGATCGTGCGATTTGACGCCATGGGACTTCTTTCTTTGGGCTTTTCTGAAAGGAAAAGTGTATGCCAATGATCCACAGATCATTCCGGAGCTCAAGGAAGCGATTGGACGCGCCATTCATGAAATTAGTCAGCAATTATGCCAAAATGATATTTGAAATTTCGTCAAAAGAGTGAACGTTTGCAAACAGGGACGAGGCGGCCATTTATCGGATATTGTGGTCCACACATAACCTCCATGTTTGTACCTTATATTAAAATAAAAATAGTCGTACTTTTCGAATAAATAATACGTTTTATTAAGGGGCCAGTCCACTTTGGAGCCACGAAAAAAAGCTATTTTCGCGATTTTTTTTTTGAGGATTTTATAAAAGATATGAATATGAAAATTGTTAGGCTTGATAAATAAAGTCTTGAAATGCATTTAAAAAAAATTAATTCATTTTTATCCATTTTTAAGTACAAAAACTATAGTTTAACGTAACGCCTGAAAAATAGGTGGGCTAGGTAGCTCCATCACAACTCGGCAACGGCTTGTCGGAAACAAAAAAATCAAAGTCCATTAGATTTAGTATGACACCAGCTACAAAATGACTCACGAATATAAAGTTTTATCAAAAAATAAAAAAATGGCAGATGAAAAACAAAAAAGTATTAAAAAACGCGTTTTTTTGCAGTTTTTCACAAAAAAGAGTAAAAATCAAAATTTTAAACTTTAAATTTTGTAAAAATTTAAAGTAAAAATCAAAATTTAAAACTAAAAGAGTAAAAATCAAAATTTAAAACTAAAAAAAAGAGTAAAAAACAAAATTTAAAACCATCGAAGGTCATGCTGCGAATCATGTTTACAATATGTGGTTCAAATTTCAAGAAAATCGGTTTATTGGTTTTAGAGATACGATAGAGCTAGATTTCGAAAACGTTGTTTCGAGAAAAACGCGTTTGAAGTTTATACAGGTAGACGAAATGAGGTCCTGACGTTCAGGTAAAAAAAAAAACATACTTCGAGAGCTCGGATTTTCATACAATTTTGACACAATATTTCTGAATGTATGTACTTTCGAAAACAGTTAAAAAAATCAATTTTTTGAAATTTTCGAAGTGGACTGGTCCCTTAATAAATTAAAATGCCAGGTCATTTTGAGACACCCTATATAACATGCATGCTGTATATGTCAAAGTATATGCGCGTCCATAGATACCCGATTGAAAAAAGGGCGCGACGCGCGTGATCCTAACGGGTTAAAGTTACGGATGTTAGGCCGCTCTTCATCGCGTTGCGGTTGCGACGTGTTTCGTGTTATTGCACGTATATACGTGTATTTCCCTGGTATAGATGCAGCAGCGGCGGCAAGCTCTCCGTTGATGCTTCTGCATGAGAGCGTGCTCTCCAATGCGGAGCTACAAGGTGCACAGCTCCGCAGCTTGCTCTGTGTCTCGTTGTTGTCGTCTTCGTCGTCGTCGCGGCAGTGAACGAGCGTGTTTTACGCGCGTGGGACGTGCGAAGGTCTCCCATTTGAGTATTTTCATTTCTCTCTCTCTCTCTTTCTCTCTCTCTCTCTCTCTCTCTCCCTCTCTCTCTTTACGTCGTTTGCCTCTTCCTGCTTCTTCTTTTATTGTTGTGTACTCAAATAATGATACTCACCCGTGTGAGAGCAATTTCGGGGATATTCTACGATGTATGGATGTAACGACAATGAATCGCATTCAAATATGCCAAACATCGAATCCCGGATCAGCAACTTCGAGAAGCTTAAAATATCGCATTGTGATGGACTATTCGTTTTATTAACGTCTACGAAGTCACGAAACTGTCGCTCGCCGCGTTAAATTCGTCACTTAGGATTTTGGAAACTTCAGAACTAAAAGAAATTTGGACTCACTCAAGTAGACCCAGAATTATGATATTATTTTCAATGTTACTTCGTATATTATATCACAAGATTAATATTAATTATGTCATTTACAAAATTATATATTCAGACATGGGATAATAAAATGAGCGAATAAATAAATATTATATATATTAGGGTGTGCGGAAAAAAATCGATACTTTTTTTTTCGGTTGCATCCACCAAAAAAGGTGAATTAAGGTAAAAAAGTGGAGAATCCTCGAAGGAGAGCTCAAAAAAAAATTATTTCGAATGGCGCATTGCATTTGAATATTTTCCATAAGAATAACCCAGGAAAATATTGGGATTTCTGAATGTCGTAGTGCAACTCGTCAGAAAAAAATCACACAAAGATGTCATTAACATATTCTCATGGAGAATCGAATTTCCAACAAAAAAGTTTTTACGAAAAATTAGCTCAGAACAACCGTTCAAGTGGAATCGCTATATGAAATTGAATTGATAAAAAAAAATAATTCCGAAGGCTGTAAAAATCGAATGTTTCGCTTTACGAAAAAAATGTTTAGCTTTTTTTGTAGAGAATGTTCTGTTCTAACATACAATTTGCATGGAATCGGTCTCAAAATATTTCTCTGATACAAAAAAGAATCAAGTACAACAAGAAATATAAAAGAAACGACGTCCATCGTTGATCGTGTTCCGAAAAGTTTTATTCAATGAATTTGGTTTAAGAAGATAAAATAATTTGTTTTTACATTATAATGCTTGATAATCATCGTTCCTTTTTTTAAAAGTCTGTTTGTTGCAATTAGGGTATTTCTGTCGATGATTTTGCACTACGCCCAATAAATATTGCAGCTGCTCTTCGTTTTTTGTTAATGAACCGTTATATGCTTCCATCAAAGTGACACCGCGTTCGGCTACGTTATTAACGACTTTTGGATAAAAAAAATCTAAGCAACTCAAATAAGTGGCATTTTCCGGCCATAATTCAATATTTACTTTAAAAAAATCATGAGGTAAATTGAATTGCTGGAAAAGAAATAAGGATTCTTGAGTAACGAAATCGCTTATGTCTTTTTTCAGCAACATTTCCCAATCATTTTTCTTTAACAATTACTCACTCGGAAGGATTTTTGGATTTTTCTCGAGATTGCAGAGCTTGTACCATTTTTACCTTCACACTTATCGGCATAGCATTGTCGAAAAACGACAAAGCAACAATTTTCTCGTTAGAGTACCACAAGTGACTAGCTAATTTTTTCGAGGCAGCCTCCCCTACTACAGGATTCACTTCGCAATAACGAATGAAATTTTGTAGCAGTGACAGATCTTGATTTGGGGCCAAAATGGAGGAAAAACGTCGCGGTTTTTTGTAGTACATTCAACTCTTCATCAGAATATCTTAATGACATTTTTGTGAGATTTTTTTTCTGAAGAGTTTTACTGCGACGTTCACAAGTGCCAATATTTTCCTGTGTTATTCTTATGGAAAGTATTCAAATGCAATGCGCCGTTCGAAATAATTTTTTTTTGAGCTCTCCTTCGAGGATTCTTCTTTTTTTACCTTTATTCACCTTTTTTTGGTGGATGCAACCGAAAAAAAAGAATATCGATTTTTTTCCGCACACCCTAAGATATATATATATATATATATGTATGTATATATATATATATATATATATATATATATATATATATATATATATACACATATATATATAAATATGTATATATATATATATTTACTTATTTATTTAATTATACAAACTTATAATTTTGTACACGGTACTATTCATATATAATTTCTTTGAGTTCAAACGTATACCCTCGTGGGGTTTCACCTATTACCCTCCCCAATTCAAGCCTTTATCATCACTCCCTACTTCGCTAATCTAACCTAACTCCCGTTGCGTCCCAGTCGCCGTAAGCGGGAAAATACCTTTAGGCCAGGAAAAAATGGCTGATTTTCATTACTTTTTTTTATCACAAAAGGAAAGATCTTTTAACGGTTTTTGAGACTTGGGGTATGTTTTATTACTACTTTTGGCTGTTACGTGGATTTTTTTGTTTTATTAATCTTTAAAAATGTCGGAAGTATGACACGGTCTTTTAAACAGCACTTTCAAAACTCACGTGACGTATAGCTAAAAGACTAATCGACCGATTCTGATGAAATTTAGTATAAATCTTTCTAACCTTATTATCTAAAACATGACCCTAAATGTTTTTTTAAATTTTTCTAAAAGAATTTTTCATTGCTAAATGTAGCCATTTTTCGGGAAAAATTGAATCTTTTTGGTTCGAAGCGTACCATTTCATCGATTATATTTTCATGACTTTCCTATACGGTAAGACGTCTCAAAATCATATATCTGAATGTATAATCGATATTTTTTTATTTACCTAACTATTTTGACCTCAATTTATTATATACGGTCATTCAATTAGTTTATTCTCTTCCAACGTACAATATAAATATGTACTTCATGTTTTTTTTCCATTAGAGTGGACATGAAAACCACTAAAAGCAAATAATGCCCACAGCTGTGTTGAAATTACACACTTCAGATATGCAGTGTGGTGTGTGCTGCGCTTTGCGACCTCGTCGTGCCTTCCTCGCGACATGCCCTCCCGTCCCCGGTCTCCGTTGGCTGTTCACTCCTCCGTCGTGCTGGGCCGCGAAAAACAACCCTCGAGACGCTCCCAATCTTCCCGTATATATACTTATAGGTATACAGACGTATAGGCGGCGCTCGGAAGGCACAGAGTTCTCGGGGAGTTCAAATGGATTTATCTGGTGGACGTTCCTCGAGGTCGTCTCGAGGATATATGTTTATTTATATACAGAGAGCTCAAGGAGTCCTGAGATATCCGAGCGGCTCCCAATAAGCCTGGCTCGATATATTTGTGCCGTGTGGCTTGTGTGTACGTGTGTGCAAGGCTGACCTAGACACCCGATACGCTTCTGCACCTTCTTCACCTTCTCCTTATCCGGCGTCTTCTTTGTTTTCCGATTTTCCATCCATTCGCCGCTTTCAAGCAGAGGAATGTGATTGGCTGAAGAATCGTTGGAATTCTCTCCCTAGGGATTAATCACCACCTCCTAGGGACTAATCCCTACCTTCTAGGGGCTAATCAGCACATCCTAGGGGCTAATCAACACCTCCTAGGAACTCATTGCTACCCCCTAGGTCCTAATTGCCACCTCCTAGGGACTAATCACCACCTCACCAGAGGAATGTGATTGGCGGAAGAATTATTGGAATCCTCTCCCTAGGGACTAATCGCCACCGCCTAGGAACTAATCACCACATCGCCAGAGGAATGTGATTGGCTGAAGAATAATTGGAATCCTCTCCCTAGGGACTAATCGCCACCTCCAAGGGACTAATCACGCTCTCCTGGGGACTAATCGCCACGTCCCTGGGGCTTATCACCACTTCCTAGGGACTAATTACCACCTCACCAGAAGAATGTGATTGGCTAAAGAATCGTTGGAATTCTCTCCCTAAGGACTAATCACGACCTCCGTGTGGTGATTGTGACTAATAACTAATTGCTACCTCCCTGGGACTATTCACCTCCACCGAGGGACTAATCACCACTTCATAATACCCACCTCTTACGGACTAAACAGCACCTCACCAGAGGAATGTGATTGGCTAAAGAATTGTTGGAATTCCCTTCCTAGGGAATAATGACCCCCTCCTAGGGACTAATCCACATCTCCCTGGGACTAATCACCAGTGACTAATTATCACCTCACCAGAGGAATGTGGTTGGTTGAAGAATCGTTGGAATTCTCTTCCTAGGGACTTCCTAGGAATCACCACCCGCCTGAGACTAATCACCACCTCCTAGGGACTAATCACCAATTCCCAGCGACTAATTCCGACCTCCTAGGGCCTAAACAGCACCTCACGAGAGGAATGTGATTGGCTGAAGAATAGGATTCTAGGGACGAATCATCACTACCCAGGGACTAATCACCACTTCCTAGGGACTCATAACCACCTTCTAGGAACTAATCACCATCTGCTAGGGAATAATCCTAATTACTAGAATTGATCCATTCTGGAGTTGATGCCTTCCGATGAAGATGATTCGCGCATTGTCACACCTGGTCGCGTTATTCACCGCTCGATCTTCACCTCTTCTGGACGGGGTTGAGAAGACAAAGAGCACTTGGATCACTTTTATTTTTGGAAAAAGAACGTTGTCAGGGCAAAAAACTAGCGGAGCCGTCGATGGGGAGCACCCGCGGAGGGTCCTGCCTCGGCAAACGCGTGACGAACGTCCTTTTTTCATCTCCTCCTTTCTCCCGGAGGATCCTGATGATCTTGAGAGTCACAGGAAACTCGCGATCTCACGCGTCCTTTCTTCCATTCTCCGCCAAGGATACGAATTAGCGTTTTCTTTTTCTTGCTCTTTCTCTTGTATTTCTGGATTTTTTCTGGCTCGTATCTCCACCGGGCTCCTTAGAATCCTCGAGGCCTGTTCCCTGTGGGACTCAAGGATAAGATCTCCCCCTTTCTCTCTCTCTCTTTCTCTTCGTCTTGTCGAAGAAATTTCCCATCGATATAAAGACGCCTACGTCATTCGCGTCTTTCCCTTAGCGCATATCCCGCGACGCTGTCTGGATGACTTTTACTGCGAAACTAAATAGCGCTTAATGTCCAAGAGCGTACACTCGCGAGCTAACAAAAGTCCCTCGGTATACATATATGTATACAATATGAGAGCCATTAGGACGAGAATCTCCGAGACTCTGCGTGTTCTTGAATCTTTTGGCAAGCGCCACGCCGAGACCGGCGAAGCCAAAATCATTTTACGGCCTCGCCCGACCGAAATTTATTTGACAACTGGGCGTAGCCCAAAACTCTCTTTCGTCTACCGAATCAGGCAATCTTTTCGTCCGAGTAGATAATACATATTTATGCTTCAGATGCTTTAATGGCGAATGAATATGGTGAAGCGAATACCGTTTGCTATCCTCACAATTTTCGCTGTAAAGACATTAATAACCATAATAATAATAATGGGATACGATCAAAGGAAACACTCGGGGGCTTAGTCACCACTGACGCCAAAAATGTTCATTCGGAGGTCGTTAATATGTAACAGGATTGGATGCAACTTAAAACGGAGCTTGACAAGTTTTTGTATAGATATTTTATCTATATGCAAGGTGCCCTGTCATGATTGGATAATCCTGCAACTGTCGATAGGTCAGATCATGTCTTAACATATGATGGAATTTCAGTTTAGTAAATGCCCCACGGTTTTCGAGATAAAAATCATTTGCTTTTGGCTTTTCGCATGCCATTTCTACAAATGATTATTTTCTTTGACCCCCCTTTTTAACAATACTCTTGGTTATTTGCTTTATCTAGAAAAGTCTTCTTTTTAACCTTAAATGTTAAGGAAACTTTACGAAAAAAAATTATGCAGAATTTTCATACAAACCAATTCGAACATCTGACTTTGATAGCCTGCGACGTAAAAAAAGTACTACGCATATCGTGCCAGTTACGTAAAAAAAAAAGAAATAACACGCGAAAAAACAAAAGCAGATTATTTTTTTCAAAAAATAACATTAAGTCCAAAATCTCGAAGCCCGAGGGACTTTTACTGAACTGAAACTCCAGCATATAGTAAGATATGATCTGACCTATCGACAGTTGCAGGATGATCCATTCATAATAGGACATCCTGTATACATTTTGCTCACAGCTGCGTTCGCGTCAATGTCGGGAATGGATTTTGGAGCAATAATTATTCTGAAAAATGCGTTTTCTATATACATTAAATACATACTAGATTCTATGTAGATTAATTGATGATGTATATTAATTAACTATTTTCAATTAATTAAGGAACTATTCAATAATTAAATAGATTAATTGACTCTTTTTAATTCATGAATCAACTGTTAATTTATTATATAGATGAATACATCATGGGGGAAAAACATAAAAATTGAGTACGAAGGATAACAGCTGATGAAACTTTTTTACATTAATGCTGAAGGGTATCCCCCGCCGTTGTCCTCTCAAAAGGATGATCTTATTCCTCAGCTTCTACTTGACGGATCGGGATGAATAAAAGCGTGGAAGAATTCCGAAAGGATTTAGTTCCCCATACCAAGGCCTTAGGGAAAAACCTTTCAGCGGTTTTCACACCAACTTTGCTGAAACGGACAGATAGATAACATTTTCAATAATGTTATATATAGTTTCAGTATCGTTTTCTGAGCCTACTGGTTCCATTCAAATCTGAAAAAAAACCGAACGTTCCGTACTCCGTTTTACGTCAGGAATATTTATTTACACAGTGGTTAAAGAAGTACTGCCGCGAATCGCTCTTGCGAAACAACTCGAAGAATTATTCGAAGGAAAGAATAATGTTTTTGCAGATTGATTTATTCGACGGCGTATTTCCAACATCGATAGTGTATGGTAACGTCAATACCAATGATGTATGTTAATGTGAATACAAATAAAACACGCTAATGGAAATCCGCAGAAAACGCACCGAAAGAAAGCGAAGTGTGCAAACACTTTTTCGTCACCCACTGTGTGTGTACGTAGGAGGTGGACGAGGGCATTGGAGAAGGTGCCTCAGCAGCTCCCGTGGGGTTCCGGGAAGATGTTCCCTCATCGCGTCGAATGTAGGAGGGTCCCCGAGGATTATAGCCCCAGAAGGAAGCCTGAGGTATTTATTCGACAAGGGTCAAATCCGAACACACTTTATGGATAGATAAATATCGGCAGTTCCTCTCGTGCTCCGCCGTTTTCCCTCCAAGAGTCTTTCGATGCTAGACTTCGCCCTGCCATTCGGTATCATCAACGTGATCCAGAATTTCGCAAAAAAAAATTAACTAAGCTCGGAAAATCCTATAGATAGAGCTGTTTCCTTAAACACTCGCAGAGTTTTCTTCCCCAAGATTGTCAAGATGATCGCGCTTTCTGCGTGCAATTCCTAAACTCCCAACAGACACAAAGTCCGCCATCAGGTGGAACTTTCTAGAGAATTCTCATTGGTTGACAGGCGCTTGTATACTGCGAATTTTATGAACGAACGTAAAGAGTTTTACGCCGCTGTGTATCACCATTGATCGCGGATTTGCACATGAAGTTAAACCCAAATAGACTTTGATTCGGGCATTGGGCTATTTGTGATTCTGGGTCGAATGAGCCAGTTCGAGTAGGTGTCGCTTACAGCTATAGGAAGTACACTTTTTGTTGATCGTAAAATACGACGGGTAGACAGGACCAAGAGAGGGAGGGAGGGAGAGAGAGAGAGAGAGAGAGAGAGAGAGAGAGAGAGAGAGAGAGAGAGAGAGAGAGAGAGAGAGAGAGAGAGAGAGAGAGAGAGAAAAGAGTCAAGAGTGGTGACGCGATGAGGGCTTCGAGTAGATATGGCAAAAGAGATCAGACTGGTGGCGAGCGTGCGTAGTCCCCAGGGTGGTATACACCACGCATTTGTGGCCACGCTCCTTGGGACACGGAGCAAACGGCATATACGTCGATTAACGGCCCCGCGTGACCAGCAGCGTTACATTCGCACACATACACACTCCCAGGGTTCCGTCTCGAACGATCGTGTACGGGGTCCACGCACGAGATACGCTATTTATATTTGCTGACTGCGGAGCAAGAGAGAGAGAGAGATGAGAGAGGTGGAGAGAGAGCGAGACGATGAGGAAACGTCATTGAGATTCTGAGAGAGCAAGGGAGAAAGGTATCAAGAGCCAGAGACGGAGAGAGAGAGAGACATGAAGAGCGAAGGATTCGAAAGAACGGACCAGACGTCGTCAACTTTTCATCCAGTGAGAGAGCGAGAGAGGAGGAGAAAGAGGGAGGAAGCGAGAAAGAGGGTCCCTCAATAAGGCAACAGGTAGGACGCAGCGCGTGTTTATCCGGGCGCCAGGAACAGCGATGATTCACCACATCGACCGCTTTGGAAAGCAAAGACGACAAAAAAAAACTACTTCCCAATCAAAATTGATTCCACTCCACTTATCCCAGTACAAATTTGCGACATATATTTCAGGTATAAATTAGACAAATTAGAGATCGTTTTCGACTCGGGATGGGACGGAAAATAAACCTAAACGAACCTAAATTAGCGTGCACAAATTTTCACATTTTTCTTGAGTACGGCGATACGAAAGGTTCCCGTTGATTTTGAACGTTTCTCTTCTCGACTCGCGCTCCCTGGCAGCATTTGTCATAGGGATTGAATTGGATTTCCATGATTGTCCGTACTTCCTAGTAGGGATCCAATGGGTCATCGCATTGGATCCCTATACTAAAACGACACGCCTGTGCCTACATTGGATTCTCGTCGGGATTCCCTATAGTAATGTACGAAACCAATTTGAATCCTAAAGGATTTTCACATCAGCGAACGAAATCCGATGCGATTCTTGGTGGATCCCTTCGTAATTTGTACGTTGAGTTTTATAAACGAAATATATGAATATATAAAATAAGTGGGGTCTTAAGGGAGAACACCATTGTGACGGGCCAAAAAATGTCGTTTTTCCGATTTTTTTGTCCGGTAGATTATTTATTTAGGGTTTGAAGAAGAAAGTATGTTATTAAGCATACATTGAACTTATTTCGTGTAAATTGGTATTTAATAATGTTCACAATTGACAACGTTATCAAGGTATTTTAGGCTCTGTATAAAAATATGGTCCAATAACCGGATACATAATTTCACAATAGTGGATCTGAATAATAGACATTTTTATAATCCATATAAATTTAGTTTTCGTTGTACGGAGCCGTTTTTTCGAGAAAAAAATCCACGAAATGGCGGGTGTTAAAAAAATAAAGTGTAGTTTTGGCGAAATGTTTACTTACATACGACGACTCAAAAAGTACTATATTTAAATAAAAAAATAGGATACGTACAACGATAATTACTGCAATTACGAAAAATTTGATTTTTCAAAATTGAAAATCGAACAATTACAACTAGAGTAATGATTCCGGCCAGATAGAGAAAAGTCGTTTCAAGAAAAAGGCGATTAAAAGTTTTAGTATACGTAAATCGTTGCGCTGCCTGCTCTTACCGAACTGTCCGTAACTTAGTCAATTTTCAATATTTCAACTTGAAATTTTCTTCAGATATTCTTGAGTATGTATACTTTGAGAAAATGCAAAAAAAAATCGATTTTTTTTATCCGTCACAGTGGTGTCCCGCCTTAAGAAAGTATAAACCTATCTCAAAAAAGTATAAATTTCTCAAAAAATATATCTTGAAAATCGATTTAAATCACATCACTGAAAATCCACTGTAATTATCGTTTGTTATTTATTTTACTGTACTTTGTCTTGTCATCACCACTCACGTACACGCTCACAAAGCGTGCAGGTTATGTTTCAACACGCCGAGTTTTATCTCGTGACTTTTCACATATTTTCGATTCGCACGTGGCGAGAATTCGCAAACGTCGTAGAGGAACAGTGGAGAATCCAATTGGATCCCAATGAGGGCTATTTATGGTGTCCCTAACAAATCTCTATCCCTATAGAGATGTGGGTGCATCTTGGGACTCTCCAACAAATTTGTGCACGGGATCCCGCGAGTTAATTTTTTTGGGAAATCCAACAAATTCCAGTTGAGAATTTCACATTAAAAAATCCGATTCCCATGTGCACTTTCCACGTGTGTGCGTCCCTATGAAATCCCTATAGGGATGCGGAAGAATCTGGAGACTCCCCATCAAATTTCTGCACAAGTCGACGTAATCTGAGCGGAGAAAAAATTCGCCTCAAGCTGTGCCACTCCCGTGACGGGAAAACCCCGTAACAGTGGAACACCGAGAGCCAGGGTGGAATAAAAAAAGAGGCAAAATAGAGAAGACGGTATAAAATGGAAGAAATAAAATTTAAAAAAGAAGGAATGGGAATAAAACGAAGAGGATGAAGAAGAATGAGTTAGATCCTCGTGGATTGCGGATCGTTCGCGGGATCGTTTGCGCGGTCTCTCTCTCTCTCTCTCTCTCTCTCACTCTCTCGTTCTTTTCCCCCGTTTGCACAACCGACAGATGGGATTATCTGATCTTGAATCTAGCCCTGAGGATGGCTCTCGCGCGCGCGTATAATTGCCATCGGCGAGAGAGAGGGAGAGAGACAGAGAGAGAAAGAGTAGTACAGAGTGCATGGCTTGCCGCCTTCTCGCGCGTCGCCTCGCGGGAGAATGAGAAGCTATACACCGAAACTCTCTCTCTCTCTCTGTCTCTGTCTCTGTCTCTCTGTCTCTCTGTCTCTGTCTCTGTCTCTCTGTCTCTCTCTCTCTCTCTCTCTCTCTCTCTCTCTCTCTCTCTCTCTCTCTCCCTCTCCCCCTCTCTCCCCCCTCTCTCCCCACTCCCCTACTCTCCCCCCTACTCTCCCCACTCCCCCACTAATCTACTGTTAGCCAACATGTATATAGATGCAACGGGTTCTAAATATCATCCCTCCAAAGCTAAAAGAGATTCAAGCATTTTTGTTTTCTTCGATCATATCCACAGTGAATGGCGAGACCGAGCGAGAAGTGTTTACGCCCAGAAAAGGTAGAGAAAGAGAGGGAGAGAGAGAGAGAGAGAGAGAGAGAGAGAGAGAGAGAGAGAGAGAGAGAGAGAGAGAGAGAGAGAGAGAGAGAGAGAGAGAGAGAGAGAGAGAGAGAGAGAGAGAGAGAGAGAGAGAGAGAGAGAGAGAGAGAGAGAGAGAGAGAGAGAGAGAGAGAGAGAGAGAGAGAGAGAGAGAGAGAGAGAGAAAGAGAGAGAGAGAGAGAAATGTTTATTTTTAGGGTGAGAAAGAGAGATGTTTGTTTCAAGGGAAGAAAGAAAGCGAATCAAGGCTGTGAACTGGAGAATGTGCGTGCAGCTATGCTACCAGGGAGAAAGAGACGAACGTTTTATCCCTCGGTGGCGCGGTGCGGTGGATATTCCCTCGCTGCGCTTCTCGCTGAGCTACGAGAGAAAAGAGCGAGAAATATGGCAACGAAGTAGGTAAAGCCGGGAGAGGATCAGACGACGGAGTATAATAGTGGTAGAAAGAGCTGGAAGGATCTCTTTCCCACTGTCCACCTCTCTCTCTCTGTCTCTCTTTCTCTTTCTCCCTCTCTCTGTGTGTCCCTCGTTCTCCGTGCCGCAGAAGCTGAACCATAGCTAGGAGAGAACAGTCGAGAGCGCGTCCGCATGAATCTACGGAGCCTCGGGTAAGAGAGTCTACCCGATAACGATCGGCCACCGCGAGGAGAAGCATCACTTGGAAGCTGCGCGAAGAAGAGGAGCAAGGCATCGGAGAGGCCAAGCGAATCGATGCTAGCGAGCATCTCTAGCAGCTCTTCTTCTCATTCGTCTTCTTTTTATTCCTCTTCTTTCATCTTCGTCTCTCTTGTCTATATATCCCTTCGTGCAAGAGCTATTTCTCTCTCGCTCGCCGTTTTCTACACTTTTACCTATCCCCCCTGTGGCACCTGTCCACCCAAGTAGATAATAACGCCGCGGCCCTCCGAGCCCCACCAGAGGAATCGGCCGCCTGCCAGCCACAGCCTGATTGCTCGACTGCTACCTGCCTCTGGCTCGATTCTTACCTTCTTCTTTTCTCTCTCTCGCGACTTCTACCTCACTTGTGCCAGTTCTCGAGGGACTCTTGGTACTCCCCTTCCCCGGAGCCGCAACCGCGTTGCCGCAAACAGCCCTCCCTCTCTCTCTCTCTCTCTCGCCCCTCTATTTTTCCTCTCTTTTGCTCCTGTTCCTCTGATGTTCTCCACTGTTCACCAACATACCGCGATGTTTACGCCTTGGCGCAACCTTTCGTGCACCCTTAATTCACGCACAGGCGACCATTCTGCAACGTCGCCCTTCCATCACTCCTCCGACGCGCCGGGACGATCGTTACAGTCAAATTTGAAAGCTAGCAATTAGCTAGAAAGTTTCGGTTACAGCCGCGTATTTTTGGTAGCTACGGGCGAAAGGAGAGGGACGGGCGCAGGGCGACTGCTGATTAAGGGAGGCCACCACTGTGACGGGCCGAAAGAGTTCGATTTTTCAGAATTTTGTTTCGTTCGGTAGATTATGTATTTGGAATTTGGAAAAAGGTATGCTATTAAGCGTGCATTGAACTTATTTGGTGAACATTTTGGCGAAAAAGCAGATTAATCGAAATTGACGAGGTTGTATAGGTATTATAGAGCCTCTGTATAAACATCGTGGTCCAACGGCCCGATCGATAAGTTGACAATGCTCGATCTGAATAATGAAAATAAAAAAGGTTTATCTATATGGTACCTGGGGGTAATGAGGCATAGCTAAGGGATATTCGAAATAAAATGAAAAATATCAAATTTAATTGACATATTTTAATCATAATCATTATTTAAGTTCAGTTTCTGTACCATAAACAAAAACAAAATTAAACATTTTCATAGACCTTGATAGTAGGCCTCATTTTACTACGGTAGGATAGCATACTTAAATAATCAAACTATACGTAATATATTTGATATTTGAGATCAATAATCCTCTACAGCTTTATATGAAATCAAAGTTCCTCTTTGCACTGCTCGGACAGCTTAGTGGGTTAATACCCACTTGGACGGGATTTTTCGAAATTCAACGCTTAAGGGAGAAAAAGGGCAGCAAAGTTTGTTTGGAAATTTAGAAAAATCTGGTCGGGTTTACTTGAAACTTTGCATTTTACGTGGTTTTTGAAATTTTATTTGGTATTTCGCTTTTGACACACTTAATGAGACACGTATTTCAGCGTTTTTAGAAATTCAACCCCCTACGGGGAAAAAAGGGTGGCAAGGTTTGTATGTAAAATAAAAAAATCTGGTCAGAAGATTTACTTGAAACTTATTATTAAAGCTTTATAACACAATTAATAAAACACGTATTTTAGCGTTTTTTTTTCCCGAAATTCAACTCCTAAAGGAAAGGGGTGGTCAAGTTTGTACGGAAAATTAGAAGAATCGGGTCTTTATCGGGAAATTTATTTGAAACTGTGTATTACTGCTCCTAGACATAATTAACCCCTTCGTTGACATCGACGCAATAGTGCGTCAACCTTTATTTCCCTACTTAACTTGCCCTGATTTGAAATCGGAGCCTCACTCGGGGTTTTTTGGGCTCGCTGAATCAGAATTTGAATATTTAAAATGGCGGCGCCAATATGGCGGACAAAAATCAAAATGTTTACTCGATTGAGATGAAAATTAGTACTCCGGGATTTTTGAGGTCGCTTAATACGAATCTGAACTTTAAATTTTTTAATTCAAACGGCGGCGCTAGAATGGCGGACCGGAATTGAAAATTTTACTCGAATCAATCCGTATTATTTGTATTTTCATTCTCCATATTTGTTCGTCATTGTGAATTCCTGAATGTTTAGTTCAGATTCGTAATCAGCACCCTCAAAAACCCCAGAGTACAAGTTTTCAAGATAAAAAAAAATGTCTTGCCATTTTGGGCACTTTTTGTCGAATTCTCTCTGCCAACGGAGGGGTTAATTAAATTTCAGCCTTTTTTGGAAATTCAATCCTCAAGGGTAAAAGGGGGTAGCAAGCTTTGTATGGTAAAAGAAAAATCTCTGTTCAGAAATACTTGAAACTCCGTTTTATTAATGCTCTTAGACAGAATTCTACGTGTTCCTTAATGAAACATTTCAGGAGCACATTTCATTACGGAGCATTCAACACGACTCTACGCGAGCGAAGCCGCGGGCGGAAAGCTAGTAATCTACATAAATGTAGTTCTCGTCCTTTATCGACACAAATCACGAAATAGCGGGTATAAAAAAAGTTTAATTTTGGTGAAATTTTTACTTATATTCGGAGGTTAAAAAAGACAAACAAAAAAACAAACAAACAAAGACGTACAACGTTAGCTATTGCAATTTCGGAAAAACTGGTCTTTTTAATAAAAAATTGGACAATTATACGTAGAGTTATGATTCGGGCCAGGTCGAGAAAAGTCGTTTTGAGAAAAACGCGCCCAAAAGTTTTAGTTTGGGGAAATCGTCGCTGCTCTCACTAAATCGTCTGTAACTTGGTTAAATTTCAATATTATACTTTCAATTTTTTCCACATATTTTTGAGCATGTATATTCTGAGAAAATGCAAAAAAGATTGTTTTTTGGATCCCTCACAGTGGATCCCTCCTTCACACCTTGCTCGTGGCCGGAAAAAGGCGGAATTTTTGTACATTTTTTTGGATAAACGTGCGCAGGTCTTCAATTTTTTTCCATTTTTTTTATATTAAAGAATATGGTTTTAAGTATCTTTTACAATTTTTGTATTGAAAAATATGTATAAATGTGGTAGATACAATAGTTTGTGCAGACTGCTGTTCGAAAAACGTTCGTCGCGGTGACCATTACGGCTCGGAAATGAAATCCGAAATTTCATCCGAAATAAAAGAAATCAAACGCATTGGGTTTCTGCATGAAATTATCTAGTGCGTGGACGAAGGATTCAATGAAATATTGATTATCGAGAAAATGGTTGCAGTCCAATGTGAAAGTATCGATTTTAGGTGAAGACACGCTCTATTTTCGTTGATAGAAAAAAAAACTATTAATCGAAAATAAAATTCCTTCGTTTAAGCACTACTTTTCGATATGTAAAAGAAGCTTGTAAAATTTGAAGTTGATCGGTGCAGTGATTTTTTAAATATCGTGGTCACCGACCTTGAAACATTTTTTCCTTGATACAAATATCGTGGTCACCTTGAAACAAATATCGTCGTCACCCATTTTGAGAAAAATTCGTTTCAAGTTCGCCGGTTCGCGGAACCTACCTATAAACGCCCATAACTCCCTCAATTCCAAACGGATTGATTTTAAATGTCCAGACAACATTTTTTAAATGTTACATTTTGAACAGCATTTAAAAAAATCATATTTTTTGAATTTCAATTGGGTTTCCTCAATATTTTGCCTGCCGTTCATAGAACCAGTTCGTAAGTACGAGAGTCATGTAATTCATTTTTCTCGTGAGTTTCAGGAGCTCTCAGATTTTCAGCAGAAGAACACGCTGCGCGAGTCACTGTGACGCGGTAGCATTGAGAAATCTATCAAGCATTTTGTAATTGTTTCCTCTAGTCATTAGTGGCCGACAGGTGCAATTCAGGCGAGGAATTAATTACATGGATTTAAATAACAACGGAGATTTCGAGATGACGATTCATGTCGAACGAAACTTTCGTCCGCGTTCTGCGAGTTGCGCAATCGGTTTTTTTTCATCGACGCCCGTCGCGCCAACTCGTTCGCAGACTTTTTATTCCTTCAACTACTACTCTTTTCACTACGAAGGGGATTCGCGTTTTTTGGATCTTGGTTTTGTCCATTTTTTATTGTACCTGCGATCTTTTTTTTGCGAGGCAAAAGAAAAAAAATACCTATTGAAAATGAACCGGTTGACGGAGCTTTGATGGAGTCCTCAAAAATTGTTTGTGCCCTTTGACAACAATTTTGAAAATCGATTCGAATCTTGGCTACTCAACTTCTCCGTTTTACATATATATATATATATATATATATATATATTAGGGTGGCCCAAATTTGAGCTCTTTTTTTTTGCTTTTTCTCACCATCCAATTATCTTCTTTAAAGAACAAAAAAAATTGTCGCGAAATCTGCGAGCGGTCAAAAAAGCCTCGCTCAAGCCTCCTGAAAATTGAAATTTTCATTAAAAAATCGATTTTTTTTTCGTTTACTTCTCATCCATGAATTTTACGCATTTGAATTTTTTAATTAACCTCGCAAAAGCTCTGGCCGGTCAATGAATATTTAGTGGTCGCTCAAGAGCTTCGAAATTTATAATTTTTGCCAATTTTTTTTACTCATCTCACTCATGAATTTGACGCTTTCTGAAATTTTCAAAACCATTAATCCTTTTTCTCTAGAAACAGATTTTTCAAAATTACCTTCCACTACTTACTCAAGAAATATAATCTTTGTTATAAAATCATTCTTCAAAGCTCTTGTCCGTAAACAAAATTATAGGTCCCTCGTTATATCGGGTTAGAAGTGTGAGGTAAATTTAAAAAAAAAAACCCGTTTCTAAAGAAAAAAAAGCATTGATTGTTTTGAAAATTTTACAAAGTGTTGAATTTATGAGTGAGAAGAGAAAAAAAGTTCGCGACAATTGGAAATTTCGAAGCTCTTGAGTGACCACTGAATAAAGCGTAAAATTCACGGTAGGGAAGTGAACGAAAAAAAAACAAATCGATTATTTAATGAAAACTTGAATTTTTTGGAGGCTTGAGCGACCTCCAAATATTTTTTGCCCACTTACATATTTTGCGGCATTTTTTTTTCGTTTAAGAAGATAATTGGATGGTGAGAAAAAGGAAAAATAATGGAGCTGCAATTTGGGCCACCCTAATATATATATATATATATATATATATATATATATATATATATATATATATATATATATATATATTAGGGTGGCACAAATTCGAGCTCTATTTTTTCCTTTTTATCACCATACAAACATCTTCTTCAAAAAAAAAAAATTGTCGCGAACGCTGCGAGCAGTAAAAAAGATTTAGAGGTCGCTCAACCGTCCCAAAAAATAAAATTTTCATTAAAAAATCGGTTTTTTTTTTCGTCCCCTTCTTACCCATGAATTTTACGCTTTATCATTTTCAAATTAACCTCGCGGAAGCTCTAGCCACCCAACGAATACTTAGTGGTTGCTCAAGAGCTTCGAAATTTTCCATTTTCGCCATTTGTTTACTCTTCTCACTCATGAAGTTGACGCTTTGAAAATTTTCGAAACAATTAATCCTTTTTTCTTTGGAGACATATTTTCAAATTTATCTCACACTTCTAACCCAAGAATTATAATCTTTGTTCTCATAAACAATTCTTCGAAGCTTTTGTCCGCAAACAAAACTATAGATCGTTTTATTCGTAAAACTGGAATGGCTTCTACTTTCCACGCATCGTAATGCGTCCCACAGATGGTCTCGTTAGTCAAACTGCGGACCAATCGTAGCTGTACTCTGTGACGAGCAACGTCATAATACAATAATCCATAATAATACATAATAACACATATCGTCCAATTGGTGTTTGGTACAAATTATTATAATAAATTCTTCCGACAATGTAACACTTCGCTGTTCGTTTTGTTTTTATCCTACAAGGAATTATAGTGCATGCGAGATTTATTTTTTGGCGGAAATTGTAAATTTCAAAAACCTTGAGCGACCACTAAATATTCATTAGCCGACTAGAGCTTCCGCGAGGTTAATTAAAAAATTATAAAGCGTCAAATTCATGAGTGAGAAGTGAACGATAAAGAAAATCGATTTTTTAATGGAAATTTGAATTTTTGAGAGGCTTGAGCGACCTCTAAATATTTTTTGACCGCTCGCAGCTTTGGCGACATTTTTTTTTCTTTGAAGAAGATAATTGGATAATAAGAAAAAGGAAAAGAAATAGAGCTCAAATTTTCGCCACCCTAATAAATAAATATATATATTTTTTTTCAATTTGCGAAGGTTCTTCCGTTATGCTTCCGTATCGCCCGAGGCCACAGGGAAACTGCATAAAACCCGTGATGATACAGGCTGTACACGACGGTATTTTACAGAGCTTCATTTACATCACCGTCGAAACGAACCGAAAAATAAATCCACGAAACTATTATGCCGAACAAAAAATCCTTTTATATTCACGAGTGGTAAAATATATTTTTCCTTATCGGCCAAACAACGCGGGCGTCTGAACAGCAAACTCCGGTGACTTTGACTATGGGTTTTTCCTCGTTCTGTAATGAGTTCCTCATCCTGGGCGCCTCACGAGTTATTAGCCCGTGACGTTGGCACTAACGAGTTGTCGACATTATGCGAATGCTTTGTGACAAAAGAAAAGAGAGAGAGAGAGAGAGAGAGAGAGAGAGAGAGAGAGAGAGAGAGAGAGAGAGGGAGCTAAGGTAAAATGAGACAGGCTGTTTTTCATTATGCGACGTGAAAGTCTTCACCATTCGTTTCCTCTGCCCACTTCGAGTAATCGCGCCTCTCTCCAAAGTTCTACATCATTGAACAAATTCTTTCTAAACAATTATCTAGACAAAAGTGTGTTACAAAAAAAATATGTTGCGGCTAGCTGTCTGGTTATCGAACGAGTAAGCGTATGTTATTCGTCCGGATAGCGACTCAGTTTACGCTGTACAACGCCCCAAACACACAAATCCGAACAAACCGAAACAAACAAATCCAAACGAACAAACACAGACAAACAAAACCAAACAAACAAGTCCAAAGAAACAAACCCAAACAAACCCAACCACTCCAAACCAAACAAAATTATAAAGATTTTATTCGGACGAATACGTGTAAATTATTCGTCCGAATAGTTTGTTTGACAATTTACCACACTCTATTCGGACAATTAAATCACAATAATATCGCAATAATATGTATAAATATAATAAATAATATGTATAAATACAATAATTAATATGTATAAATATAATAAATAATATGTATAAATATAATAAATAATATGTATAAATATAATAAATAATATGTATAAATATAATAAATAATATGTTCAAATATAATAAATAATATGTATAAATACAATGACAATAATTCACAATAATATGTACGCCTACTGGAAATACCGCGTGAACTAAGCCGCTATCCGGACGAATAACATACGCTTATTCGTCCGATAACCGGACGGGGAGTCACTCCGAAAAGAATATCAAAAATGATCCTGTAAGAAATAAATCGATGCTTTGGCACTAGCACTCCGTGAATCAAATTTCCAAACCCACGTACCTATCGCGGTGGTAATAAAATCGTTCCCTTCCGTGGCTGATTTGCGCGATCGAAGCCACTCTGGGACTAATCGTTTCGTCCTGCGGGCCTCTAAAAAGCTCATCAGGTCGTTTCCGCCCTCTTTTCTCAAGCCACGCTTCTTGCGCCGCTTTGATCTTTGCGCTAAAGTCAGCGAGACGCGAATCTCGTTCGATGGAAGACCTGCTGTATCTACATACACCCATGGGACTTTCTGCGTTCAATCGAGAGGACATCCGGCACCCTGTCTATGTATTTGCTCCCTTGAACTTCCCGTGGTGATTTTTCGGAAGAAAACGCCACAGAACGAAGAATGAAATGTGCGTTTGGAAGTTTGAGCACGATCGGAATGATCGTGTATTCCGTTGTATCGAAAATCTTAAACGACATTATAGCAATTTAGTGGATGCTTTCTAGGATCAAAAAGTTTGGAATGGCATGGGCAATTTGTTTTTTTTTCACGCATCGTAACCGTATGGAATCATGGATAAATGCGTGATTTGGGCTGGAATGTCTTGTGTATGTTGAGGGAAGGAACTACTGGCGAACAGCCAGAGTACACTCTTGCCTCGTCTCTATGTCTCGAGATGCCGCGGCTGCATCGTCATGTCGTCGTCATCAAAATTCTCCGGCTCTCTGCGAGACCGATGAGTGAGTGAGACAGAGAGAGAGAGAGATAGAGAGAGAGAGAGAGAGAGAGAGAGAGAGAGAGAGAGAGAGAGAGAGAGAGAGAGAGGGAGAGAGAGAGAGAAGGGGGAGAGAGAGTGAAAAGAGAAGATACCAGAGATGGAGAACCTCAGGGTGGTTAGTTTTACGGGTTCCCCTGACCGAAGAAGCTTTTTGTCGTAGCCGGCAAAAACCTCGCACACTGAGAGTAATTGTTCGCCAGTTATTGACGACCACCCTCTTCCCAACTGGACTATGGATACCGGTTTTCGATAACATCGAAAAACCGGAATATCATACCAAAAAATATCCATTTTCAACAATTAAGGTAGTTCCTCTGCGAAAATCTCAACCAAAAGTTTACATACCATGTTCATGTTTAAAAGATTGATAATTGGTTTAATTAGTAATGAATAAAATTAAAAAGTACGCAATATTGACTCGGTACTAGTAGATAATACTATGGATATCATTTATTGCCGTAAAATATATTTCGTATTGTGTTTTTGAACGACCATTGCCAGTAAACTTTTTGCCGGGACTGTCCAGGCTTTGCCCCAATTGTTTTTTTTCCAGGCTTTGCCAGGCTTTGCACCAAAATTGTGAAGGCTTCTCATGGTTATATCTTGGAAACTAGATGGTGAATCATTTTCATTTTTTTTCACATTATTCGTGATATCTTACTATATCTTATCCTCGTTTTTTATCAATTTCTTAATTTTAGTTTTGACGGTAGAATTAATGATGCTCTGTTTGCCCATCATAACGCATTTGTTACGTGTAAACCAAGCCAACTTTAAGTGTAAATATCTCAGGTTTGGGGTGGTCAAACTTATTCAAATTGCACAGATGTTTGGATAATGTATTAAATAATGTATATGTCAAATTTCAACCATTTCGTAATTCAACTCTTCTGTGGAGGTACTACCTTAATATGCCGAAGTCGCTTTATCCATTTTTCACTACCCCGAAAATGATCAAATTCAAACCTCCGAATAAATATACTTTCTGGAAATACGGTCGACACTGTCTTTTTTCGTATCTGCAAACCTACCTCTTTGAAAACCTCAAAGGACTTTTTTTATACTTTGAAATAATAAAAATGATCTTTTTCGTGCAAGTACGTATTTTTCAAAGCATCTCCTATGTTGAACGAATGTTTGGGTACTCAAGTTTCGTTTTTCTTCAAAAATAAATTTTGGGCCATGAAATACAGATAATTGAATACAAAAAACGTCTCTAAAAAAATACATATTTCCCGAAATACAACGATCTGAAACGTGCCTGGGGTCGGATCGACCCCATATGCAGTCAAAGTTTCGCGGCGGGAGTGTGCAATCAAAGGGTTAATTTTGCTTGTTTACTTGGGTGGCATAAAAGTTCCATTTTTTTAAATTTTATGTCGGGTTGAATATATTTATGAACGTAGCAAAGTATGTTCAGAGATTTTTAATGAATAAAGATCTCAATAAATGTCCGTGATTTTTAATAAATACTGTGGTTTCACCTAGCTATTTACTATTATTTCTACAACTTTCATTTTCACTTCCAAGCTGCCAACGTTTTTAATTAAGGTTTCACGTAAATTTAGGAAAATATCGAAATACCGGTATTTTGATATTACAACTTGTTCATATCGAAATAATGCCGGTAATAAAAAAAGTTCAAAAAGTCCAAGCTCTAGTTCCAACAACCCCAAAAAATGCAGTACTCGTCATTTCAAACTTTTTCTTCAACGTTTCGCCTCCTTTTCCAATAAAAATTCCGGAGAAATATGTCCTAAAATCCGGACTTTGAAAACATCGATATTTAAAAAAAAACACACAAAAATGTATAATTTTTTTCTTCCCGACTGTTGTGAATCAGTTCTCTCACTCCATTGCCCCTCTGGAGGCCTCAGCATGTCCCCCGACGACTTTGAATCCCGCTGATTTTTGGTCGCAGGCTCGACAGTGCGATGCTGAAGAAGGTGAGAAGAGTGGACTTACAAGGATTTAAATTCAAGGTCGAATGGCCGAGAGGGGCGAGAGAAAACGAGAGCGCAAAGTCGAGGTCCCGAGGGGCGTTTATTGGACGCGTTCAGGTGCATAGAATGGAGAAATGAGTAAAAGGAAAATGTTGGAGGACGAAGAAGAGGATCGAGAGCGGGAGGGAGTCTCGCGCGGTTTCTTCGGGGCCGGGATCGCGCAGGATTTCTAGGACGGGCGTGTAGAGCACTCTCTTCGCTCGATCAAAGTCGTTAGTCGTCCGCCGGTCGTTAGCTCGTTATATCACGCCGCGATGTACCCACCGGGAGTCGTTAGAGCTCCGATAGAGCAAGGGAGAGGAGAAAGAGCTTCAAAGAGATGGAAAGATGCTGCGTGAGTAACCCTGATTTAGACCCATTTGAGCAAGACCAAACACCATAGTGAGAAAGACACACATATCTATTTATACAGGGTGTCCCTCTCATCTCTGCCACCCGAAAGAACTCCGTAATTATTGACGTCAAAAAAAAATTTCCAGACAAAAGTTGTACGGTGTGAAGGGGACCATCAAATGCGACCAATTTTTTTTATTTCGGTGGAGACGCTGACGCACCGTGAAGGTCACTTCCACTTCTTTAAATGAAATGGTACATTTTTTTCAACCATCTTGTGGAGCACCTCAAGCCGAATAAAAAACATTAGAGGGTCAAAGTCGTTCAAGGTCATTCAAGGCCACCTATTAGATTTTCATAATCGACACTGACCTTGAATGACCTTGAACGACTGTGACTCCTGATTATTTCTTATGCGGCTTAAGGTGATCCACAGGACGGTTGAAAAAAATATGTACCATCCCATTTTAAAAAGTGAAGGTGACCTTCACTGTGCGTCAGCGCCATCACCAAAATAAAACAAAAATTAGTCGCATTTGATGGCCCCCTTTACACCGTACAACTTTTGTCCGGACCATTTTTTTGTGGCGTCGATAACTACCGAGTCATTTCGGGTGGCAGAGATAAGAGGGACACCCTATGTATATATATATATATGGGGCATTCCATACCAATTCGACTTGGGTACTGACCCTCGACCCCTCAAATCTGGTTCCCGATTTTTTCCTATCATTGCTCTCACTCTATCGAGCAATTACAATTTTTTTCAGACTTTTCAAAATAAATTTGAGCGCGTCATGAATTTTTGAATTTTTTTTTTTGAACACCTCGATGGCCGTAATCGAAAAAGCTGAAAAAGTTCGCAAAAATACAGTGTCAGATATAAAAAATGATGGTGTAAAATTCATAATGTCTGGGCTTTTGCTTCAACCCCTAATTAGGGTTTTTGTCAACCATGATAAAAAAAATCGAAAATTACACAATACACTTCAGAAAAATCGGAGAAATTTTTTTTAAAATCTGGTATTTTGCATTCAAAATTTCGAAAAACAGTCTACAGTAAATTGATCTCTGCTTCTTTTTTTTTTGCTCAAAAAGCTAAAAAACAGGTTGAAGCAAAAGCCCAGACATTATGAATTTTGCACCAACATTTTTTATATCCGTATTTTTCGGACTTTTTTCAGATTTTTCGAATACGGCCATCGAGGTGTTAAAAAAAAATTCAAAAATTCATGACGCGCTCAAATTTATTTTGAAAAATCTGAAAAAAATTGTAATTGCTCGATAGAGTGAGAGTAATGATAGGAAAAATCGGGAACCAGATTTGAGGGGTCGAGGGTCAGAGCCAGGTCGAATTGGTATGGAATGCCCCACACACACACACACACACACACACACACATATATATATATATATACACACACACACACACATATGTATAGAGAGAGAGAAAGAGAGAGAGAGAGTGAGCGAGACAAGTACCCCAGTGCTCTATCCACTGGAGTTCCGACTTCCGAACTGGTTTTCCTCGCCGCCTCGACGAGGGCCCTCTCGTTCTTCTAATCACTTTGGATCATCCGAAGCTACGCGGTAAACAAGAATCGCGCCTCGATTCGTCAGGTGCACAAAACGAGAATAAATCGACGAGCTTTTTTTTACAAATTATTTCCCCCCCGCTGAGCCTTGTCACCTTGCATACGATCAAACGCTCGACACATGGCAAGAAATATCAAGAATCTGGTGTTCGCTCTGATCTGGATAAAGAAAAATATCACTTGGTTCTAATGTTCGACAATTTTTATGTCGATCCATTCGAATTGGATTCATCAACATACGAGGAATAAACGAATTATTAATTAATGAATATAAATGATTGATTATCGTGATTATTAAGAATACGAATTAATAATATTTAATTATAAATTATCAATAATAATAATAATAATAATAATATTGAAGATAGGAATTAATAATTATAAATTTGCTAATTATAATAGTAATAGAAAAATTATGAATAATTTTAAGAGTAGTTGTAAGAGTAATTTAAAAATGGTAACCCACCAAAATGAGGCGAATAAATGAAAGCAGCTATGGTAAGCGTAGGTGAGGGGGCAGTCTGCCAAGCCGAATGGAATGGAATTTAAAGGGAGCTGGAAAGAAAAATAGAAAGGGGTATAAAGATTGAAATCGAACAAGAAATTCAATACGATCGGAGCAAAATTGACGCGACAATATACTGCAAGGAATATAAACGTAGGAACACAGGTATATACATGGAAAAATATTGGGGGGACAAGATTATTAGCGGAGAATTGAAAGAAACGTGGGCGAGTATAAGATGTGGAAATGCCGAGAAGATGGGAAAAAAGGGTATGTAGACGGTAAATGTAGAATATGCAAGCAAGCAATAGAAAATTTAAGACATATTTGCGAGGGTATGGAAGTTAAGGGAAAACTAAGCCAAGAAATAGTAAATAAACTGGAGCAATGGTTGGAAAATAGCAGGGGGGTCGAAAGTGACCGGGAAATAGAAGCGAAACTGAAAATGCAACCGGCAAAGGAATTATGCGATTACATGAGATGATTCGAGAAACCAGCAGCTAGGACAAATATAAGAAAATTGCATTTATGCAAGCACCCTTAAAAAAGGGTATGCAAGGAATAAAAGCACTACTACTATAATTAATAATTGTTAATTATGATAATAATGGAAAAAATAGTTATTAATAATGACAAATTATAAATAATAATAATAATAATATCAATAAATAATGAATTATAAAAACTTGTGAGAAAACATTATAAATAAATAATTCATTAATATACGAGGAATAAAAAAACGATTATATTTATATTTATAGATATAATCTAATAATAAATATAATTTATAGACATATTTTCTCTTTTTTTCTGGAGATTTCAAAGAACAGAAAGTATACATGACATTGGCATTAAGTATCTATATTTGAAATGAACTGTCGAAAAAAATAATATTTCTCAATTTTTTTTTTCTTTGACTCATTTTAGGAAAGGGACATCGGCTAATACTTATTTTTACCTATTGTCTATATATATATATATATATATATATATATATATATATATATATATATATATATATATATATATATATATATATATGTGTGTGTGTGTGTGTGGGTTTAAATATATTAAGGCCTTAGACCACTCTAGAGGCCAGAAAAATAGGCTTGTTGGGGATTTGTGTTTTTCAGAAAAACTACAAAATAAATCGAGATTACAAAAAAGGGTGTTTATCATACATATCAGGGACTGTATACAATAATTTTTTTGAAGCGATTAATTTCAAAATGGTGGAAATTTTTGGAAAGTGAAAAATTTGCCAAAAAAATCGTCAGATAATTTTGTTAATAACAAATGAACTATGTAACATAAAAAAAATCCTACGTACTTCCATAGAAAATGTATTTTTCAAGATGTATTCAACATTTCAAGTGAATCGGTTGAAAATTGTCTCAGTTATGTTTCCGGCCAACTTAAAAAATGCTGTTTTGAGAAAACGCTGCACAGCCGCCATTTTGAAGTGAATCGCTTCAAAAAAATTATTGTATACGGTCACTGATATGTATGATAAACACCCTTTTTGTAATCTCGATTTATTTTTTAGTTTTTCTGAAAAAAAAAAAAATCCCCAAAAAGCCGCAAAGCGATTTTTTCGCCTTCTAGAGTGGCCTAACCCCTTAAGGGGGGAGATACCTTTAGGCAAGGAAAAAATTGCTGACTTCCATGATTTTTTTTCAAAAGAGAGATTTCTTCATTTTTTTTTACTTCGAGTATGTTTTGGTACTACCTTTGGCTGTTATATAGTATTTTTTTATCTTTAAAAATAGCGCAGGTATGGTACGGTCTTCTAAACGGGTTGCGGTGGATGTTGCCAGACGGCGTGACACGTAGCATCAGTGTGATTAATCTGAAACCAAAACCAACGAAGATTTTTCTTTCATTAACACTCGTAGGCAGAATATGAACCAAGAAAAAGTGACAAATGTTGAAAATCGATGAAAAATTGCTACATTTTGCAATAAAAAAAAATTCTCCAATGTTTTATGAACATTGAGGGTCGTGTTTTAGACAATAAGGTTAGAAAGATGTGTACTAAATTTCATCAGAATCGGTCGATTAGTTTTTTAGCTATGCATCACGTCAACTTTGAAAATGCAGTTAAAAAGACCGTGCCATACCTCCGCCATTTTCAAAGGCTAATAAAAATAAATAAAAACCATGTAACAGCCAAAAGTTGCAATAAAACCTACCCTGAGTCTCGAAAATGTTGAAAAGATCTTTGCTTTAAAAAATATCATGAAAATCAGCAAAATTTTTCCCCGCCTAAAGGCGACATACGGAGCGTGAGAGAAAGAGTGGGAGGGAGGTACAAAGAGTGTCGAAAGAGTGGCCAAGAGTCCCGCGAAAGGAGAGTCGTAACGGAAGGGTTTAGCCTCGGCCACATCTTGGTGAACAGCCACGACCTTGAAGAGCGCGCGAGCGCGCACACTCTCGATAAGCGGTAGTTCGGAATAACGGAGTAACCGGCTGATCTCTTCTTCCTCTTTCTCCTTTCTTCTTTTCTTTCACCTCCTACTCCTCTTCTTCGCCCCCCCGCCCCGAGAACCGCAAGTGTTCGTTCTCGAAACGGACATTGCATAAGTACCGCAAGCACCGGAAACATTCTTTCGAGGGTCCGAGAGTACAACCGGGTTCGCAGAGTTGCCCCCTCGACACGCGCTCGCCATACGCAACAGGATTTCGCCTCGTTCCATTAAACATCCTTCAACTCGAGGGAAGTTGAATTTAAAGGATAATTCGGAATAATTGCGAGTAAAGAAAAATTGTACCCTCGCTTGACCGAGATTCATTAGGCCTAAATTTTGTTTCTCGCCAACACTTTTTTTTCGTGGTCGGGCTCTACTGTTAAAAAAGCACTGCTAAAAAGCACTGCTAAAAAAGCACTGCTAAAAAAGCACTGCTAAAAAGCACTGCTAAAAAGCACTGCTAAAAAGCACTGCTAAAAAAGCACTGCTAAAAAGCAATGCTAAAAAGCACTGCTAAAAAGCACTGCTCAAAAGCACTGCTAAAAAAGCAATGCTAAAAAGCACTGCTAAACGGGCTCTACTGCTAAAAGCTCCACTGCTAAAACTGGACTGCTAAACGGGCTCTACTGCTAAAAGCTCCACTGCTAAAACTGGACTGCTAAAACTAGCTTCTGACAGAGGGCTCATATAAGTCCCACTAATGGAGGTTATACTGTACCTTTTGCGGTTTTTTTACGATTTTTTGGGATCTTTCTTCAAAAACTTGCCTTGCTATAGGCGCCATTGTGCTGCACTCGGCGGGATGCGTCCGTGGACACCTTAGTTGTATTCCTGTGACGTCAGGAACGTCAAAAGTTAGAAATACCTGCCGCCAAAGTCTGTTTGGGTTTCTTTGGGTTTCTTTGCGTTTTTGTTTGGGTTTCTTTGGATTTCTTTACGTTTTAATGATTTTCAATTATTTTCATTAAAACTTTTCAAAAACATACCCTTTTGCGTCTTAGCAGTTTCAATTATTTTCCAATAAAACTTTAAAAAAACATACCTTGTTGCGTTTTAGCAGTGTCAATGATTTCCAATGAAACTTTTCGAAAAATTACCCTTTTGCGTTTTAGCAGTTGAGACTCTTTAGCAGTGCTGCTTTTAGCACTAGAGTCTATTTAGCGGTATAGTTTTAGCACTAGAGCCCATTTAGCATCAGAGCTTTTAGAAGTACAATTTTCTTAGTGGAGCTTTTAGCAGTACAGTTTTAGCAGTAGAATTTTTAGCAGTTCTTTTTTAGCAGTAGAGCAGTAGAGCCCTTTTTTTCTTCGCGATATGGATGCAACTATTGACATGGGGAAAAGATTCCTGGGCTATTATTGGGAAGTTGCGAAATCTTTTTTCTTTTCAAGTCACTCGAATATTACTATTATTTACTACGATGTGAATTTAAGGGGGAAGACCCTTTCGTAACGTAAAGAAGAACTCACGGCCGAAAAAGAACTGCACGAGTAAGGGGTCGTCCATTAATCACGTGAGGTTTTTTAGGCCACTTTCTGAGCCCCCCTTCCCCGTGGTGATATGTGGTGAGGTTTCCAGCCACCCCCCCCCCCGCCTAAATCACGTGTATTTTATTGTGTTAAGAAATGTCAGACACAACCAATAGGGAGTACGGTATTTGATTGTCAAAAGCAAAATAATTTATATTGTCAATATATTCAAATGACATTGTCCTAGGACCAGGGGCTCATTTGCGTGTTTTCCACAGTAACAAGTGGACAAACCTTTTGTGAATAAGATGTAGGCACTTCACTTTAAGTAGGTGGCCAATCGAAATTAAATAGATCCAAAAACTGTTGTTTAGGTTACTTTTTAGGCACAACCTGGGGGTCGAAACCTTCTACTCCCTACCGGTATACAAATGCCGCTATTTTCGACCCCATTTTTAGTTCTACCTCTCCCTATGGCGCTAGCAGCTATCTTACAATATTCTTATTGCGTAGGCGCAAGGCCCGCACGGCGTACATAGCGACCGTATTATATACATAGCCCCTGCGCACGCATCAGGTTGTAAGAGTGTAACTAGCGCTGCGAGTGGCAAAGTACGACACTAAAAATGCGGTCATTTTGCGTAGCAAAAATTCCAAAAGGTGCCAGCCCCCTGGGCACAACTTGCCGGTTCAATAGCTCAGAGCGTGATGCTCTCCGGTTCACGCAGTTACACAAAAAAATACACGTGATATGTCACAACACCCCCCCCCCCCCCCCTAACGTGATCAATCGTGATGTTATCCAAGCCCCCCCCCCTATTTGAGCCTCACGTGATTAATGGACGGCCCCTAAGGTAGGGCATTTAGTCACATTTTTGAGTCTTAAAACTTCAAACGCGTTTTCCTGAAAACCACGCTTTGGTGAACCTCGTACAAGATAAGTCAACAACTATCAAATATATCATTTTAAAATTTTGTACACTTTTAGATAACATAATTGTCCTCTATGTGAACCTAAAGTTCCTAAAAAATTATTTCAAAAAACCAATGTTTTATCAACAAATACTCTAGTAAAAATGTCATGACAAAATAGAATATTTTTCCAAACACGTACCATTTTCAAATTCTTCACTTTTCTTTGAACTTTTTAGGTTCACATAGAGCGTCTGGGTCTCAGAAATCTAAAACTTCTTAGCTCTGACGTTTCGCATTAATGCAACAGGTGCTAGGTTGCACGCCGGAGAACAACTCAGGCGGCAATCGTCTCTGAAGCAAGTGTCTCACGGCCGCCACTTTGAAATGCTAAAAACATTGAGAAAAATTAAAAGATGTAATAATATGCACGAAACATTTTAATTACGTAGAATAAACAGTTTCGACACAAAAAAATCTTGAACTTTTCCTTATTTTAGGCTGCCTAAAAGGATCTCCTTCTTCAATGACACCATTCATCTATAGCAGCTACGGATAAAGGAAATTCTCGAAGTAAAAAATTTATTACCTATCGACGGACAATTTATCGTTTACTGGTATTTGGATAAAAAATACTTTCCATTGGTTTGTTGTTGAAATATTGTGCAGCTGGCATGTCATGTACTGAATTGCAGTAATTTCCTCTTCCGATTCACACACACACACATACGCGCGCGCGGGCACACACACACATACACACACACGCACACATCCGCACGCACGCACACAGCTGTTTGTTGTTCATTGACTTTTGTACATTCGGATCGGTGTCGATGCTCCGTACGGATCCGTATGCACCAATGACTCTCTAGGCTAATATATATATATATATATATATATATATATATATATATATATATATATATATACATGTATGTATGTATGTATGTATGTGTGTGTGTACATATATCGCTCTCTATATTTATATAAATATATATATATATACATGGTAGATATAGAAAGGATATACATATATAAGTCCTATCTACATCAGCACCACTTTCACTGGCAAAGTCCCTGACACTTTCCCGCGAGGCCGTAAACGACAAGCGTACACACGAAGAGATACGGAAATTTTTCTTGGCACGTATATCCGGGAATCCCTCGTGGCCACGCGAGTCGTAAAATCTTCCTCTCTCTCACGATGGGAAATTATCGCAATACGTGACCGGAGAACAACAATGGGCGTCAAATGGACAATGGACACGCCAAATGATCAAGATACGATTCGAATAAAATTAACTGGATTAATTTACCAGATGTCGGCGCTGTGCTGAATCCCGTGTTATTTTTAAGCGAGAGAGAGAGAGAGAGAGAGAGAGAGAGAGAGAGAGACAGAGAGAGAGAGAGGACTTTAATAAATTTATTAACCTTAAACAAGAGAGAGAGAGAGCAAATACTCAAATAGCCTTCAATATGGACGCGAGATTCGAGTCTCTCCCGATTCCCCTAGAGTCTGGTATTCTTTTTTTAATTACCGAGCAGACGACCGTCTCCAGTTGGGAATAAGAGCAATTTCGTAAAAAAAAAGAAGCTGGGTGAAGACGATGAGGTCACAAGCAGTTTTGATTCCTGAATAAATGTGAAAACCGTTAATGTCTACAGGTCCATCGTGCAACGGAAGCGAAGGCAAGTTTTTTAGGCACCGAGAACGAGTTCCATCAGGAATCCGTTCAGATGATTTGCAATTATGCTAATTTTCCTCTCTTGCTCTCTCTCTCTCTCTCTCTCTCTCTCTCTCTCTCTCTCTCTCTCTCTCGCTCTCTGTCGGTATATTTCCATCTCTCCTTTTCTCCCTAGGCCAAAAATTTGCCTCTCTAATTTATCAGTCGACTACATACGACTCTTAAAGAGTATTAATTGACTCATTACGAACATCAGCGAGGTCGGTATGAAGTTTTGAGAGATCGACATTTAGCCATAAGAGCCGACGAATAATTCGCGTCCGGGGTCATTAATGTTCCTTGCATATCTTCCTGCAGGTTTACGCGCGCCCGCGAACCGACCACGGATGAGTCGTGACGCGAAAACACGAGGAGAAAGGAGGATCCCCTCGAGAGACCTTTGTACATCGTGTACTTAGACGTACATCCACACACACACACGCGCACACACAGAAACTTCGGTGTTAGAGCCAAGTTTTGTTTTATAACTTTTGCAGTATGAGGGACATTCACGTTGTTCCTCGTGCGGCTTTGTATCGCGTCGTTTCTGACTCTAGAAAGCACTGCACATCGACAACGATTTCGCGCTATTCGCTTCAGAGTATGTCAGCGCGTACGTAACGAGGACTATTTTATTAACGAGCCAGGCCAAGGAAAGAATCTCCTCGTGGAAAAATGAGCACTGATTGTTCTTTTTTTTTACTTACTAATATGAAAATTAATCAATATTCATAATAAATGATAACAAAGGATAAATCAATACTAATTATTATAACAAATGAACATTTATGATATTCATTAATTATATCGAAGAATTGATATTAATAATATCCATGTATTAATATTAATGATATCTACGAATTAATATGAACTATATTAGAGAATTCATAATAATAATATTAATAATCAATTTTTTATTAATACATTATGTTGATGTAATAATATTTCAATAATATCAATGATATTAATAAATCAATATTAATAATTAAATATTAATCACATTAATCAACTTATTAATATTGTTTAACTTGATTGCGAATGATAGTTCACATTACCATTCGCAACAAGTTAAAAAAAAAGAAATCAACCATGCTCTCACAATATACGTACACGTACTTGAATAACAAAAATGGGAGCTTTGAGTCGAAATGCACAAAAGGACTTGTCACGGTGTGTGTGACAAAATCAATCAGACCATTGACAGTTAACGCGGAGGCGCCAATAATGGATTATGACGAACGCAGAATGATGAATTATTGTCATTGTCAAAAGTGCATTGAACCACAAGCTGTAACGAGTGATGAAGCGAGTGAGGATGAAAGAACACACGCCACGATCAAGAAAGCAAGGAGAGTAATTCGAGTACTGTTACAGAGGGCAAACGTCAATTTGTCAGAGAGAGCGCGAGCGCATTCGGAAATGGTATAAAGTCCCTCGTACGTGGACCATTAGATAATATAAAATCGTCTTTTTTGTCTCTCCACATATGTCTCTCCCTCCCTCCCTCTTTCTCTCTTTCTCTCTCTCTCTCTCTCTCTCTCTCTCTCTCTCTCTCTCTCTCTCTCTCTCTCTCTCTCTCTCTCTCTTGGTGCCTTGCTTTTGTGGCGGGTGCAAATGCCCGGAGATTACGGGACGATTAGAGGTTGAGAACACAGAGGACGCCCAGGGTTTTATGGCCAATTAGAAATAATTAGTGTCTCGGCGCGAGAACCGTCAAAGTTCGTTCTCACACTGATCGCTCTCTCGCTCTTTCCACATCTTTCTTTGCCTCTCTCTTTTTATTCCTGGAAACACGCCGCCGATCGGAGAATTGTTTTTATCGGCGAGCGTAGATTCGTGCGTCAAACGATTCGCCGAAGTTTTATCCGCCTCGGTTATATATCGTTCTATTTATTTATATGGATGCTCGTTCAGAGTGGCGAGAATTCCTGCAGGAGAAGTAAGCGAAGCAAGCGCCCGGCCCGATCGGCTAATTGTTTCCAACCCTGACACGTTCCGTTCGAACCAATCTTGATTGTCTCAAATGAATTTGTCGCAGACGCAATCATCATCAGCAACAACCGACCAGTTCATACGTCTGCTTTCAGCGACACGGCCAGAATGAAGTCCCATCCTTCTCATGCGGTAACTCAGGATCCCTGGACAATAGTAGACAAAGAGAGGAAGAGAGAGAGAGAGAGAGAGAGAGAGAGAGAGAGAGCAACGTCATCCCTTCCGTCCGACCAGAGCTTTGAGCCTGTACACAAGCCCGACGACTATTAATGTCGCGCCAGGGCAAATTGCAGGGGAGCAGATTGCACTCCTAATTTTTGTTGCCTCGAATGCAGAACTCACCTAGAAATCTGGGTAAGCTGGAATGAGAACGATTATGTTCTGAAAGCCGGGAGACTTTACGGCTGCGGGGCGGTCGGCCGTGATGGGAAAACGCAAACGAGAAGGAGGAGAATCAGAAGAGGGCAAACGGGGTTTAGAAGCAGGCAAAAAATTATATGCCGGGGGTTGAAAAAAGATTTGAAGAAGGCAAAAAAGGGTCAGACGGAGGAAAAAAGGATCGGAAGAAGGGAAAGAAGGGATCAGAAGAGGAGAATCAGAGGAAAGCAAAAAAAAACAAAAGGTTAAAGATCAGAAGAGGGTAAAAAATATCACTGAAAGAGGATTGGAAGAAGGTAAACAGGATCAAAAGAAGGAGAAAAGGATCAGAAGTAGGCAAAGGAGAATCACAAGAAAGCAAAAAAAGAACCAGAAGGATCAAAAGGTAAAAGGAGATCAGAAGAGGGTAAGAAAGGATCAGAAAAGGTTGAGAAGGATTGGAAGAAGGCAAAAAGGATCAGAAATAGGGAAAAATAATTGGGAGAAGGCACGAGGGTCATAAGCAGCGAAAGGAGTATCAGAGGATTGCAAAACAGGACTGGAAGGATCAGAAGGTAAAAGAAAATCAGAAGAGAGCAGAACAGGATTAGAAGAGGGTAAAAAGGATCAGAAGGATGCAAAGAACGATCAGAAGAGGGCAAAAGAGGAACGGAAGGAGACAAAAAGGGATCAGAACAGAAAAAAGTCACTCAACGTAAAAAAGAACAGAAAGAAGGCAATAGGATCAGGAGGAGGCAAATGAGAATTAGCAGACGGTGATAGAGGATCATAAGAAGGCATAGAGGATCAGAGGAAAACACAAAAGGATCAGAAGGTGAGAGAAGATCAGGGTAGGGCAACAAAGGATCAGAAGACCGTAAAAAGGGATCAGAGAAGGGTAAAAGGATAGGAAGACGCCAAAAAAGAATCACAAGAACGCAAAGAAGAATCAGAACAGTGCAAAAAAACATTAAAATAAGATTCCGTACAAGAAGAAGAAAAAGGACCTGAAGATGATAAAAGGAATATGCTGAAGGGCGAGAAACACCAAGGTGAGAGGGGTAGAAGAAAGGAATAACGCGCGTGCGACGTTCTTCGCCCTCCCTCCCACTCGCTCTCTCTCTCTCTCTCTCTCTCTCTCTCTCTCTCTCTCTCTCTCTCTCTCTCTCTCTCTCTCTGCAGCCACAAAGAGGTACGAGGGGAAAGACGCCTCTCATCCGGAGGCTCTTTCAAACAGTCTGCCCGAGAGATGTTCTCTTCCCCGACGTGGAAGGGGTTGGTCCCGGCCATAACATTACAGAGGAGCCCGCTGAGTGAGATATTACCGCCGTCATAACCCCTAATAACTACACAGAGCCCTTTATAACGCCTCTCTCCGCGCGAGAAAGGGAGTCGGAATGAAAGAAAGAGTGAGAGAGGAAGTGTGTGTACTAGACGCTCATTGTGTGAGTCCAGGCGCGAGCAAAGAGCGAAGGCGACGACCATGCAAAACCCCGTAGCAGGGCTCGCGTCTTTGGGAATTCGCTTCATACCGTAGACTGTATATTCGCATTCACTTTTCTTCGGCTTCGTACATGGGCTGTGGGGCTCTTGCAACAAGCCGGAACGAGAAACGGGGCTAATTCTCCCCGGGTAACACGGCGTGTCGAAAATGGCGTGATAATTATCAGTCAAAGGGCGAACGGATAATTTAAGGGGCTATATCTACCTAGGGCCCGAAAAAATGGCCAAATTCCGAAAAAAATCTGAATAACGGTTGGTGAAAAAGAAACGCATTTTTTCAACACATAAGTACATATATTGAGAGCATTTGAAAAAAAGTCACCAAAAAATACAGAAAAACATGGCCGCTGTCAGATGATGAAATTTTTTTCGCGACGTTTGGCGGTGGACACTGTCCAGCTTAAACATTCCATTTGACATCTCAAAACTAAATGGGTTATTTGAGTTAACAATAAATACACGTCGTTGACGATCGTCAATTTTTTAAATAATCCTTTTTGACAATGGGGCGGTGAATTGAATCTCGAGCATACAAAATGTATGAAAAAAGTCGTAATTTTTACGTAACTGTTAAAAAATGAAGATCGATTTTAAAAAATGTACAGATATTACACAAAGTGCAACTATCTCATGGCATTGAAAATGTAATTAGACATTTCGGGTTATAAAAAAACAAGTACATGTGCATATTTATCTATCCATCCATCCATCCATCCATCCGACCGTCCGTCCGTCCGTCCGTCCGTCCACCCACCCATCCATCCATCCTTCCATCGATCCATCCATCCTTCCATCGATCCATCCATCCTTCCATCGATCCATCCATCCATCCATCCATCCATCCATCCACCCATCCACCCACCCATCCATCCATCCATCCATCCATCCATTCATCCATCCATCCATCCATCCATCCATCCATCCATCCATCCATCCACCCATCCACCCACCCATCCATCCATCCATCCATCCATCCATCCATCGCAGCTCCCCCCACTGGAGTTGCTGTGGCGTTAGTTTCGTGTGACATCCAGCTAACTTCGCCCCCTATACCCAACCAACCTCAACAAACATATACATTTTTAAAAGCATTTTCAATACTAAAAGTGCGATCGTCAACGACCTTCAAATGTATCTCATCGTATCTCCAGAAATTTGGAAACAATCCATCAAGTGTTTCTCGAGATATCATGTCCACTGAATGTGAAAATAGTGTTTTTCGAGAAAAACGCGTTTAAAGTTTGAAGTATTATGCTGCTACCGCTCGCCCGACCGGCTGTTCAAAGCTGTAGCTCATTCCATTTTAGGAATATTTCAATGAAATTTACAGGGAATATAGCTAAAAGGTTATACTATCGAATACATTTTTTTTTGGACAATGCCATTTTTTGAGCCACCTAGGTAAATGAGTCCGTTAAAGAGGTTGGAGCGGTTCAGTTGAAACAAATGACGGTTTATGATTTTTTTCCAATGTACCTCAGAAAATTGCACACGAGGTATCGATTTATTCTGTGGATGATAACTTTTCATAAAATAGACGATTGAAGGACAAAAGTATGCATTGTCATATTTTTATTGCGCAAATAAAAAAAATGTTGTGTTAACTTGAAAAAGTATTACATTATCGATGACTATTATGAAAAAACTGCGTCAGCGGACGTTTTATACAACGCAGAAGGAAATTTTGAGTCACTTATAATTGGGCCGACTTGCATTCATGTTACGAGATTATTTATTATTACCATTGATTAATATTAAGTGTTGCCGAAATTTTCTCAATCGGACTTTTTTAGAAAGACAATTCGCTTACCATGCTGATGTCTTGGAGTTGATCTATGGAATAAAATAATCTGCGAGTGAATTCTTCCTTTCCCGATGAGAATTACTGCAGAATAGCAGGTGCAGATACTTTTTCACTCTGGAGCTGTAACAAAACACGTTCGGTCTAATTTCTTCGTATTACTTTTGATAATTACGTCACGTCGGTCTGTCACAGCAGCCTTTTCTGCAGTCTCGTAGCCCTCCGATTCGAAAATCTGAAATAATTACCGAAAAATACCATTTAGTAAGTACGTTCAAGTAAAATGTTTGCCGTTACGCTAAAATCATTAGATGGGCAGCAAATGAGAAAAACAGTTTTTAATTCGATAACATTTTGCCCTTCACATTTCGACATTGGTGAAACATGTTAGGTATCGTGAATTGACAAGCACCGGGGCTTGTTACATTTAATAACCTTGTAAACCGTAGTTTCATAATCATTCAAAATTCATCATTGATAATAATTCAAATTCAATTTTTCATGACATTTGTTGATAATTTAAAATAAGTAAAATGTTTAATAATTAAGAAAACAATCCACAAAAGTTTTGTTCGAAACTCATTAGTTTCGCAACAAATGAAAAAAAACAGTTATTCATTTGACAAAATTCTGTCTTTCATATCCCGACACTATGCAAAAAATGTTACGGATCGGAAATTGACAAACGCCGATGCTTGTACAATTTAATAATCTTGTGAAAATCAATTTCACAATAATCACAGTAATTATTTTTACACTTAACTTACATTTAATAATAATTAAAAATTAGTGAAATGTTTAATGAGGAACGAATCAATCTACAAAATGTAACGTATCGAAAATTAACAAACACCGGTGCTTGTTACATTTATTTATCTTATAAACTTTTATTTCACAACAATTATAGTAATTATTGCTAAATTTCAAACTTAAATTTGATTATAATTCAAATATAATCATTAATAATAATTTGAGTTTAATTTTCAAATTTATTAATAATTGAAAATAAGCGAAATTTTCAATAATTAATGAATCAATCCACGAGAGTCTTTTTCGAAATTTATTAGTTTCACTAAAATACGAAAACTGCTTTTTAATTTGACAAAATTCTGTTTCATATCTCGACGCTATGCGAAAAATGTTACGTATCGAAAATGGACAAGCACAGGTGCTTATAAAATGTATTAATCTTGTAAAATTCGATTTGATAATAATTACAGTAATTTTCGTGAAATTTTGAACTTAAATTTAATAATAATTCAAAATAAGTGAAATGTTTAATAAATAACGTCTTTTTCGAAAGTCATTAGTTTCCCAACAAACGAGAAAAACAGTTTTCAATGCGACAAAATTCTGTCTTTCATATCTCGACCTTATGCAAACAATGTTACCTTTCGAAAGTGGATGTTGGTCAAATTGAATAATCTTGATTGATTTGATTGAATAATCATGGCAGTAATTATTATTGAATTTTCAACTTAAATTTAATAATAATTCTAAATTAATTTCGAACAGTAATAATCAACAGATCAATCGACAAACATTGTTTTTTGTCTCGAAAATGAATTTTCGAGAAAAAAAAAACGACAATTCTTTGTAACAATTTACGGGACCAAACTTTTAAATGCGTAGGCCGACACGCACGCGAGAGAGAGAGAGAGAGAGAGAGAGAGAGAGAGAGAGAGAGAGAGAGAGAGAGCACGGATGGTCTTGTGGTCGTAATGATGTTATTTTCTTGCTGCCGGTTAACTCGAGAGCGTGCGCGATTGCAAAAAAGATGCCCCGCTCTTAGCCGGGCAAGAGAGTTGCATGTCTACCGCTTCACATACCTACTCTACTTTAACCCCGACAGAGAGAGAGAGAGCGGAGTCGGAGGATCAGAAAATCCCGTCAGCCCTGGCGCACAGAAGATCCTTCTTCTGTATAGGTTCGAGCAACTCTCGCGCATACCGTATTTCTACTGGCGGTCGTGCCGTTAGCGTGCCAACACACCTGGCCATTTGTACACCCACACGCATACGCGTGTATCCTCCCATACGTACGAAGCGGTCGATAAGATCGAGGAGGGCGTAACTCGTTATGTTTGCCGCGTGAAACAATGGGGACGAAGGCCCTTGGACTTTAGGAAGAAATTCGTACGTGTATCGGACATTCGCGAAGCTTTTCCTTCCATCCTATGGAGGGTCGACGGTCTTTGCGCGGGGGTAGAAATTCTCTATTGAGAGAGAGATAGAGGGAGAGAGAGAGAGAGAGAGAGAGAGAGAGAGAGAGAGAGAGAGAGAGAGAGAGAGAGAGAGAGACGGGAAAAGGACGGCGCATCGAATCGCTCTCGCTTTCGCTTCCTTCATCCAACGTAGCGAGTATTTCTCACTGTTGTACACACGAACGGACGGTACAGGAGGCATAGCGAAATAGCTTCCATACTCTCCGATGGAATTTTAAGAGGAGGCTGACCAGATGTTGTGCCTCTCGTTTCTCAAATAGTTCTTCACGGTCGTAACAGTTTTCTACATATATCGTTTTTTTCTTCTTCTCTTCTTGTTCTTCTGTATCTGTACGTTACGTGTACGAGCACCCTGGGTCCGTAATTCCTAGGTGGAAAAGAATGAGCGTGCGCGCGTGCACTTTGAATCGTGTTGTTTTTTTAATTATTTTCCTCGCTTCTCGAGGCGGCTCGGGACCAGCCGGGTAATTAGTTTCGGCCTGGGGAAAATCGCTAAACGAGTATGGGACGCGGGGCAGTGAGGAGAGACGTTGCATCGAGCGGAGTTTGAGTAGCGATTGATTTTGATCATTTGCCGGGAGAGTGCGATTGATCGAGAGGTTCGAACAGAAGCTTGATTTTTTCGGTTTTTTTTCATGAGGAGAGTATCGGGATGGTGAAGTCGGGATTTTACAGGTAATTTATACATAACCTTGTCAGGTTTGAGTTTTTTTTTAATTGAAAAATATTGATTGATGATGAAGTTATTATTATTTGGACAAAGTGCCGCCGTTGCTGCACGGCCAAACGGTGGAGGTGGTTCTGACAGGGTGGTGTGAAGTGAAACATGAAGAAATTTACTTTTGGTGTTAGAGGGAAGCTCTCGTATGAACGGATAGATTGATGAAATTTGGAAAATTACGGAGATGGCAAGCTGTGGAAAAAAGGTCGATTTTTCGATCGGAAGATTGATTTTAATCTTTTTTTTTTGTTAAGAAATGGAGAAACGTATGAAAAATCATCTGGTCAGAGGATAGGAAATGTTATAAACTACGCTGTGTCCGAATTTGACGTAAATCGGACGAATAGATTTCGAGATATAAATCACCCCGTTTCATAAAACGTAGTTTCGAGGAAAAAAAAGATTCGAGATTCTCGAAAAGTAATCTTGCGGTTATAGTTTGTCCAGCTAAATTTTATAATTAAAGAAAAACAAGTTTTATTACTTTTTCTAGTCAAAACATTCTTCTCCTGTCAAATCCCACGGTTGGAATGTTAAAACGATGTTTTAAATAAAAATTGAAAATGGTGCGAACGACTCTAGAGAATCGAGTGCCAAAGATTAAAAAAATGCATTAAAAAATATTTTAAACGGTACAAGTTGTCGTGCAGATTGAGTTGTGAGGGTAACAACTCTGTCCCTATTGGGCATCTCGAAATATATTTTTTTCGCAGATGCGTATTTAAAAAATTGTATCAGGGTGGTTCCCCGTAGAGCAATGGGCCCTTCACAAAAATCGTCATAACTCGGTCTATTTAGTGAATTTTTACAAAATCTGTGGTGCAAGTTAAAGTGAACATCCTGCGTTATGAAATTATGCAATAAAAAATCCTGTTTTTATAATTTCAAACTATAAAAATCTAAATGAAACAAACTATTAATATAAACTCGAAAATACCCTGGACGTGCACCTCAAGGCCTAAGGCCACTCTAGAGGCCGGAAAAATAGGCTTTTTGGGTTTTTTTTAGAAAAACTAAAAAAAAAATCGAGATTATAAAAAAGGGTGTTTATCATACATATCAGTGACTGTATACAATAATTTTTTTGAAGCGATTAATTTCAAAATGGCGACTGTGCAGCGTTTATCTCAAAACTGCATTTTTTCAAGTTGGCTGGAAACATAACTCAGACCATTTTCAACCGATTCACTGGAAATGTTGAATATATCTTGAAAAATACATTGTCTATGGAAGTACGTAGGATTTTTTTTATATTGCATAGTTCATTTGTTATTAATTATTTTTTAGACAAATTTTTGAAAAGGGAAAGATTTGCGTAAAAAATCATCAGATAATTGTTTAAAACAAGTGAATAACATAAAAAAAAACCCTACGTACTTCCATAGACAATGTATTTTTCAAGATATATTCAACATTTCAATTGAATCGGTTGAAAATTGTCTGAGTTATGTTTCCGGCCAACTTAAAAAATCCAATTTTGAGATAAACACTGCACAGCCGCCATTTTGAAATTAATCGCTTCAAAACAATTATTGTATACAGTCACTGATATGTATGATAAACACCCTTTTTTGTAATCTCGATTTATTTTGTAATTTTTCGGAAAAAAATGCCCAAAAAGCCTATTTTTTCGGCCTCTAGAGTGGCCTAACCCCTTAATGTCCCAATTTGCGGTCCGATCTTCGCTCTCAAGAACTCCGTTCCTCCGATGAAGACGAGGAGGATTTTCGCTCGCGCATACAGCATAGAAAATCCGAGTACACTGCGACCTCTCATATTGGCACAGCGGCGGGATCGGCTCCACATCACGCTTGCAGAAATGGAGGTGGCGCACCATCCACTCAAGCCGACTCTGCGCAGCTGAGGTACAGCTGATTGCAGTACCCGTGAAAGCCCTCTCTTGTTGTCGAACATGCTTCGAGCCTCCCAATAGGAGCTGGCGCTTCCCCCACCACGCGCTACAGCCCATGGTGGGAGAAGGCACATGGTGGGGGGCTGTTGCATCCGTGGAGGTTCCGATATGGGAGGTCGCAGTGTACATACATTTCGGGGCTCTGGGTCAGACTCTAGAATGAGATACAGTCGAGTTCGGTTCGTATATATAACGCTGCTTTTATCCCGTCCCCGCAGAGCCTTTCTAACGATCTTGACACGAATCATCTCACTCTCTTCGGCCTTGAACCCTCCCTCCCTTCTCCACCTCCAAAGTACAAAGCGAGCGCAATTCCCCTATACCGATACGTTGTTTCGTTTTAGAGGTCGCCTTGATGATCGCGCGAGAGGAAGACGAGAAGGGGTCCATTTTTTCGTCGATTTTTCAGAGTTTAAAGCCCACTGGAAAAAAGAGAGCGGGACACGAGGGGGAGGCACTTGTAACATTCGTTTTCCTCGTTCTCATCCACCGATGAAGCACATCACGTATGCGTTTTTTGGACTTTTGGAGACAGATTTAGAAACACGCTTTTTAAAATATTTTTTTTTGAGGATAAATTGTGGAGAATGTAGAAAAAGATCTGTCATATATTATTTATTGGTAGTACGACAACATAAATAGAAAAAAATCACGCCTTTGTCAATAATATACGTCATCATGGTCATGATTCCTGGTCTAGCGGTTGATGGGTCTGAAATATTGTCGAAAAGTAATCCTATAGTTATTTCGTCACTTTTTTTTCATTTATTTTAGTTTTTCTTAACAATTTTTTTACAGTTATCTTAGTTTTTTTACAGTTCTTTAAAGGTTTTGTAGTTCTGTTTTTACAGGTTTTTTACTTAGTTTTTTAATTGTTTTTTACAGTTATTTTAGTTCTTTTTTTAAGAGTTTTTATATTTATTATAGTTCTTTTTTATAGTTCGTCCAACTAAATTTTCGATAAAGGATAAAGTATAAAGTATAAAAACATTTACAAGTATAAAAACAAGTTTTTTTTTAAATCTTGAAGAAAATTCATTTTTCTCCTGCCAAATTCCACGGTTGAAATATTCAAAAAATGTTTTAAAATAACAATTAAGAAAATGGCTTGACAGACCCTAGAGTATTTATTTCCAGAGATAAACAAAGATGCATTGAAAAATTTTTTAAGCTATACAAGTTATCGTGCAGATATGTACCCTCATGACTCTTTCTCCAATGGACACTTCGCAATAATTGTTTTCTCTTTGCTGATGCGAAAAAGTATAAAGAATAATAACTAACAATGAAGAATCCATTGTTTGAACACTCTATGTAACCCCTTAACCCTTCGTTGACACACTCGTATTTGGCCACGATTTTGACCCACTGGGTCAATTTGACCTTCATCCAGCTGCCATCACTAACCCTTCGGTCGGTTTGTATCGAAAAATATCGGGGCTAGACTTTAAACATACCTCAATATGTCTCCATAATTAAAATTTGCAAAATATCAAATTAAATCGTTAAAAAGAAACTACTGCAAATTTTCAATTTTGGAAAAGTGAGTATTTTGCTGAACATTCATCCGGGTCAAAATGGCCCAGTGTGTCAAGGTAGGGTTAAGAGCTAACTTTTTGCGGGTCGAAGGACAAGCATCCTCTCGATATATGAAGAGACATAACACGGTCCTCAGACGTGAGTTCAAAAAAACAAGTGAGCGAGTGAGTTTTTGTCATTTGACGTAAAACGGCGTAAGGTGAAGTTTGAGGAGTGACAAACGATATTGCCGCAGGATTCTAAGATGCTCGGTTGGTAAGACGAGAGATATATACCGACATGACGATTATTCTCGTCCCGGGAAACGAGCTCGTTAGGCTTTCTTAAGAGCCGTAGAAACGCTCGCGCCCCGAGTTAATTAGAAAAGCGAGCCGAGGCCTCGATTCGCGACGTAATATGCTCACGGCCGTGTATTTCGCTCCGCCACCGCGTGTCTCTCGTGCTGCAATGATCTTTCGTCTCTCTTCGTCCTCCGTGACCCTCGCGAGCTTCCTTCTTGGCTACGTACTCGGGAATTCACGAGAGATAGAAGCCCATAAGTCACCCGCACGTGTGTTCCCTTCGTGTAGGGCGCTTTGCGAGCATCGGAAGCTCGACACGCTGCTGCGACAGAAGAATAGCATATTGGAATCCATAACGGTGATCCCGAATACCGGTATGGAAAGGACAACGAGAGAGGTAGAGAGAGAGAGAGAGGGGGGAGTTGGGTAAGAGAGACATTGTAGGAAGTCATCACGTTTTCCATAATTCACTCTTACATGTCACCAGACTCGACGGTCACCGCACAAAAGTCTTGCATGATTTACGAGCTTTCCTACCAATCTTTATCTCTTCCCGAGACATCCACAGCCTCCGATACGTACGTCCGTTGCGAATAATTCATCCACTTTCTCAGCCGTCGAACCTTCGTATGCTCATTCTTCTTTGCCAACTTCTCCGATTTCGAATCGAACGGCGATTAGGTCACGAATTCGTACGGTATTTGAGTATCTGACAGATGACAGCTCCGAGAAAGAAGCAGCCTTTTCTACGTTTTCCTCCTGACGTTCCGTGGGAAAAGATCATTTGGTGGCAACATTTTTCAAGTGTCATTGGGTGGAAGTTCCACCAGAGTTCCATTGGGTGGAAGTTCCAACGAAGTTCCATTGGGTGGAAGTTCCAACAAAGTTCCATTGGGTGGAAGTTCCAACAAAGTCTCATTGGGTGGATGTTCCACCAGAGTACCATATGGTGGAAGTTCCAACAAAGTTCCATTGGGTGGAAGTTCCAACAAAGTTCTATTGGGTGGAAGTTCCAACAAAGTCCCATTGGGTGGAAGTTCCAACAAAGTCCCATTGGGTGGAGGTTCCAACAAAGTTCCATTGGGTGGAAGTTCCAACAAAGTCCCATTGGGTGGAAGTTCCAACAAAGTCCCATTGGGTGGAAGTTCCAACAAAGTCCCATTGGGTGCAAGTTCCAACAAAGTTCCATGGGATGGAACTTCCAACATAGTTCCATTGGGTGCAACTTCCAATATTTTGCAAATGTCATTGGGTGGAACTTTCAACAAAGTTCCATTGGGTGGAACTTTCAATATTTTGCAAATGTCATTGGGTGGAACTTTCAACAAAGTTCCATTGGGTGGAACTTCCAACAAAGATCCATTGAGTCGAATTTCCAACAAAGTTCCATTGGGTAGATGTTCCAACAAAGTCCCATTGGGTGGAAGTTCCAACAAAGTCCCATTGGGTGGAAGTTCCAACAAAGTTCCATGGGATGGAACTTCCAACATAGTTCCATTGGGTGCAACTTCCAATATTTTGCAAATGTCATTGGGTGGAACGTCCAACAAAGTTCCATTGGGTGGAACTTTCAATATTTTGCAAATGTCATTGGGTGGAACTTTCAACAAAGTTCCATTGGGTGGAACTTCCAACAAAGTTCCATTGGGTGGAACTTCCAACAAAGTTCCATTGGGTGGAACTTCCAACAAAGTTCCATTGGGTCGAACTTTCAACAAAGTTCCATTGGGTCGAACTTCCAATAGTTGGCACCTTCCATTTGATGGAAGTTCGAGGAACAATTTAACGATCGCCGGTTCGCGAAATCTATAAACATTGTCAGAGAAGATTTTTGAAATATTAGATTTTGGGAATCCGTTGGAAAACAACAATCACTATTTTCAAAAATGTCAACTAGGTGTAAGCCCTTAAAAGTCTAAAGGGCCGAAAAAGATATAGTAACTTTCAGTGTACTGAGGATTCGTCGATCGTATTTTTCACGACAAGTCAGCTTTTTTCGGAACTTCCTCGGATTATTGATAGAGCAGTAAAACGATAAATCAATCGTTCTTAGGAGAAGAGCAAGTCCAAAAGATTTTCGACACGCGACAAGCCCTCAACCTCAAAGAGAAATAACATTTCCAGAATTAAAAGGGATTGAGACGTGTCGAACGCAGCTCAGGCGTCTAATGTATAACGCGAACACGAGCTTCGTGAATATCTATTAGAAGGCCGTACAAAACGATTTCGAACGAAACACGCGTCCTTAGGATCACGCACACGGCGCTCGATGATTGATGATGGCACGGGGGTTACAAAAATCAGAGAGAGAGAGAGAGAGAGAGACGAAGGCACGGGCCGAGCAAACAAAACGTTGCTTCTTCGGAATGGTTGATGATCCCCCTCTCCCCCCTCAAGATAAACTGGCCCAAAGGTTGCTCGTATGGGTCTTTGCATAGTGATCGGTGGTTCGTTTTATTGGGTTTGTTTAGATTTGAAAGGAGACCCGAAAGTCTAGGGGGTTAGCAATAATGTATTGAAATTAATTCCAACGACGGGTTTGCCGTGAACCATTCGGAATTTTCATTTTTTCTTTGGATGCTGAAGTATCGGAATGGGCATCTCCAGCTGAGGGATTATTGCGGAGGTGCCTACTTCGCCACTGCATATATACTTAGAATTTCGAAGCCTTTAACTTTTCTCGCGCATTTCAAACTATCGTTCCTTCTACTTTTTTTCACCTTTTTTCGCTCCATTTTCATTTTTTTTAGATGTTGAAGTATCGAAATTGGAATCTCCAGCTGAGGGATTATTACGGAGGCGCCCACTTCACCACCGCATAAATACTTATTAGTTCAAAGCCTTTGATTTATCTTGCTCATTTCAAACTATCTTTCATGTCTACTTTTTCACTCTCGCTCTACAGCGGAGTCTTGTTTTTCTTCGCCCCATTCGACTCTAAGAGTAGCTGAGTTCAGTGAGTTGCTAAATCAAATGGTGTATGATGAGCGTTAAATCCAGTGGTGTATAGTGAGCGTTGAATCAATTGGTGTATAGATCGAGACCTGTTGCTGTGTCTGCCCTTTGACTTTGGGATTTTTGTTGTTGGACTTGAATTTTCATTTTAATTGCCTTTTACATTTTTGTTTGATTTTCATCTCCATTTGATTTTGATTGCGTTTTCGGCGTTGATTGTTTGATTTTTCTGGTTATGATTGACTTAGTTCGGGTCGCTTAGGCTTGCGTTTTTATTTGTTGTTTCACTTGATCCTAAATCTAATTTATAGTATGTGGGGATTATTTTGTTCATCCTGTTCATTTTACATTGTTAATTCTTCTTCCGTATTATCTTCAAACTGTATGCTTATTAATTATTTCTATTTTGTGTGCTTGCGTTCGGTACATATGCTATCATCTTTGAAATTGTATCCTTATTATCATTGTTATTTTAGTATTGTTTGTTGCTTCGGATGTTTATGAATAGTACGATTAATATCGTATCTTTATTGGCTCGAAAGTTTTACCGGGGAATAATAAATTTTATCAATCAATCAATCAATCTCTCTTTGTCTCTGTCTCTCTAGTATCGAACCATCTTTCATTTCTACCTTTTCACCCTTTTTCTCGTTCTCCCTCCCTTTCCCTCGAATTTCTAGCTATCGTTCATTTCTACTTATTGTTTCACGATCTCTCTCTCTCTCTCTCTCTCTCTCTCTCTCTCTCACTCTCTCTCTCTCTCCCCCCATTCTCAGTATTTCCTTAAATAAAACGATCAATTATTGGACCTGCCGAGCTCGGGGTCGATATCGAGCCTCATCAACGATCGGCTGTATCCATTTTGCACCATTAGACATACAGTAATGGAGAAGGGATTCTTCGGCTGCAGTCAATAAAATATAATTACAGTGTCCCTCGAGGGCGTAGAAATCGATAGACTCGTTTTTAATTGATTTCCAGAGTTGCGCCGAATGAATCGAGGCTAGGCCGTGTACGAGGCACGTACACAGACACACGAGCGTGCATATACGAATATGAATAAATAATTTGTATCGTCCGCAAGGCCCCCGGAGCTCTCTAGCGATTCTAGGCTCGGGAGAGCCCGCCATTCCCATTGCTCCTGTTTCATTCGCTAAAAACGATCGTCGTATTCTATCTCGTACTTCGAGGGACGTTATCGATTTGCAATATCTCGGTGGTGCGTATGCAGCATCGTACGAGAGCGGCGAGGATGCGCGCGACCACCGCGCACATATACATATGTGAATCTTCATTAGCATAACTTCGGCATAAAACATCGTGGGATACATAGAGAAAGAGAAAGCGCGAGGGGGATGCGATTCCGCGTAGGAGAGGAGGAAAACGATCATGAATATTTTAAACATTCCGGCGCCTCGGGAGACAACATTATCTTATTACGAAAAAAGAAGATTAAAAAAACGACAAATAATGCTTGCGTCACAGAGAAAAATCATTTGTGAATATTTTTCCAATTCGCTCAATTATAATAATAATCTATATCTGTGTGAAAAAAAAAATTTTAATCGGCGAATGAGATGTTGATTTTTTTAAACATAATAATTGTTGCCCAAATCTTTTAGGCGTCGATCTGCTTCGTAGGGGCGCTTGGAGCACAATACTGTTGAACTTTTGCCCCGATCGCTAATAAGCGAGAGAGAGAAGGAGGAGGTGATCGTCTGGTGCGCAAAAGCTACTGAGGGAGCTATACCCTTGCGAATATGCGAAACATTCGAGACGCAGCTTCTCCAGGCGGAGAGTCAAGGCCGCGTGTGCGAAGGAGGAAGGGCGCCCTTCCTAACTCACGCTGCATATGCGGTGGAACTATCAATTTTTTCGGAATTTTTATTACAGATAATCATATTCATATATCCATTTAATTAATGTCAATTTTTTATGTTTATCTAATTAATTTTGAGATTTAATATCGATTCAATTTATCTTGACTTAATATTTAATATTTAGGGAATTAATTTTTATATATATATATATATATATATATATATATATATATATATATATATATATATATATTTTCATGAAAAATTTCAGAAAGTCCGTTTTACCTAAATGAAAATTTCGCAAAAATTGATTTACCTCAATATATATATATATATATATATATATATATATATATATATATATATATATATATATATATTGAGGTAAATCAATTTTTACGAAATTTTCATTTAGGTAAAACGGACTTTCTGAAATTTTTCATGACCGATAACTAATTTTATGCATTTATTCAATTAGTTTGAATTATACATATATATTTCATTAATTTGATATTTAATTAATTGATGTGTAGAGGGCGTCCTGTTATTAATGTATAATCCTGCAACTGTCGATAGGTCAGATAATGTCCTACTATATGCTGGAATTTCAGTTTAGTAAACGTGCCACGGTTTTCGAGATAAAAATCATCTGCTTTTCGTTTTTCGCATATCATTCAAAGTCGGATGTTCGAATTGGTGTGTCTGAAAATTCTGCATACGATATTTTTGAATAAAATTTTCTTGACATTTGAGGTTAAAAAGAAGACTTTTATAGATGCAACAAATGACGAAGAGTATTTTGCAAAAAATCGGGTAAAAAAAGTTATCATTTGTAGAAATGGCATGCGAAAAACCAAAAGCAGATGATTAAAAAAAAATAACATAAAGTATAACCATGGGACTTTTACTAAACTGAAATTGCAGCATATAGTAGGACATGATCTGACCTATCGACAGTTGCAGGATTATCCATTCATAACAGGATACCCTGTTTATATATATATATATATACACGTATGTGAATTAATCGAATTACTTGAATGAAAATTGATTAAATAAATATACAATATTGAAATTAATCGAATAAATATATTAAATTAGTTATCGGTAATGAAGCTTTATGAAAATCTACCTAAAAATATATACATACACTACCGGCGATAATTTCCGGACAAGAATTTAAAAAAATTCCGGACCGATTTTTTATGCCATTTCGCCGATAGTTGACAAAAATTAATTTTATAAACGGCATTTTGATGGGGAAAAATTCACCTTCGGTCCGTTAAAAAAAAAATTACTATTATTTTACGACTAGTACCCTTTTTCGAAAACGTAACTTTCTGGTGGACCTCGTTTATAGACGTTATTTTTTTATGCCTTTCTTTGACCGGAATCATAAAGGGGGAAGCTCAAACTTTGATTTTGTTTTTTTTTAAGCTTCGTACGATTTTTTTTCTGAAGATGTTTTGATTTTTTTTTTAAAGAGACAATTTGAAAAATAATGTGTAACGCGAAAACGACAAGGATTCAAGGAAAACCTCAAGATAATAAAAAGTTGGATCAGTTTTCGTGGAGTTCGCGAGCATTTTTTAAAGATTTTTTTTCAAATTTTGTTTTCACCTCTTTTGGGTAAAAAATCAGATAATTCAATTACCGTAACTCGAGAACTAAGGGGTTTGGGGTAGAATTTCAAGGAGGGAAAAAATTGTATTGTTCTATTTTCAACACAATGGAATCGGTTAAAATCAATCGATTGACGTGACTAGAAAAATATAAAACCTTAACGGGGAAGAAAAGTCGAAAAAAAATCTGAAATAATTCTATTGCACTGAAAATAGAAAAGAAGTTACAATTTTTCCCTCTCTTGAAATTTTACCATAAACAAAAAATGCGAAAAAAAACACCTGAAAAAATTGTTGCGACCTCAACGAAAACCGATTCAACTTTTTACTATCTTGAGGTTTTCCTTGAATCCTTGTCGCTTTTGCGTGCCACCTTATTTTTCAAATTATCTCTTTTGTTGGAAATCAAAATTTCTTGAGAAAAAAAAAACGTACGAAGCTTTAAAAGAGCAAAATCGAAGCTTGAGCGTTCCCCTTTATGATTCCGGACAAAGAAACGCATAAAAAAATGTTGTCTGTAAACGTGGTCCACCAGAAAAGGAACAAAAAAAGGCGAAAAATGGTCGTGTTCGAAAAAGGGTACTAGCCGTAAAAAAAATAGTGAAAATTTTTCCAAAAAAAAACGGAATGAAGAAGAAATTCTTCCCCTTCAAAATGCCGTTTATTGAATTCATTTGTGTCAACGATCGGTGAAATGGCATAAAAAATCGTTCCGGAACTTTTTTGAATTTTTGTCCGGAAACTTTTGGCCGGTAGTGTATACAGGGTGGACCATTTAACGTGACCACCTCAAATATCTCCGTTGTCTTTAGAGTGAGAAAAAAAATATCAATGAATAAACTTGTAGGAAATCGAGTGCTTTACAGCGTTGGTCATTTCAGTTTTTTCTCTACCATCGATATTTTTCGAAATTCGATACCATCGATATTTTTCGAAATTCTCGACAATTTTGATCTCAACCTTTTATTCCCTAGAATCAATATTTAAGGTCGTACGCCAACGGTAAAAAAACGAGAAGCGTGAAAATATTATTTTGCGAACCATTCGCTCTTTTCTTTTACCGTTGGCGTGCGACCTTACATATTGAATCTAGGGAAAAAAGGTAAGGACAAAAATTATCCAAAATTTCATTCTCTACAAGTTTCTTCATATTCGTTTATGCCCTAAAGTTTAAAATAAACGAGATAATGCAATAGCCGCTTTTTTCAGGTTTAATTCGAAAAATATCGATGGTAGAGAAAAAACTGCAAAAACCAACGTTGTAAAGCACTCGATTTCCTACAAGTTTAGTCATTACCATTTTTGCTTGAAAATTGTACATCGCCGAGTTATTCAACAAAAACAATTTCCCATTAAATTTAAGACGACGATATTAACTGAACGCAAGCCCAGCCCAGAATGAAACTTACACATGTTGTTTTACACTAATAAAAGAAAATTCACTGTCAATTTCAGCAGGATCAACCTAGTCATTGAGGTTGAAAAATAAAAAAAATGAAAGATTTTTCTTTTTTTTTAGTGTTGTAGTACTTGGAAAATTTTGAATTTTTTATTCTAAATAGTTCATAGAAAAACGCATCTTTTTTGTAGAGAACATTTTTTTGTACGACAAGAAGATTACTACCATACGATCATTTGAAATTTTATCACGTGTAAAATCTTATCTCCCAGTTAGCCGAGTTAGCGAGCCGATAAAAATCTGAAAAAGAAAATGCCACGTAGTGAAAATATAAGATACAAAAACATCACCAACTTAAAAAAGATTGAAGAAGGTCAAGCTTTTAGGCCGTTCGAAAACACTTGGAATACCTCATATATAGATAAATCTTGTTGATTTCGAGACGAAACCGTCTCTTGATCTCCTCCGGTACTCTGCGAGGATCGAAGTGTTGACGGTTCACGGCCGCCCTACCAATCCTGCCACGTCTTCGCTCTCGAGGTCTCCGCGGAACTCGCCATAGGAATGTAAATGCCGCACTTTCATACTTTTCTTTCGATTTCTTATCCCTACCGTGAGTATCAATACCGCAACGTTTCGTACCGCTTGGTCCTCTCCCCTGGCCGCCACGTGCAGCTCGTGCCTCCGTGAGTTGCGTTTATATTTTCCGCAAGCGGGTACCTTATCGCTGTTCTCTCGGACGAATGTTGGCGCACCGAGTAGAGCGAACGGGCACCACGATTGTTCGCACGTGACTGAACAAGAGAAAGTCCGCTTGTTTACCGTGCCCATTCGGCGTGGCGATTTTTTCCATTTCGATCATCCGGACGCAGACGACGAATGTCTGAGATACGCAGATACGTAAAAGTCGCGACTGCAGTTGAGTGGCGTTTTTCATCACGAAGCATTCGACCGGGAGTTGACACGTCCGATGGCCTGGACGTTTTTGGTCGCACCGTCCAAAGTCCCAAGAATAGCCGATCATCGTGTTTTTTTTCCCCCGTCTAATTGACTCACGCCTCCATTTCCGCTTTTGAATCCTGGCGTGGATGGGAATTATACCGGACTCTCGATTCCGGACAAAGGAAGGGGGAGAGAAAAAGCCGTCGGGATGGCCTCACGATGCGAGAAAGATGGAGGCACGCGGTCAAAACATGAAAGAATCTTCACTCATCCAAGTTCAAGGACAGCACCGCATGATGCGCAGCCAGATGGAGCAGACGGGGAGAACGAAATACCTGAGAATGTTGAACCCGCTAGACGTTCGGCAACGCCAGCAAGTGCGGTTGAAAGAACCTAATGATTAATTGCGTAATCATCAGGGTTATGGAAGGCGCGAGTTGCCGCGAGGATCACAGCGTACTCGTGGTTATGGATGCTGCGAGCAGCTTGGCATTAGTTTAGGTAGCCGAAAAAAAACGCCGAGACACCTCGTGTTATTTCTCTCGTAAGTGTTGGGGCGGCAATCATTGAAGATTACCTTCGACGACGTAACAGACGCTCACGATCCTTTGTGAATGAGGAACGTCGAAGGCGAGTTGGAGAGCTGATGGAAGGAATAATCAAGCTGGTAGTAGTTTTGCTGAAGCCGTGCAGAGACTGTTGCGGTGATCCAATTGGATTCCCATATCCAATTGGGATTGTGGACACACTTCCGGATAGGGATCCAATGGGTTGTCACATTCATCAATCGAGAAATCGCATCTGATTACGCTGGTGCCGTCCCTACAACGGTCCCTGCTGCACGTTTGTTCATTGCGCCCAGTTTGTCTCTTTAGGGTCTAACTAAAAAGACCCTAGTTAGACCCTAGGTCCCTAGGGTCTAACTAGGGACCCTGAGCACCCTAAGCACCCCTTAGGGTGCTTTCCACCAGGGATGTGCGAGGTAGCTAAGCGGTGAGCGAGGAAGAAGTCCACCAATAAGATTGCTTCATTTTGCTTCGCACAGCGTAACTCGTCATTGGCAAATACTCAAATTATATTCTTTATTTGATTGTGTTATTAAAGTTATTATTTTCTGTTTATTTAAAGGACTATGAATGGCCAAAAGTTCATCTTATTTATGGGGAGAAACATCTACTGTATGTAACTTCAATTTAAAGATTGTTTTTATGACGATACTTCATGTACCGACTATTTGTTTAATTAAAAGACTGTGCGATTCATGTTTTTACTTACCTTGGGAAGGAAGCTGAGATAAATATTCAAAGAACTTACTTCTTAATAAAAGGACAAATAAAAAGTTTTATTGGAAGATGCTCAAAGTTTAGCTTAGATTGTTGTTTAATTTAGTTGTTTTGTTAAAAAATGTGTAAGTAATGGAAATTTTAATCCAAACAAGACTTAATAAATAATAAACGTTGATGATTATTGGTGAGCGTATTTTTAATTTTGCTTTTAATTAATGATTTTGAGATTTTTTTACTTTAGAAATTTGTCGAAAATTCGAGAGTTCCCGGGAATTCCTAGTCGAGAATTCTCGAGCCCGAGAAAAAAAAATAAGTCGAGAAATCAGGAATCCTAATTGGAATCCAATGGAAGAATCCAACTTGAATCCTAAAGGATTCCATCTTTGGGATCTCAGGATGGGATTCATCAACTCTTGATGGATCCCATCGCATTCTGCTGATACGTTGAATTTTTTAAACAAACTATCTATATAGTTTAGTTAGAAAATTCAACATATATCTGTATATACAGAATGTGTGGGCGTTAAAAAAGTATAAATCTGACATTGAAGAAGTATAAATCGCTTAACTCTTGGTTCACACACTGGGTTTGTGTGAACCAATTTGACCCGGAAGAATTTAAAGTAAAATGCTGTTCCTCAAAATTGAAAGTTTTCAATAATTTTTTACAAGAATCCGATTTTAAACCTTCCGAATTTCGATTATGCAGACATATGAAGAAGTCGTTAAAGTGTATCCCCGATTTTTTCAATAAATTCGTGGTGTGAGAATCGTGGCCAAATATAAGTGTGTCAGCGAAGGGTTAAGAGAGGGTACCATTGTGACCGGATTTGGAAAAAAGGTATGCTATTGAGCATTCATTGAACTTATTTCGTGTTAATTTTTATTTAAAAAAATTAATAATTAACAACGTTATTGGAGTATAATAGAGCCTCTGTATAAAAAATGTGGTCCAATGTGACCAAATGTGACCAACGTGAAAAAAATGTGATCGATAACTCGACAATGGTTGATCTGAACAATACAAATGTTTTATAATCTGTATAAATATAGTTCTCGTTGTACGTAGCCGTAAAAAATCACCAAATGGCGAGTTTTCGGAAAATCGTAGTTACAGTGAACATTTTACTTGCATTCGGGGGCTTTAAAAATACTAAATTTCAAAAAGAAAAATTGTCACCTACAACTGAATCTACTGCAGTTACGGAAATCGTCTGTAATTTGGTCAATTTTCAATATAATTCGCTTGAACATTTTTTCACATATTCTTGAATACGTATAGTTCGAGAAAATACGACAAAAAAAAACTCGATATGTTTACCCGTTACAGTGTATCCCGACTTAAAAAAGTAGATGTTGAAAATCGATTTGCATCACATCGCTGAAAATTCACTCTAATTATCGTTTGTTATATGCTTTATTGCAGTTTGTCGTAATATCGTCACACACGTATACGCTCACAGAGCGTGCAGGTTATCTATTTTTTCTCGTGACGTTTTACATGTTTTCGACGCGAACGTGGTGCAAGAGTTCTCGTACGGCGATCATCGGGGAACAGAGCAGAGTGCAATTGGATCCCAATAAGGCGTCCCTACGAAAGTCCCTATCGAACCTCCATAGGGATGTGGTAGTATCTAGGAACTCCCCAATAAATGTCCGCAGGTGTGCCGGAGGAAATTTTGATAACATCGATACTAGGGTTCCACAAATTGAAGCTCTATTTTTTTTTCTTTTTCTCCACATGCAATTATTTTCTGTAAAGAAAAAAAAACGTCACAAAAGCTGCGAGCGGTCAAAAAATAGTTGGAGGTCGCTCAAGTCTCCCAAAAATTCAAGTTTACGTTAAAAAATCGATTTTTTTTTCATCCACTTCTCACCTACGAATTTTACGCTTTATAATATTAAAATTGACATCGCGAAAGCTCGAGCCGGCCAATGAATATTTAGTGGTCGCTCAAGGTTTTCGAAATTTACTATTTCCGCCAAAAAATAAATCTCGCATGCACTATAATTCCTTGTGGCACAAAAACAAAATAAACAGCGAAGTGTTACATTTTTGAATAATTTATTATAATAATTTATAACAAACGCCAATTAGACGATGTGTATTATTGTGTATTATAATGGCATCGCTTGTCACAGAGTACAGCTACGATTGGTCCGCAGTTTGAGCAACGAGACCAACTGTGGGACGCATTACGATGCGCGAAAAACTGTTTTTAACGAAAAAAGGATCAATTGTTTTGAAAATTTGGGAATTTCGAAGTCCTTGAGCGACCACTAAATCTTAATTGGCCGACTAGAGCTTTCGCGAGGTTAATTAAACAATTATGAAGCGTAACCTTCATGGGTGAGAATTGGGCGGGAAAAAAAATCGGTTCCTTAATGAAAATTAGAACTTTTGGGAGGCTTGAGCGACCTTTAAATATTTTTTGACCGCTCGTAGCTTTCGCGACAATTTTTTTTTCTCTGTAGAAAACAATTGGATGGTGAGAAAAAGGAAAAAATAGAGCTCAAATGTCTACCACCCTAATCGATAAAGTATCCGAAGAAGAAGATTCGCCTGAAGCTACAAAAGCCTGAATACTACGTGCTTTCCGACCCGGTCTACAATAAACGAGTACATCAAGAGTTTGGAATGACCATTCAGCTTATAAAATATCTTATTTACCAGCGTCGGCAATAATCGCGAGCACTTTTCAAGCCTGGCGCCACGCGAGTTCAAGAAGGACCAGTACGAAGTACCAGCTATATGCGCTTGCAATTTGTCCGATTGTACTCTCCCGCAGTCCCATTCAATTTAAACGCCGGCCATTACCAATAACAGCTACCCACGTTTATTTTCTACTCTCCGTTGGATCATCCCTCGTCAAATCGGTCCACGTTAGCCTCAAAACGCCACAACATATTCACGAGAGCACAGTTGTAGCGCGTTTAATGAACGGCACTAAGTACTCGGCAACAAATCAAAAACCGTATAATTCACCGATTTGTAATCGATCGCTTCTACGTTTGTCGCAACGTGAGCACCATTGGGCTAATGATTTACTCATCAAGCATGGAAGATTATTCGCGTCACGTCATCGAGTTCTCCTCGTCGCTTCTGGTATACGCGGCTGAAGACACCTTGAGACAGGCCACCCCCTCACCCCGCAAAATCGCCATCTCTCTCTCTCTCTTGGTCTCCCTCTGTCCTTCTCTCACTGCTCTCAGAGCACACGCACCAAGTATAGAAATCGTCCATGAAGCCCCCGCAAGTGAGTCTTCGGTCTTCAGCGATCGCGTCGTTATTGTGGTTGTTGCGGCTGTTGTGCACACACCGTCGGTATAATCTGGTCATGCTGCTGCAGGTTTTTGGTGGGGGACCTTGACCGAGTGATGTTCACCGTAGGTAGGGCCCCCTCCGTTGGGTAAATGCGACTCAAGGAGGCCCCCTCCTCATTCCTCCTCCTACGCCTCTTCCACTCTTTGGCTTGGCATACCCGTTGAGGATACGGAACGTTTGAGTTCCTCTCTCTTTTTCCAGCTCCCTCTCCCGTTTGACGTCGCGCGATCTTGTTTTCTCCGTCACGATCTTCCTCTCTCTCTCTCTCTCTCTCTCTCTCTCTCTCTCTCTCTCTCTCTCTCTCTCTCTCTCTCTCTCTCCCCCGCCCCCACTCTCTTTATTTCTCTCGGTCCGTCCATCTCGCGGTCTGGACGTGGTTTTGCACCTTCTTCCGTCCGTCCACCGGCAATTCGCGTCTATACGTATACAGAGGTACGTACAGGTATAAACGGTATACGCAAGAGAGGCAGCGGCGGGCTCAGCCAACGCGCGCCGGTACAGGGATAAAGCAGGATCGGTGGAAGGAGTAGCAAGCGGTCTCCGCAGTTTCAACCTGGTCCCCAGCTTTTATTAGTTCTTCGGCGCTCGGTGGAGAACGTGCGTGCCAACCGAGTTTACAACGCCCAGCTCTCCGAATACGAATGTACGAGTAACGTGTTTGTTTCGTTTTTTTTTTTTCGTTTTTTTTTTCATCATCGTTACCGATCCACGAGCCGGTTTTGCGACCCAACGACGCGGAAGAATCGATCGCGAGTGTGTTCCCAAGATCGATAATCTATCCAACCGATTAGCCTAAGATCGACTTTTCATGACGACCGGCTCGTCGCAATTAACCAACGATCGTAACGACTCGCGGCGACCCAACGTCTTTCACGTCCCTTTTTGTTCTATCGAGAGTGATGAAGTGAAAGAAATGGATCTTACCGATCAAATAACGAAGTAACCGTGGTGCGACGATTTTTTTTACACCATCGCCGATGATAACGCCCTGCTATCGATGAGTGACAGTTCGTTTTATTGGTTTTTCCTGGAAGAGTGATTTAACGACAGCGAATAGGCGTGAGGAGTTTCTTATCGGTTCTTTCGTGTACCGATCGTCGAACGTGGAGCTACTCATCGAACCAAGTGAACCAGTGCCAGTGGAGGTAATTTCGTGTGTTTCGTTGGTGGTCCTTTCGTTGCGTTGTTGGCAGGTACAGGGCGCAGGATCCTTCATTAGCTTTTGGTGGGCGTGGGGGGGAATATACTTGGTCGGGGAAATGGAGTTTGTTTGGGTTTACAAGTTGCTACTGTTGGCAATTTTGCCGAGTGAGGGAATGTCGGGAAATTTACCGATTAGGTCTTATAAGGAACATCACTTGAGTGTCCACCTTTGATTTTGATGAAACTCGTATATGTGATGAAGCATCGAAAACTATCAGATACGTATTGAAAAAAGGCGTGCCACCCCTTAATTTGATGTTTTTTCAATACTTCGATGGTGGATTTTTCATCGCTCTACATTAGAAGAATTTCGGTTTTTGGTACATTCAGATCGGTGGACTGCTTGTTGGTGAGATTGCAAACCATCCCTTGACATGCCTTTCTTTTAGAGTTGGCTTCCCCCTTGGAACCATTTCTCCACCGATTAAAAAAAATGTGTCCAATAGTCTTCAATGCTTTATCGCATACATGAGTCTCAACAAAATGAAAGGCAGATCAATCGATAAATCAATTTAAGAAGTTTCTACACAATTGACGGAATGATACGATTACATTGAAATTTAAGCAGTTAATTCTTGTCATATATTGAATGCACCAGAATTCATATACTGCATGTTATAGAATTTTTCTATAAAATTTACAATTAAAAAAACGCTTTCCAACATAGGACATTTAACATCATGACATCGAAGACGAAACTCATAATGTACATGAGTGACTTGACAGTTTGTCATAATATTTTAAACATTTTTTTCACACTACTTCGTGCGCAAAACTGCCATTCAGCGATGAGGGTAGGCATCTCCCCGTTGGAAAGTGTTTTTCAAATGTAAATTCTATAGAAACGGTGTAGACGATAGATTTGAAATTTGGCAGGTGCATTCAGTACATGATAATTAATCTACTGTATAAATTTGAATCAAATGGTAACACTTCACTAATTGTCCGGAAACTCCTTGAGTGATGATCCTCGTTAGTCATCGCTCATTTCTGTTCTTATCATCACTATCGTCATCACTTGATTCCGGGATCGTTTTGGCTGCCAACGAGCCGGAGCCCGGCTTATCATTCAGACGAATCATTGACAATCGTGACATAACCATAGCAACAACAGTGTCGAGATATGCTCATTATCGTTACGAGAAATCGTGACGAGGTTGGATCAATCGATTGAGATTAATTGATGGCGCGCGCCCGGTTCGCTGCGAAACGATTTGTTCACCGGTTTACGCACACGTCAAACACCGAGATTACATCGACAATTTAGACCAAGCACACGCCGAGCAAAAAGTTGCGGGGAGGGGCTGTTGGAGGGGGTGGGATGCGAAGCGATAAAACTATCAATCCCCTTCAGGGCCTGCTCGCTCATTACGCTAAAAATAAATCAATAATAATCCCGCCGTCTTATCTTCGTGAATTAATCGCGTGATAAACTTTAATGGAGCTTGCTCGAGCGAGAGTACGTCGTCGGGATTCTAAGGAGGCTCGGGCCAGATATGCCGCTTATGACGGAAACAGGATGGAGTTAATGAGGAGAATCAACAATGACTAGTCGAGCAAAAAAAATCGAACACACTATCGAATCGCCTGTATTTTGCGATGCGCGGTATAAGCTTTCGTCGCTTTGTTCCTCCCTTTCGTTTGTTCCGGTGCGCATTTACACGTGGGTTATCTCACCACAGGTGTCGAGGAAGGCGGAGGCCAAGAATTTAAAAAAAGTCCAACGAACACACGAGAAGTGTGACTGATTGTAGGATGGAGTCTCTTATCTTGGCTTGGTTGGCGACTAGGTGGATCATTAAGGGGCTACATCTACCTAGAGGCCCAAATTCGGAATTATCTTCCGGGAAATGGTTGGTGAAAAAGAAATGCATTTTTTGAAACATCATCGCCGGCAGATGATGACATTTGCTTCCGCGACTTTTGGCGGTGGACACTCTCCAGCTTAAACGGTCCATCTGAAATCTTAAACCCAAACGGGTTATTCATGATAATAATAAATACGAGTCGTTGACGATCGTCGACTTTTAAAATCATTTTTTTTAACAATGTGGCGGCGAATTGATACTCGAGCATACAATATCCATGAAAAAAGTCGTAATTTTTACGTAACTTTAAAAAAATTAAGATCGATTTGAAAAAAGTGAGATCGTCAACGACCTTTAAGTGTTTCTTGTCGTATCTCCTGCAAATTTGGAAATAATCCGTCATGTTGTTCTCGAGATATCATGTCCACCGACTTTGAAGATAGTGTTTCGAGAAAAACGCGTGGGAATATTACCCCGAAAGATCAAAACTCCGAAAGAACTTTACACGAAAGTTCAAAAACTCCAACAATCTGAACACCGTCAAGATAATTCGGCTATGGAAGTTTTAAAAGTTTCAAAATTTTCAATAAACGAATTATTTCGTGAATTTTTTTTTATTAAGAAGTGATTTTACGTCAATTTTGACATTTGTCTGGACAATGTTATACGATCTACATTATTTACAGTCAACTGTGTAGACTTTTGCTGGCATGATCTCGACGAACCTTGCAATTTCGGGACATTAAAATTAGGCATTTTAAACCGTCGGCGCATTCAAAGTTCGAAATTTCAACCCGGCCCCCATGTCACGATCATGCTAGCGAAGGTCTACACAGTTGACTGTAAATGGTGTAGAACGTATAACATTGTCTAGACAAATTTCAAAGTTTACGCAAAAATACGTTTTAATGTAAAAAAATTCTTGAAATAATTCGTCGATTTTTTGAAAATTTAGTAACTTTTAAAACTTCCATAGCCGAATTATTTTGACGGTGTTCAGATTTTCGGAGTTTTGAACGTTCTGGTAATTCAAAATTCGGAATTTCAACCTGGCCCCATCTTGATTTTCGGAACATTAAAATTCGGAATTTTAAACCGTCGGAGCATTCAAAGTTCGGAATTTCAACCCGGTTCCAAACGCGATTAAAGTTAGAAGCCCAGCCGACTGTTAGAAGCTGTAGCTCGTTCAATTTCAGGAATGTTTCAATGAAATTTTCAGGGAATATAGCTAAAAGGTGATACTATCGAATAAAAATATCTTTGGGAAATAATATTTTTTTACCCACCTAGGTAGATGTAGCCTGTTAATATGTTTTCCCCAAAATTCGTCGTTTTGCTCTCTTTCTGTCATCTGACGCCTTTCGATTTCTCGGCCCCTCCCGTTGGCTCCATTCCTCCGTTGTCGGTTAATGAACATCATTTGAATGTTTCCTTCAACTCGCTAAGCCACTTTCGACACTTGTCCAAAGGCCTCCGGGGTGGCTAGAGCCTCCTAGGGCTCTCAAGGCGTAACGAAAGCTCACGCTGTATCCCGTCGTGAGCGGAAGAAGTGAGAAAGAGATCAATCTTAATAAGGCTTGTAATCCATTAGACCGGAGAAGACGAAAGGAGAAAGACTTGGTGGTCAACATTTCGTTTTTCATTGCCCACGATTTATTCGTGACATGAATCATCAATGGGCTAATGAGCAAAGAACCGTTGGAATCGCTTTGTCACAAAGTTGAGAATAATTATACCGCCAATTAAAATCAATACAATTCAGAGTTGTTTTTATCATCAATTTGGGTTATGTCTGTAATTATCATTGCAGATATGTTAATCACAGCTACGCCTGTCATTTATTCATCATAAATTATTGCTTATTTGCGTGAACTTTACCTGGCTGCTGACAACAGCTTCGAGATTAAAATCAATTATCAAATGTCATTCACAGCGACCTTCACTTTATTTATTCACGCCGTACCTCGTCAACTTTCCGCGTAACAATTTAATGAGGACGAAAAGTAGACCGATTGCTTTACTGATTGGACCATCAAACTATTTTTTTGGACCTAGCTCGTGCCCGGAAATAAAGAGAAATCTTCGTGTGTTTTTTTTTGGGAAGAAGGTGTGCCGTTTATAAATTTTCTTTTCTTCATCAAGGAGTATGGTTTTAAATATCTTTTAGAATTTTTGTATATAAAAATATTCATAAATGTGGTAGACCAAACGCATTCAGTTTTTACATAAAATTATTTGGTGCTTGAACGGTAGATTTGATAAAATATTGATTTTT
>OY723390.1:40499824-40570714 GCA_963210295.1 Ophion ellenae | reverse complement strand
AACAATGGCGCGCCATTTTTTTTTGCTGAACATAGAATACTAATCTTTGACTACTGGCATCAGGAAGTATTGAGGTTGAGTCATGGAGAATTACACGATCGAGCAACACATCGAAATTGTTATTTGCTCCATTGTTACTGCATAGGTGTTGCAGACGAAGTTTCATGGTCGTGTTATCTCGCGCCGCCGCGATGTGTATTGGCCACCAAGATCGTGAGGACCGCGAAAACAGGTCCTCAAATCGCGGAAGGTAAACGTCTGACATCACTGCCCCCTCTTTGTTGATCTGAAACACAAATTCAAAGCATATTATCAATCTGTGACCCGTTGGTCATCGAATGACGGATGGGTTTTTTCGTTTAGTACAAATTTCGGAAAATGGCGGCAATAAAAAAAAATCGAATTTTCGCGTTTTTTTCGCATAAAAAGATAAATAATAAATGCAAAAATGTATCTATCGGAAAAACGATTCGTCATTCCGTGCAGACATATTTTATGAGTATGCTCTCCTCTCTCTCAAATTTCAGGTTGATATGTTAATTACAGCGGTCAGGAGAATGTCAGCCATTTTTTAAAACGTGTTTTCGAGAAAAACGCGTTTAAAGTTTTGTAATGTGTTTACACAAATGTGTTTATAATTACCGCTAATCGCCAATGCCTGGTCCATAGAGGCATCCCTCCTCTTTTTCTAGCTGCTCATGTTGAGCCGCTAACATCTCCCGCCGATTTCAAGGACAAAGTCTCCTTAAGCCTAGCAGAATATACATTTTAGGCCTAAATATAGAAAAAAAACACTAATGTTTATTAAAAGTGTCCAGAATCAATTCCACCAGTGTATGTATTTATATAGTAGGAGCAAACGTGTAGAGCAGTGCGATGAAGGAGTCGATCCGAGCCATCTTACGGTGGTCATCTCTTCAAGGCCTTAGGCTACTCTACAGGCCGAATAAATAGGCTATTTGGGGATTTAAAAAAAACTACAAAAAATCCTACGTACTTCCATAGACAATGTATTCTTCAAGATATATTCAACATTTCAAGTGAATCGGTTGAAAATTGTCTGAGTTATGTTTCCGGCCAACTTGAAAAATGCAGTTTGGAGATAAACGTTGCACAGCCGCCATTTTGAAATTAGTCGATTCAAAAAAATTATTGTATACAGTCACTGATATGTATGATAAACACCCTTTTTTGTAATCTCGATTTATTTTGTAGTTTTTCTGAAAAAAAAAATCCCAAAAGCCTATTTTTTCGGCCTCTAGAGTGGCCTAACCCCTTAAGCAAGTATTCTCTATATATGGAGGATAATTATATCTTATATAATTATTCTCTCTCTTTCTCTCTCTCTCTCTCTCTCTCTCTCTCTCTCTCTCTCTTTCTCTCTCTCTCTCTCTCTCTCTCTCTCTCTCTCTCTCTCTCTCTCTCTCTCTCTCTCTCTCTCTCTCTCTCCTTCCTTTCGTCTTCCCACAAGTCGGTACTCGATTCGCAGCCCGTTAATTATCGCCCAACGTGCTCAGAGATGTTACGCGGGACGTGGGAAATACGCACCAGGTGTTTGTACCGTTTACCTTTTAGGCGTAAATCCACTTATCCCGCTGTACTGTAAAGTCTAGTGTACGAAAAGGCGCGCAATTTCACGGAGCTTCCTCCTCACGCGGATTAAATCCTCGTTCTCGCTTCGCGCAGAACACCGTCTGATCCGGAGGAAAAAATCGACCCAATTCTTTCGACCGAATGATCACGCGAATAATTTTTCTTCAAAACACGACTCGTCGAATATGCAAAGTCATTGAGCAAATCAGACGAAAGAGTCTGATGAATAAGTCATTGGGTGGACTGAACCGAGGCTTATTTTTATTTCCTGGATCGTGAGAAGATTATAAACGCGAGGGAATTGACGGCTGGGAGAAAAATCTACGGTATTTACGACAAGTGCCCGTGGTAAAAGACAGTAAAACTAACTTCATTTTATTGGCATACTAATCACAGTGCACTTGTGTTAGCCAGATTACGATTGCTCTGCCAATAAACTGCAGTCAATTTTACTACGCCATATTTAGCCACCATCGTTCAAATACCACGGACTCGTCACTAAACGAAAAGCCAATGGAGTCAGAGCCTTTTCTATTACCGGTATTATTTCAATATCAACGAGTTGTAATATCGGAATACCGGTATTTCGATGTTTCCGAAATTTATGGGAAATCTTGATTGAAAACGTTAAAAGCTTGAAAGTGAAGATGGAAGTTGTGGAAATAATAGTGTATAGCTAACAAGGAACATCACTTAAGTGTCCGCCTCCGATTTTGTTGAAACCCATTTGTGTGATAAAGCATTGACAACTATTAGACGCGTATTTTTTTTAATCTGCGGAAAAACGTTTTTAAGGGGGAAACGACCTCACAAAGAAAGGCTGTCACCCCTTAATTACATTTTTTTTTCAATTATACTCTAGTGGATTTTTCATCGATCTGCATCAGAAGAATTTTGGTTTTTGTTTCATATAGATCGGTGGACTGCTTGTGGGTGACACTGCAAAACCACCCCTCGACACACCTTTCTTTGAGGGTAGTTTCCCCCATTAAAAAGTTTTTCCGCAGATAAAAAAGACACGTGTCTAATAGTTTTCAATGCTTTATCACATATATGAGTTTCAACAAAATCGACGGCGGACACTCAACGCGGTCCTCTAGTTTCTCGGCTGTTTTTTTACGGCTTTTTCAATAATTTTTTACGGGCAAAGCATCGGAATAATCAATCTCATTGTTTTTGCATAATCTTTATTAACATTTAAACAAGCTTTACAAATTTTTTGAAGTCAAAAAATATAATAGAATAAACGTTATAGTGGCCGACAGGAAGACATCAAGTAAAAGAGGTGCTTGACGGTGACCAAGATTGCGGCTGTTCTGCTTATCGGAAATCAAAAAACCAAACGGCATTTGAATCTTCATATTTAAGACTAGCGATTGAACTAGAGTGAATTCTAAATTACAAAAATTGACTTTTTCATACACTTTTGAAAATTACATTCTATTTTTTACTCATTTTTTCTCAAGTTTTTCGCTCGTACAAAAAAAACTATCGAAGCAATCATGATAATCCTAGTTCAATCGCTGGCTTATAATATATTAAAGATGCTGTATAAATTTAAACAAGATCGGTGCAGTAGTTTCTGAAATATCGTGGTCACCGTTTCGAAAAATGGTATTTTGAGAAAAACGCGTTTGAAAGTTCGCGCTCCCAGCGCGCGCTCCGTATACCTGCTCCGTTGCAGGGCCGTAACTTGTGAACCACTTCGAATATCGAAAAATCCTTTGGCACACATTTTCTACACATGTTGTAGATGTGATTTATGAAGGAAAAAAAATCGATTTTTTCGACCCGAGAAACTAGAGGACCGCCTTAAGTGATGTTCCTTGTAAGTGAAACCACAGTATTTATTAAAAATCACCGTCTTTTATTGACATCTTTATTTATTATGCATTTCTAAACATACTCTGTTGTGTTCTGGAATGTATTCAACCCAACATAAATTAAATAAACAAAAAAATTTTAATGGCAACTTTTATGCAAATTAAATAAGGAGTGGACAAGCAAAATTAAAATTAGGAAGTTTATGAAAGTCAGCAGAGTAGTAGGTACGAGAGTGCGAACAAATGGCATAGCTTGTGGCAGGCAACAGCATGGTCACTTTAATTAGCGAGATTGAGATTGTTGAAACAATGACCGCAAAAAACAGAGGGCATCAGAAGTTTCGTCTTTCAGAGACGAGCTTATCTTATTGCAGGTGTAAGCTGCGGAAGAAAAGGCATTTTTTGATTCCACACTCGTGGACAAATAAGTTGACCCTTCGGGCATATTCAATATAGGTAATTACCGTAAAACGGGGCTAAGGCCTTAGACCACTCTAGAGGCCGAAAAATAGGCTTTTTGGAGATTTTTTTTTCAGAACAACTACAAAATAAATCGAGATTACAGAAAAGGGTGATTATCATACATATCAGTGACCGTATACAATAATTTTTTAAGTTTAATTAATTTTTTAAGTTGACCTGAAACATAACTCAGACAATTTTCAACCGATTCGCTTGAAATGTTGAATAATCTTTAAAAATACATTGTCTATGGAAGTACGTAGGTTTTTTTTTATATTGCATAGTTCATTTGTTATTAACAATTATCTGACGATTTTCCAGGCAAATTTTTGGAACGTGAAAAATTTCGTCACACAATTGTTAATAACAAATGAAGTATGCAACATAAAAATAAAATCGTACGTACTTCCAGAGACAATGTATTTTTCAAGATATATTCAACATTTCAAGTGAATCGTTTGAAAATTGTCTGAGTTATGTTTCATTTCATTTTGAAATTAATCGCATAAAAAAAATTATTGTATACAGTCACTGATATGTATAATAAACACCCTTTTTTGTAATCTCGATTTGTTTTGTAGTTTTTTTGAAAAAAAAATCCCCGAAAAACTTATTTTTTTGGCCTCTAGAGTGGCCTAACCTCTCTGACAGATTTTGGGGCTACTTTAACAAAGCGCCAAAATACAGTTTCAATGTGTGCGCATTTAAATGTGTTTAAATTTATTGTTCAAATTTATTATAATGTTGCTAAAGTTGGTTGTAATGTTGATCAAGTCGATTTTAACCGAATGATAATTATAAAACTGATTAAGTGCCTATAATAGTACCCTAGGTACTTGATATTTTTATATAAAATGTTTCCTCAATAAAGATGGCAATTTGATTGTAAAAAATCATTGACTTTCGTTTTATTCCATGTATAATGCATAAAGTATTGAATTTTTTATCAAAATGATGTCAAAGTAACCCGTAATCTTTGACATAAGTTGCATTTCAATGCCTTGTTAAAGAAACCCCACACTCGAGGTTACTTTGACACTTAAAAAAAATAGAAAATTGTGGCGGGGCTTGACTTTCTTATGCATTTGACAGCCAAAGGACACCTCGTTCTACTAAAGCAAAAAAGTTGGAATCTAGGATGCTAAAAAAGAGTTACCTACATAAAACTTCTAAAACCTGTTTAAAGTACCCTCATTTTACGGTATATTTCAAGGCTGTTAAACGCATTTAAAAAACAAGTAAACGTAAAGTAAATGGAAATAATAACAATAATAAAGATATTCTAATATTTTCAACTCTGATATCGAAATATCGGTATCATTCGAGACCAATATCAGTTTTTCAATATCCGCTTTTTGGTCCGATATTCCGGTTTTTCGATTATATCCGAAAAACCGGTATTCATGCATCCACCGTTAACTACATTGGAGGTATGCAGCAAAAATCGTTCTTCGTAAATCGACAATAAAATGACAAACGCGTCGGATCTTTCGTTCGAGTATAATCGCAGAGATTTCGGTTCCGCATAAAGTAATGCCTGACACAAACACACACACGCATCTATCCACGATTTTAAAAAACCCCCACAACAATGGAATTTCCATTCGATATTTCACAAGTATCCGTGACAGACAGTGCAAAAGGCAACGAAAAAAAAAAAAACATTGTCGTGGCTCAGTTATACGGGACTATGTTGCACGGTTCATCGGTGATTTAAGATCAATTAAGGGAAAAGGTTTGTCCGTGGAGAAAGCGTTCGAGAATCGCGGCGTTGAGGCATGGCGCATTGTTCTCGGTGACTCTTGTTTCAGCCTTCATCGGATATTTCTCTCTCCCCCTCGCTGTCTCTCTCTCTCTCTCTCTGGCTCTTTAAAGCCTGTCTCTCCTCGTGGAGGAGTCAATTTTTTCCCTCCCTCGTCGAGGGGGACTGCGATGTGCGAGCTCGATCTTTGCACGTCTCGAGGAGTCGTAGATATCCATGCCGAGGAAAATATTTGCGAATCTCTCTTAGCGTTACTGGCGCCAGGTCGTTGTTACTTAAACGACATGTATATGTATATGCTTGTGTGTGTGTTTAAGGAAATCATCCGCGAGTGCAGCGTCTGGCTCATCGCCGCGTACGTAATTCTCCCTTGAGAATTTCTCTCTTCAAACTCTCCAAGATATTTTTACGAGAGTGCGCGGCTGAACCCTCCTCTCTCTCTCTCTCTCTCTCTCTCTCTCTCTCTCTCTTTCTCTCTCTCTCTCTCTCTCTCTCTCTCTCTCTCTCTCTCTCTCTCTCTCTCTCTCTCTCTCTCTCTTTGACTTTGTTGTTCGAATTATATTTTGTATTATTTGGTTTATATTCTTCTCGCTATATTTTGTATTATTTGGTATATTCTTATCGTTATATTTTGTATTATTTGGTTTATATTCTTATCGCTATATTTTGTATTATTTGGTATATTCTTATCGTTATATTTTGTATTATTTGGTTTATATTCTTATCGCTATATTTTGTATTATTTGGTTTATATTTTTATCACCATATTTTGTATTATTTCGTTTATATTCCTATCACTATATTTTGTATTATTCTTTATATTCGGTTTATATTCTTATCACTATACTTTGGTTAACTCTGTGTTGAAATGTTAATGTGGTAACACCAACATTATAGTTGTATAGTTCGTAGTTGCTAAAATAGGTTGCGGAATGTCCATGTGACTCACCAATTTTATAATTTTATAATTCTACCTTTAGCCCCATAGTTTACTAGGGCTTAATAAAACAATCAAATCAAATCTCTCCCTCTCCCTCTCTTTCTCTCTCACTCGGGTGGAGGCCTATTACGATTGAGCATAATGATACGTCTCTCGCTACGATAGTAAATGTGCCGATATATGGGAGCATCCGTGTGGATAATAATAATAATGTATAATAAATAATATAATAATAATAACGTAAAACAAAATAAAACAAATAAAGCAAATAATAATGATGGTAAAAATAATGTAAAATAAAGTATTATGTGCAGTAAAGAATTTTTAAATAATAATATTAATAACAATACTAATGATGCGAGCCACGAGCTCAGTGTCAATATATATCCGGCAGGTAGAAGCCACACGAGCAAAACGATCGAAAAGCAACTGCATTATACATTCGTATACAGCAGCATCATGAGGGTAATTAAATCTGTGTTATTCGTTTGGAGAATTTAATTGGTCGTTTGCGATGATTGGCCACGCGAATGCTAATCAGTCATAAATACCCCACATTGCCGGGTGTATGCCAATAGGTCAAACGGCGCCAATTTCATTGTGGAGAAATAATACAAGAGCGAGGACCGACGCTGGCAAATGGGCGGTCGGCGTTCGGCTAGCTGCTCCTTCGAGTTAAGGTGTCTTCCTACTTTAGACGCTAAAAAAGGGCTATTTTCATTAATTGTATGAATGATAGGTTTATACTATAGAAATTGATATAAAAGTTGTGACACTAAATAAGTAGACTTTCGAAATACATTTCAAATTTTTTTAAATGTACGTATGTAACCGAAACAAACTTTAAACGCGTTTTCTAAACAAACAAACAAGTTCTAAACAAACTTTAAAATAGCCTTTTTAGCGTCTAAAGTGAGAAGACCCCTTACTCACTTTAGACGCTAAAAAAAGGCTATTTTCATGAATTTTTTTGATAGGTTTATATTATAGATATTGATATAAAAGTTGTTACACTCAATGAATACACTTTCGAAATAAATTTCAATTTAAAAAAAATGTATTTATGTAACGCAAACAAACTTTAAACGCGTTTTTTCGGAACAACGTTTTTCGACGTCTTGTTGATAACATTTTCGAAACTATTGAACCGATCCTTATGAAATTTTAACCACATAATCTTTACAACTGTAGCGCATATTAAAAATTGCGCATATCAACGACTGTTATAAATTTTGATATTTACTTTTTTTTGCCAAAAACGGTGAAAAAACACGATTTTTTTTCGTTTTTTTCGAAAAATGTCCGCCATATTGTTGTTTTTGTATATATCGAAAATCGTATAACATGCGCTATAGCCATTAACGTACTGAATCTAAAACCGTTTGATTTTTTTGTTTCGGATGATCCATCTCCGAGATTTCATCAACAGCGCAGACCTACAATTTTTTTAGGACATTTTTTTCGTTTGTAAATAATAATTTAAAGAAAATAAAAAATGTTTTTTTAATGTATTTAGAAAGTGTATTTATTAAGTGTAACAACTCTTATATGAATATCTATAATATAAACCTATCAAAAAAATTCCTGAAAATAGCCTTTTTTAGCGTCTAAAGTGAGAAGACCCCTTAAGACGGTTCTGGACGCGACGGAAGTTAGGTTGGATTAGTGAAGTACGGGTGGGGAGTGAATTGGGAAGGCTGATACGTAAAACTTCGCAATGGGTTGAAACGCAGGAAATAGTTGATGTTGGGAAGTACGAGAGGGAGAGCGAGAGAGAGAGAGAGAGAGAGAGAGAGAGAGAGAGAGAGAGAGAGAGAGAGAGGAGGGCACTCTCTGGACGTATAGCAAAAATACTCACGAGACTTGAGTATTTTTGAGACATTTGATAAAATGTTTTCACTAATTCGAAATGACATTTTAGCAACCCCGTACATCGAATGCGTAATAAAGACGTCACAAAAAAATCTTCCAGACAAAAGTTGTACGGTGTGAAGAGGGCCATCAAATGCGACCAATTTTTTTATTTATTTCGTTGGAGGTGCTGACGCACAGTGAAGGTCACCTTCACTTTTTAAAATGGAATGGTACACTTTTTTTCAACCATCTTGTGGAGCGCCACAAGCCGTATAAAAAACGTTAGGAGGTCAAAGTCGTTTAAGGTCATTCAAGGACAGTATCGATGATACAAATCTAAATGTCTCGGATCACTACCAAATATTTTGTAGTGATCCGAGATATTTATATTAGTATTTTATTTTAATATGTGACCTTGAATGACCTTGAACGACTTTGACCCCCCAATGTTTTTTGCGCGACTTGAGGTGCTCCACAAAATGGTGGAAAAAAATGTATCATTCTATTTGCAAAAGTGGACTGTGCGTCAGCGCTTCCACCGAAATAAAAAAAATGGTCGTATTTGATGGCCCCCTTCACACCGTACAACTTTTGTCTGGAACATTTTTTTGTGACGTCGATAATTACCGGGTTATTTCGAGTGGCAGAGATGAGACGGACACCCTGTATATATATATATTTTTCTTTTTCTGATGTCTCGTCAGGGCGACCGAATCCGACCTCGAGTGTTTTGCCACACGAGCGGGGCGTTACCGCCAATCGTCAACGTTTTATTTTTTCTCCAGTAGCCATGGATCTTAAGTCCCTTGTGTTTACCAGCAGTCGATATTATTGCTATAAATTCAGCGGTATTATTGCTATAAATTCATCGGGCACTGAGTGTACGGCGGTCGGGGGGATCTCGCGTTTCGTGTATACGAAGATGCCGAATACATTAAGCGTATAGTAACGATAACGATCGGAGTCCTGGATAATTAAAGTTTATGAATTTTATCTGGACTAAAGTACTCGATATATAATATCGGTGGCTGCGGGTAGCATTCCTTTATGTAACACGCGCGCTGTACCCTTGGTAATAACGAAACGAAGATATATACACACATGTATGCGTTGGCCTCTCTCAGTTGCACGGGGAAATAAAATAATACCTTCATAGCTTACGCGATATGAGTTTTACGAGCAAATAATGGCCGTAAGGGAAACGGCAATCGTTCCGGCCCACGGAGCTCCCGCTCGTTCGCTCAACGTCCTTCCATTTAAAATTATATTTGCCAATGTACTTTGCAAATCGAAGATACAAAATTAATCGATTTTTCACGTGCATTCTCCGGATCCACTCGCCGTATTTTTATTTATTTTTCCCGAGTGAGTAAATACACCGCGAGGATCGTTCGGGGAGAATTCAATTTAACGAAACAGCTGAGCAAACGATAGTGCTCGTTCGAGCTAATATATAAATTCATTTCCAATCTATAAATATAAAAAATTTTACTTCATAAATCTCGAACGCATTCCCTTGGGAATTGTCCAATTATAATTCCAGCGGGATGTGCGTCAGGTTTGGCAAATATGCGGAATGATCCTTTGAATATCAGCGCTATCGGCCGTGCAGGAATTGTCGTTGGGGTCCAATTGGATTCCTGTACTCGTACCCATTGATGAGGATCCAATGGGCCACTTCATTGGATCCCTGTACTGAAATTTCACGCTCGTACATTGGATTATAATTGGGATTCTCCATTGGAATCCAATGTACGAATCCAATTGAAATCCGACAGGATTACCACTTTATCGAACAGAATCCGATACGATTCATGATGGATCCCATCCCATTTAGTTCAATTTTTCAAAAGATATATAGATATACAAAATGAGTGGATCTTGAAAAAGTATAAACTTATCTTTAAAACGTGGAAATCGGCCTTAAACTATATATTATAAATCAAGTCGAATCACATCACTCAAAATCGGCTGTAATTATCGTTAGTTTTTATTTTACTACACATTGTAATAAATCACGACAGACCTACACGCTATGGCCCGTGCAGGAATTGTAGGGATCCAATTGGATTCCCATACTTGTCCGCTTTGATCGAGATCCAATGGATCATCTCATTGGATTCCTGTACCACAATGTCACGCCCGTACGATTAATTCTAATCCAGATACCCCGTTGGAATCCAATGTACGAATCCTAGTTGAATCCTAAGGGATTCCCACATTATCGAACAGAATCCGATGGATTCCATCGCATTGTGTACGTTGAATATTTAAAAAAAATGAGTGGGTTAAAAAAGTTCAAATCGCTCTAAAAAGTATATCTCAACAATCGATTGGAATCAGGTCACTGAAAATCCACCGTAATTATCGTTTGTTATTTATTTTACTGCACTCTGACATAAATCACCACACCCGTAGGTACACGCCCATCAAGCGTGCAGCTATGTTTCAACATGCCGAGTTTTTTCTCGTAACTTTTCACATATTTTCGATTCGAACGTGGTAAGAATTCTCAAACGGCGTTTATCGGAGAACAGTGCAGAATCCAATTGGATCCCAATGAGGCCTCCCTATGCGGTGTCCCTAACAAATGCCTATAGAGGTGTGGGTGCATCTTGGGACTCCCCAACTAATTTGTGCACGAGATCACGAAAATATTTTTTTTTGGATGATCCAACAAAATCCGGTTGAGAATTTGAATCAAAAAGTTCTCAAACGACGTTAAGGGGTTAGGCTACCCTAGAGGCCGAAAAAATAGACTTTCTGGGCTTTTTTCCTAAAAACTACAAAATCGAGATTACAAAAAAGGGTGTTTATCATACATATCAGTGACTGTATACAATAAGTTTTTTGAAGCGATCAATTTCAAAATGGCGGCTGTGCAGCGTTTATCTCAAAACTGCATTTTTTCAGCTGGCCGGAAACATAACTCAGACAATTTTCAACCGATTCACTCGAAATGTTGAATATATTTTGAAAAATACATTGTCAATGGAAGTACGTAAGATTTTTTTTTATATTGCATAGTTCATTTGTTATTAACAATTATCTGACGAAATTTTTCACTTTACCAAAAATTTGCCTAAAAAATCGTCAGATAATTGTTAATAACAAATGAACTATGCAATATAAAAAAAAATCCTACGTGCTTACATAGAAAATGTATTTTTCAAGATATATTCAACATTTCAAGTGAATCGGTTGAAAATTGTCTGAGTGATGTTTCCGGCAAACTTAAAAAATGCAGTTTTGAGATAAACGCTGCACAGCCGCCATTTTTGTAATCTCGATGTATTTTGTAGTTTTTCTGAAAAAAAAAAATCCCTGAAAAGCCTATTTTTTCGGCCTCTAGAGTGGCCTAAGGCCTTAACCGAGAAATCGTTCGGAATCTTCTTGGATTCCAATGTGGACTCCCTACGTGCGGCGTCCCTATCAAATCCCTATAGGGATGCTTTAGGACCTGGGGACTCCCCAACAGGTTTCTGCACGTGCGGGACTGAATTTTAATTGTACCCCCTTAATTGTTCGACGAGAAGACCGCACACGTGCGTAACGAGATGATGAGTCGCGACGCACTAGGAAAAATATGCAGCGAGAGTCGTGTTAGACCGTAGGTACAAATGTAACACAGCCGAGTCTGACGATAATCGAAGGACGACCCCGTTAGCCTCGACAACGTCACAGGAGCTTACGAGCGCGTACCTGACCCCGACAAGAAGATGTCCAAGATACTGCGCTCTGGCTGGTGAAGGGAGTACCAGCTTGAGAGAGAGAGAGCGAGAGAGAGAGAGCGAGAGAGAGAGAGAGAGAGAGAGACATGGAAAGTCGAGAAGCTCTCTGGAGCTGCTGGAGTCTCCAGCTGGGCGACCACGACGCCTATAAATCCGTCAACGCTCCAGGCTCGCGAACACTCAACTCATTCGCGCCTCTCGCCCTCTCTCTTCATCTCCCTCGATCTCCTCGTCTTCTCTCACCACGAAAAGCAAGACTTGCTAATCATGGCTAATTTGTCCGCGGGGCTCCCCGATCCGTGCAACGTACACATGTCGCCGATAGTGATTTTGAGGACATTCGACTTCGAGGCTCGTCCAGTCCTCAAAATCGACATTTCGGTCTGAAGCAGTGTTAGGAACTTCGCCAATACAGTCAGACATGATGATAACCAACATTACGTCGATACAACGGGTTCAAAATATCCTTTCTAAGTGTGTGTGTGTGTGTGTATGTATATATATATATATATTATATATATATATATTATATACGAATATATATATATATATATATATATATATATATATATATATATATATATATATATATATATATATAGGGTGGCACAAATTTGAGCTCTATTTTTTTCTTTTGACTCACCATCCAAATATCTTCTTTAAAGAAAAAAAAAAAATTGTTGCCGAAGCTGCGAGTGGTCAACAAATATTCAGAAGTCACTCTAGCCTCCTGAAAATTCAAATTTTCATTAAAAAATCGTTTTTTTTTTCTAGCCTCCTGAAAATTCAAATTTTCATTAAAAAATCGTTTTTTTTCTTCCACTTCTCACCCGTGAATTTTACGCTTTCTAATTTTCAAATTAACGTCGCGAACGCTCTAGCTGGGCAATGAATATTTAGTGGTCACTCATGGTTTTCGAAATTTACTATTTCCGCCAAAAAATAGATCTCGCATGCACTATAATTGCTTGTAGCATAAAAACAAAATAAATAGCGAAGTGTTACATTTCCTGAATAATTTATGATAATAATTTGTAACAAACACCAATTAGACGATATGCGTTATTATGTATTATTGTGTCATTGTATTATGGCGTCGCTCGTCACAGAGGACAGCTACGGTTGGTCCGCAGTTTGACTAACGAGACCAACTGTGGGAGGCATTACGATGCGCGGAAAGCAGCTGCCATTTCAGTTTTAGGAATAAAACGATCTATAATTTTGTTTACCGATAAGAGCTTTAAAGAATTATTTTATGAAGACAAATATTATAATTATTGGGTTAGAGGTGTGAGGTAAATTTGAAAAATCTGCTTCTAAAGAAAAAAGGTTTGATTGTTTTGAACATTTTACAAAGCGTCAAATTTATCAGTGAGAAGAGTAAAAGAAAATGTGCGCAAATTGGAAATTTCGAAGCTCTTGAGCGACCACGAAATATTCATTGGCCGGGTAGAGCTTTCCCGAGGTTAATTTACAAATTATAAAGCGGAAAACTTCAGGGGTAAGAAGTGGACGAAAAAAAACCGTCGATTTTTTAATGAAAATTTTAATTTTTGGGAGGCTCGAGCGACCGCTAAATATTTTTTGACCGCTGGCAACTTTCGCGACAGTATTTTTGCTTTCAAGAAGATAATTGGATCGTGAGAAAGAGGAAAAAAATAGCGCTCAAATTTGTGTCACCCTAATAATATATATATATATATATATATATATATATATATATATATATATATATATATATATATATATATATATATATATATATATATATATATATATATATATATATGGTGGATCCCCATTGTGCAAGGCAAGCGCATCATCAAAGAGCGTGTATCTGAGTCGGTGTGTACGCGCGAGCGCTAACCAGGGTACATGGAAAGAGCGCCTTCGCTTTCTAATCTGCGTGCATCACAATTCGTTCCCGTTTCGTCTCGTCTTCGATTCCTATACGCTCTTCACGATTTTTGCTTATACCACGAGTAGGTACGAATCATCGATCACACCATACAGTGATTTGTCGCATTAGCAATTCTTCGACATCGTGTCTCTTTAGAGATCCTTGTCGACGAGTGAGAAATGGTGGATTTTCTTGTTTTTTTGGTTTCTTTCTTTTGTTTCAGTCGATTCATTTTTTTTCGAATCCGTTTTTTTTCATCCGTTTCTTTTTTATCCCTTCTTTACTTTTTTTAGAGCTTGACCACACACTTGTCTACGAGATTCGGATTACCGAATAAGCGTGACAATTTACCTGTGGTCTGAAACAATTGCCGCATTTGATGAGCTCGAGGAACCTCCATGTATGTCATTTTAGTTTGCCTGAACGCCAACCGCGAATCAAGCTTTCTTTCCATTGAATTTACCAATATCGTTCAGCTGGATACAGAAGCAGCTTTTTTTTTTTTTTCTTTTCTTCGAAAATCAGAGAGTAATTGAAATCAGTAATGCCCAAGGTGGACTGAAAAGATGTGACGATCGACTGATTCGATCGAAGATGTAGAAAGAACGATAGTGGATGAGTTCTATGCCGTTTCAGCGACGAGTGCATCATTGAATTGTGCCGTGCATCAACTAGCGGTTCAGGGTGAGAGGAGAGACCGAAAAGAGAGAGAGAGAGAGAGAGAGAGAGAGAGAGGGGGAAAAGTGTGACGAATTCATGACGACACGAGAAGATCGCGATACATATTTTTCGCAATCAAACGAGAGAATTGTAAAAACCGCGCCCCCAACAAGGAATCTCAAGGTTTGAGCTACCTCCTCGCGGCTTTTCCATTTCCTCGTGTCTGCTGAACCCCGAGCAGCGGTTCGAGCCGATCGTCGCACTGTGAAAGACCCTAGCTCACGGTAAGACGGAATTACCAGAGCAGAAGCGATCGGGGTCACCGAGATGCAAGAAGCTTCGCGTGAGAGCTGTGTGCAGTAGTTGGACGACCGTAACATTCAGCAGAAGCGAAGCACTTTGGCTCCGCGACTAATGCATTAGGCGCCATATTGTTTGACCGAGTTGGTGCGAATTTGGACCGGTTCGCGGACCCCAATTGTTCGCGTTACATTTATCTTGTGGTGGTAATTTTCATCTGGTATTGTCAATGGATAGCTGATTGTTATACTGGATCGGAGGCTTCATGATCGTCATAGGAAATACTAGATGGTTTGCAGGCAAAGTGAAATTCGCTAAAATTCCACTATGTTTCGAGCCAGGCTGCATAATTGACAGATTCGTTGATTTTTGGGGTACTAGGAGTGTGCTATAGGAACTTCTAGCGATCTAGAAACCTCTCTAGGGATGTGCATACCCTTCTAGGAATTCGGGAACTACTTTTAGGGTGCTAGGAACTTCACTAGGGATTGAGGAACCACTTTTAGAGTATTCGAATCCTCTCTAGGAATCTAGAAACAAATTTTAGGGTACAAGAAACATCTCTAGGGATGTATGAAGCTTTCGTGGGAATCGAGAACCATTTTCAGGGTGTTAGGTTAGGCTAGAGGAATCTAGAAACCACTTTTAGGGTATTACGAATTTCTTTAGAGATCTAGGAACATTTTTAGGGTACTAGAAATCCCTCTAGGATGTATGTTGCTTTCTAGGGATCCGGGAATCTCTTTCGGGGTGGTAGGATCTTCTCTAGGAATATAGAAAACACTTTTAGGGTACTAGGAGCTTCTATAGGGATCAAGGAACGACTCTGGTCCTTCTAGAATCCTCTTTAGGGATCTAGTAGAAACTTTCAGAGTACTGGAAACCTCTCTAGGGATGTATGAACCTTTCTAGGGATCTGGAAGCCACTTTCAGGGTCCTAGTATCTTCTCTAGGGATCTAGCAACCACTTTTATGGTACTGGAAGCTTCTCTAGGGATCTAGAAACCGATTTTGAGGTACTAGAATCCTCTCTAGAGATGTAGGAACCGCTCTTAGGCTACTAGGAGTAACTGGCAACCCTGGTAGTTCCACCATCACCGAGTGTGTGTCGAACACAATATCCGACAAATGGCCGTCTCGTCTCTGTATGCAACCGTTCACTCTTTTGACGAAATTTTAAATAACATTTTGGCATAATGGCGAAATAATTTCATTAATGGTGCGCCCAATTGCTTCCTTGAGCTCCGGAATGGTCTGTGGATCATTGCCATACACTGTTCCTTTTAGAAAACCCCAAAGAAAGAAGTCCAATGGCGTCAAATCGCACGATCTTGGTGGCCATTTCACATCGCCGCGGCGCGGAGATTACACGACCATGAAACTTCGTCTGCAATAACTATGCAGTAGCAATGCAGGAAATAACAATTTCTATGTGTTGCTCGATCGTGTAATATCTCTATGTTCGCCGCAAACAAATGGCGCGCAATTCAAAATGTCAGTTCATTTTGAGACACCTTTTACAAGGAAGTACTATAAGCAAGATTGAAATTGAAATTGAAGTGTAAATACCTTTTTTCATATTGTTGAACGTGTCAAATTTCGTGCCAAAAAAAGAGTAAGGTACCTGCGGGTAATAAGGCCTAACTAAGGGACATTTAAAATAAAGTGAAAAATATCCAATTTAATCAACATATTTTAATGATGATCATGATTTAATTTCAGTTTCTATAAAATATAAATGAAAAATTGTAACTTGTACCACATACGAAAATAAAATTAAATATACACTGACAAAAAAGAATCGTTGAATGTGCAAAATGCATTTTGTTGTCTCGAAATTTTGTTGTTTTAAAAGTTGCTCAGATATTCTAAATAAGCAGATAGTTTGAATGTATATTTGGTTACTGCCCAACTATACTGTTTTGTTATGCCAATCAAAAATCAAGTTGAACGTATTTAAATATACAATTTTGTTGAACCAACTGAATTTTGGATAGATGAACGAATTTTTTTTTTTCAGTGTATTTAAAAACCTTGATAGTAGGACTTAATTTATTATGGTAGGATAACAAGGCCTACGGCTTTAAAATACTCAAATAATCAATCTATACGTAATATATTTGATATTCGAGATCAATAATCGTCTGCAGCTTTGTATGAACTCAAAGTTCCTCTTTGCACTGCTCGGACAGCTGATACCAGGTCGTTTTCTGACCACAATACTCGTTTTGGAGGCATCGAGATCGAGGCACTAAAAATAACGGTTGAATAATTAGTAATAAATATGGCTACTATTTATTTACATTCGTAACATCTTAAAAGTAATGTAAAATACATTATAAAACAAACAAACTATGCTACAAGAAGCAGAAGGATAATAAGGTCTATGGTTAAATTTAGCAGGCCTTAATAACCGTCGACCGCGTATGTTAGGAAAACAAAATAAAAAATATTTCGACCACGATACGTTATTCAAATATTTATGATCATCGAAGCTTGAATTGTTAAGATAAAGATTGTGATTTTAGATACATAAGTGTAATGTCACAAAAAATACTTACGATTTATTCGGACCGATTTTTATTATTGGTGCTGCACTGCCGCGTCTTACGATGGACGATGCAACACCGACGGCGGGGAGCGGGGTATCGCGCCTCCGCAAACTTGTAGCGACACCTCGTGCAATAGGCGTCTGTGAGTGTAGCCTTGAGCGTGAGCGGTTATTTTAAGGCCTTAGGCCACTAGATGCCGAAAAAATAGGCTTTTTGGGGATTTTTTTTCGGAAAAACTACAAAATAAATCGAGATTACAAAAAAGAGTGTTTATCATACACATCAGTAACTGTATACAATGATTATTTTGAAGCGGTTAATTTCAAAATGGCGGCTGTGCAGCGTGTACCTCAAAAGTGCACTTTTTGAGTTGGCCGGAAACATAGTTCAGACAATTTTCAACCGATTCACTTGAAATGTTGTATATATCTTGAAAAATACATTGTCTATGGAAGTACGTAGGATTTTTTTTATATTGCATAGCTCATTCGTTATTAACAATTATTTGACGAAATTTTTCACTTTCCAAAAATTTGCCTAAAAAATCGTCAGATAATTGTTAATAACAAATGAGCTATGCAAATTGAAGAAAAAATCCCACGTTCTTCCATAGACAATGTATTTTTCAAGATATATTCAACATTTCACGTGAATCGGTTTACAATTGTCTGAGTTATGTTTCCGGTCAACTTAAGGGGGGATTGTCTTTTTTTTTCGCAAAATTTACCGCTTTTTGGGATTTTTTTTGTGAAGAAAGTATACAACGGAAAACTTGTGAAACTTGGCATATAGTTTTATTGATCTGTTTACTACATACAAACAAAATTTTTAACAATTTCATCAAAAAATCCGCCTCCCACCCCCCTCAACGCGCGATGGTCCTTTTTTGATGGTGTGCACGATTACAGCCTTCACGTTCATCCTGCAACAAAAACCCAAAAAGCATTTTACTTTAGACACATATAGCTATCGTTCGATGAAGGGAAAAAAAAATTGACGATTTGGTGACGTTTTGAACTTGAAGTATCGATTTTTCGAAAAAAATTGATCGATTTTTTGTTATAAATAAAAAACTATTAAACGTATTGCTTTTTTGCTTCATCAAACGATAAAAGGATGTCAGCTGAGCATTCTGTCCAAATTTGAAGGCAATCGGTTGAATAGTTTTTGAGAAATCGTGCACACCATAAAAAAAGGACCATCGCGCGTCGAGGGGGGTGGGAGGCGGATTTTTTGATGAAATTGTTAAAAAAAATTTTTGTATGTAGTAAACAGATCAATAAAACTATATGCCAAGTTTCACAAAATTTCCGTTGTATACTTTCTTCACAAAAAAATTCCCAAAAAGCGGTAAATTTTGCAAAAAAAAAACAATCCCCCCTTAAAAAATGCAGTTTTGAGATAAACGCTGCACAGCCGCCATTTTGAAACCAATCGCTTCAAAAAAATTATTGTATACAGTCATTGATATGTATGATAAGCACCTTTTTTGTGATCTCAATTTATCTTGTAGTTTTTCTGGAAAAAAAATCTCCAAAAAGCCTATTTTTTCGGCCTCCCCTTAGAGTGGCCTAATCCCTTAAATACGATTTTCGTCACTTAGGCCTTATTACCCGAAGGTACCTTAGTTGCGGGTAACTTTACCCCACTATTTTATTCAAAACAAAATTTGCAACCGAAGCACACAGAATTCTTGTTCGCTATCGGAAACAAAATGCACATATTGGTTCAGACGCTTAAAAAATAATGATTTTTATGTGTTGAATTGGAGGTGTCGCTTCATAAAGACTAATATCAGACGCTAGGTGAACTTGCAAAATCATTAGGAGTTGATCACACATCAGTTTCGAAACGTTTGAAAGCACTAGGAATTATTTTTTCAACTAAAGTATTAATGTTCCCGAAAGAAACAGCGAGAACTTATTCAACGTCCCAATATTGAAGATCAAAGCAACCCGCGCCGAATGACATGGTCCAAATTGGCACGAGTTACTCGGAGTGTCTACGAGGACGTTTCGTGGCTGCCCACCTCGAGCGGGTACGTTTACAGCCTACGCGAGCAAAGGTCACGTTTTCCCGCGATCCTGAGCGCCCAGGCCGATCGCGAGGATTTCCCCCTCGCCGCGTCTCTCCCTCGCGCAGCATCCGCGCGAATCGAATTTCAGCGGTGAAACGTAATTTCTATTGCCGCGCCTGCTCGCTCGTTACAGTTGCACCGAAGACATCCGCGGAGACAATCCGAGCTGTCTCGCCTGTTTCCTCATTCCCATTCAATTAAAGGAGAAACTGTGGCGCGAGCGGGTGTACGAGCGGGCATACCCGGACGAGCGTTGCAGGAAGTAAAGAGCAGATCTGCAGCTGCTATCTCCATCGTTCGAGCATTTTGTTCTTTATGAAATTAAGTGCCCGGGACTGCTTGGTAATCGGAGAAACTGCGGCCTGCGATGTTGGGACAGTATATTATTTATCCAGCTGGGACCTAACGAGCGACACGGACTCGCGGAGTAAATTAATTAGGCTGCGGCTGTTGGTGGGGGTTCGGCAAGGGCTGCCGGCAATGCCTGAACAGGCATGCCAACATGTTAGATCCCGCGAATGGCGAAAGAGACCATTCGGACGCGAACTTACACTGCTGCGATGAAAGAGTTGCGCCCTTTTGTTTGCCACTTCTTAAGGGGTTATACCAGTGTGAACGCTGAAAATTTGGGTGATTTTCGGGATTTTTTTTTTGGAAGAAAAGTACTGAATTAAATGTTTCGGGAAATTAAGAATATATTTGGCTTTATTTGACCTATACTACATAATTTTTTCATATAAAAATATTGAGATCCAAGCGACTTATGCGCTGCCTTCGGAGGCGCCAAAAAAAAGTTCCTCCACTGCTGACATGATTCCGGCCGATTAAGTAGCTAAAACCGGAAAAGGAAAAAATTTCGTTAAACTGGAAGGTATTTCCTGTACAATGACGTAGGATTTTCGAAAAATATCAAAATCTAACAAAATGGCGTGGTTATGAAGAAAAAGTCTGTTTTCTTGCCTATAAAATGGTCGTTTTTTTCAATGCCAAATCGTCAATTTTCATCCAATCAAAAATATCCTACGTCATTGTAGAGTAAATATATTCAAAAATACTCAGTTCAAATTTCAAGTCAATCGGATAATTGCTCTTTGAGCAATGTCAGCAAATTTGAAAGATCAAATTTCGAGAAAAACGCGTTTAAGGCGTTACCCCCACTTGTAGCGCAAAAAAAGGCCTTTTTCATGAATTTTTTTAAAGAAAACTACAAAACGTTTTTAATCGATCAATATACCATCTTAAAGAACACATCTTGAAGAACTTTCAGTAATTTTTTTATTGAAAAATATTACATTGTTTAGTGGCAAATGGCCGTCAATGAAATAATGTTTTTATATACACGGTTTGCGGTGACCAACATTGCGGCGAAGTGGATCATCTGAAGAAAAAAATGCCGATGGATTTAGTCAAATATAAGTATAAACTAGTCTTTAATCGAAGGATTTTAAAAAATATTCATTTTTCACAAAATGGCGGACAGTCGAAGTTAATGGTTCGATTTTAAGGAAAAAAAAACGGCCGTTTTTTGGCTATAAAACGGCCATTTTTTTCGAAAAAAAAATCGAACGATAAAAGACTACATTTTTATGTATTAAATAAACCTGCAAAATTTCAAGAAGATCGGTTCATTAGTGTTCGAGTAATCTTGGTCACCGACTTCAGAAATGCCATTTTGAGAAAAACGCGTTTAAAGTTTCCCTTTCAACGCTCTTTCAACGCGGATTCTTCTCTTTCAACGCTCATATCTCAGTCAATTCTGTTCGGATCGACTTGAAATTTTCAGGACATATTCTCAGATACTTATACTTCAAAAAAATGCAATAAAAAAAATCGGTTTTTTCAAAATCGCAATTGGGGGTAACCCCTTAAAAATGTAACTATCTATAATACTATAGTATAGTATTATAGATATACTATCTATATAACTATAATTTTTACAGGATATTCTTGAAAGTATAAATTATCGAAAAAGGCAAAAAAAAACGATTTTTTTGAAGTGTCACACTGGTATAGCCCCTTAATAACGAGTCCGTCTCATGGAGCTGCGAATTTTCGATCGAGAGAGGAAGAAGGAGAGGGAGAGAAGAGATCAGTCGAGATTGACCACTTGCAGCTTAAACATCTGGTGATTAAAGAGACTAACGATTCGACGGTACACCTGCTTTCCATAAAACACCGATCAATGTATGACGAAGGAGAGAGGAAGAGAGAGAGAGAGATAGCGAGAGAGAGAGGGAGAGAGAGAGAGAAATGGCTAGAATGCACACCCCTCTAGCGATCAGGCTCATTATATCATTCGCTGCAAACGCGCTGCTGGACAGCTAATAGAACAGCATGGACTGAAAGACGTTGCCTATCTGCGGTTTTCTCTCTCTCTCTCTCTCTCTCCCTTTCTCTCTCTGAGTCTCTTGAAGACATAGTCTCTGTGCACGGTAGCACGCATTAATAATACACGTTCGTCGATCGTTGATACACTTGCGATCCTCTATAGAGAGAGAGAGAGAGAGAGAGAGAGAGAGAGAGAGAGAGAGAGGAGGGGAGAGAGCGCGAAGATAATTACCATCTTATTAAAACCGTAGTCGATATCCCGCTGCTGCGAATGCCGTGCGATAAATGGTACATATTTCCTGCTATTTCCTTCACGCATAAATACGCGGTACATCGATTGATTCGTTTCAAATTCCTACTTACACGCTGATCGAGATCGTGGCGAGTAAGAGTTTCGTTTCCGAGAAGCCGCGGATCGACGATCACCTCAGTCGAGTACCAAGTCCTCGCAGTACGATCGTTTACAGCCACACTATGATAATGATGACGTAGAGCGCGTCTGGGCGGCGTCATTTTCAGCCGGAAATTTAGTAGGGCTGGAATACGATGATGAGATGATGTCTATCGTTATGGGCGCGACGGATGTCGTCTCAATGTCTTCGACATTTTTTCTTGTTTCCGTTTGGGTTTATTTTGCTGAACAGAAATCAATTTTGTTTGTTTAATCCAAGCTGGTGTGAAAACGACTGCAGCTTTCGCACCCGAAGCTTTGGCATGTAAAAAATAACGCTTTTAAATGTTTTCCGCACGTCGTTTTGTCTGGATCCGTCAAGGGAGAGGTGAGAAAGGTTCTCGTTTTGAAAGGACTGTTGCGTGCTTACCTGCATTTTAAAGAAGCATTCCGATTGATTTTCGTGGAAAAGTTTCATTAGCTTTGGTTATTTTTTTACTCTATTTTTGTATGTTTTCTGGTGATGGAATTGCGAGTGTGGATCAAGGTGTATGGACATCGGCCTTTTCAATTATACAGAAACGGATTTTTTTTATATCTAGATAAGGTGTTTTTTGTCATAACCCTGATACGATATGACCCTAAATTTAATTATCGACATGCAGAGGAACCAAATTTTCAAAACGGCTAGTTGTTAAATAAATATGGATCACCTGACATTTTTTTTGCATCTGAATTTTATTCTTTTATTTCCAAGTAAATTATCTCTCCCTTTTTCAATATTTTTTTATTGTTATTTCAAGTAAACTTTTTCTTTTCGTTTTTTTTTTGGTTGATTGTCTGTGAATTTTTTATTTTATAGTAAATTTTCTCTTTTCATTTTTATTTAAATACATTTTTTTTCCTATTTTTTCAAGTGAATTTTTTGTTTTACCAAGTTCTCTTTTTTATTCAATTTACTTCATTTATTTTCCAAGTAAACCTCTCAAAGTATGGATCAGATGATCAAAAGTTCCCAAAATCCTCTCGATACTCTATCGACTGGTATGAAAGCACCCCTTCTTGAGCTTAAGGCGATCCGACGAAGAACGATGAGCGAAGTTCGTCGCGGTGAAAGTTCATTGATACTCAACACGGCATTCGTTTTTCTTTGGTATGTTGGCAGGACGTGGCGGACCGCGAGCGACCGCGGCCCTCGTTGGCGATGGAGAAGGTAGGTTGATAGCGACGCCGGTCCACAAGGAGAGCATAACCTCGCGGAGCAAGGAGGATCTCGCCCTCGAGGCTGCCCACGTGCTCGAGCAGGCAGGCAACGTGAATTGCGTGGCCCGCGACAATCGACGTTTGCCCGGTAAGTTTAGTACGCTGCCGGCGCGTAGGAACAAGAAGAGAACGGAATTGTCGTTGGAGACGAGGCGTCGGAGCGTCGAGATAGGTGGCACGAACGACGAGTGCATCGATACACCGAGAGCCAAGAAAAAGGCTCTCGTGCGTAGCGCGAGCGATGCGAGCTCGCACAAGCTGAAGTCACCGTTGGCCAAGTTTTTCTCGCCGAAATTGGAGAGAAAGTGGAAAACGCCGCCGGTTAAACGCAGCGTGAGTGACGCCGGTGCGACGAGCCAGGAATCGCGCAATCAGCGCAAGAGGAGCGGCAGCGATAGCGAGGCTTCGCAGCACAACAACGGCTCGAGAGGGAAAAAGCCGTTGTCGCCGATAATCGAGGCCTCGCCGCAGATCGACAAACCCTTCGACTTCGCCCAGAAAACGGACACGAAAAGATCGAAGCCGGATATCGGGGTTCCATCGGAGACGCTGCCGAGAGCCGAAGAGTCCACGATAGTTCACGAGATTCTGGTGCACAAGCCACCCAAATCGCCGAAAGCTCCGGACAACAAGCGTGCCCAGTCACCAAGTGTAGTTGAGAGGATAAAGACCGTTTACACGGAGAGAAAGATCGATTCGATCGGCAAATTCCCTCGGGATTGCTCGCCGATCTCGGTTATCGGCATCGCTAAAGAGATCGACGAGGTCGATCGAGGCCTGCCCGACAAAAGCGACGATATGTTGCACAGCAGTAGATACGATCAGCAGCACAGCGGTGGAAGCGGTGGTGCCGTTGAAGAATCAAAGATTCACAAGATGATACATCGCCTGACGGCCGATCGTTCGCCACCGCCCCAATTGACGAGGACCATGGTTTCACCGAGTCCCGGCTTCGGCCACAACAACAATCGGCCGTTTTCCTACACGCGGCCGAACAACGACAACGACAGCCCGTCACCGCCCCACCAGTCGGGCGTCATCTACGCCCAGGTACAAATGGACAAGAAGAACAAGGCCCGGCGCAGCCATTCGGACAGCGACGAGGGCCTCGGCCTCGAGAGAAAGGACTCCTCCAGGGAGAACAGCCCCGCCGAGAAGGAATATCGTCGTACCACCGAGTACACCAGTTACGGCAGTGATCTCCGACGCAACAACGAGATCAACAGCTTCAAATCATCGCGCTACGTCGACGATCTAACGGGCCGTCAAAATCCACCCCCGCGCTTCGTCTCGAGCAACGTTTCACCGAGAAACGACAACAACAACGAGCGAAACGTCTTCGACAGACCCGCGGAAAAGTACACCTCGACGGTTTTCGTTGACACGTGCGGTCGCGGCACAGCCGACGGCATGGACTCGAGACGTCGCGAGAACGTCGAGCGATTCACGTCGCCCCGTCAATCGGCTCAACCGACCAGCAAAACCAGCGAGCTCAGCGCCCGCAGAGATCTCCTCGAGTCCCGAATAAAGTCCCGTCTCCACGCCGACGAAGTCTTCGTCCGAAGCAACGGCAGCCCGTTGACGAAGAAGATGGAACACGAGATAATCGACAAGCCGATCGTGCCGTCGCCCATTACACCGAACACCCTCGCCTCGCCGAAACGTTACACCGACACCTACATTACGGAAACCCGAACGAAGAGCAACGGCGAGAAATACATATTCGAGAAGGAGATCCACGAGGACAACGGCAAGGTTTACGGCTACGAGAAGAAGATAACGAACAAGATACCGGCTGACGTGACCGAGGCAAAGCCGCGCAACGGCTACACGGTGGAGACGAGAACGGACAAATACGGCGACAAGTACATAGTGGAGACGCGCACCCACGAGGGCTACGCCGACGGCTTCAAGCCGTTTCTCAGCGACAAGAGTCGCAACAGCCCCGAGGGTGGCCGTTTCGCCTCGGCATCGCCGAGGAACGCCACCACCGCGAGTCCCTACAAATCCACCAACTACATCGTGCCGGAAGTGCCGATACATCGAAGAACCGACACGACCACCGAGGCCGTTACCCAATCATCGCCGATTTTCGTCCGTAAAGTTCGCGAGCACGAGTTCTCGAGAAGCGAGGATTTTCTCGATCGCGACGTCGGCCACGCCAAGGGCAAAAAGAACTTCGAATCGATTCGCGGTATGAGCAAGTCGACCCAGAGACTGGACGAGGTCGGCGAGAATTCACGGGTCAAGGCCCTTCGCAGCGAGTACACGACGAGATCACACGAGAACCTGACCAGTGCCGATTACGTGAATGCCCGTGACCTTGGACGTGCCCCGCCCCCGCGCACAAACGGCTTGCGCGGCAAGGAACGCGCCGTCGCCTCGAAACGGCACGGGGATGATAATCGGGAACGTCCGAACGATGACTACGATACCGACATATCCCAATTGACGAACAGCCAATTGGAGTCGTCCAAGTATTACAAAGAGATGACACGTACGACCGCGAGATACTCGTCGAGCAAGGCCAATCTGAACGACGATTACGACAGTTCGCCACCGAGATTGCGCAAGGGTGAACATCGCGTCGGCGGCTACAGCTCGTCACGTTACGACTCCGACACGACCGCGAGAGACTCGACGAGATGCGAGAGCCGCTACCCCGATGAGAGATCCTCCACTGTTCGCAAGGAACACAATCTTCGAAAGCCTAACGATTCCGAGCCGAAGAAGCCACTCCGCAGGTCACGCAATCGGCTCGATTACTTCGACGATTCCGATGCTCGCGACAGTCCGCGCGGCAAAAGCGCCACCAGCCAACGCTTGGAGACATTCGACGAGAGCCCGACGATGCCCGAGCGCGTCTTCCACGAGACCAAGGTCCGTCACACGCGTCACGAGACCCGCGGACACGTCGAGCGGCGCAGTCGCGAGACTCGTCTCAGCGACAACGATCGCAAGGATCGGCTTGCCGATTCGGGCATCGAGAACGACTATCGGCGAGACTCCCAGGAGGCCGATCGACGGGAAACCCTCGAATCCGACGACGAGGGCTTCGTCACCGCGCAATTCATCAAACACGAGAGACGTCACACCGATCGCAATATGAATCTCACACCTGCGGAAAAACGCAAATACGACAAGTACGTCGCGGCTAAACGCAACGGCAGCTCCAACGAGCAACATGTCATCAGCGCGAAACCACCGAGCGGCGCCGACAAGAAGTACGAGAAAAAAGTCGCCAAGAAGAGCGGCACGATGAGCAAGGTGAAACAATTGTTCAGCAAGAAGGAGAAGAAAGCGAAGGAGGAGAAGAGCAAGAGCAAGAGCGTCAGAAGCGGAAGCAGCGGGGCACTTACCGACGACGAAGTTACCATGAGATACCGGGAGTATCGCGGCGATCACCTCAGGAGTGCCAGAAGCGCCAGGGATCTTGAGAGCGAACTTAATCAGGTGAGAAAATCCATCTTTTTAACGTACTTTCACGTTTCCGCGTAGCTAACGCGGAATCCGTCTGTTTTGTCACTTCCGTCCGTTCATCGTGACCCCTCATTCCGGATTTGAAAATGTGCTATTGGAAAATCATTCGTTTCGGAAACGAATTAATTTTTTTTTAATTTGACACAGCTTCCATTTGTTACATTTTTGACAGTGTAGGATAAATTTGACACATGACTCGAATTATAGCGCTATTAGAAAATCATTCGTTCCGGAAAAGAATTTAAAAAAAAGATTTTTAATTTGACAGAGCTTCCATCTGTCACATTTTTGACAGTGGAGGATAAATTTGACACACGAGTTGAATTATCGCACAACTAGAAAAGTTGAAAATTTGTTTCAGGAAATTTGTTTCAGAAAAAGTTGAAAAAAGATTTTTAATTGGATGGAGCCTCATTTGTCACATTTTTGACAGAGTAGGATAAATTTGACACATGAGTCGAATTATCGCGCTACTGGAAAATCATTCGTTTCGGACAAGAATTGAAAGAAAAAAGTTTTTCAATTCGACAGAGCTTCCCATCTGTCACAATTTTGACAGCGTAGAATGAATTTGACACACGAGTCGAATTATCGCGCAACTAGAAAAGTTGAAAATTTGTTTCAGGAAATTTGTTTCAGAAAAAGTTGAAAAAAAGATTTTTAATTGGATGGAGCCTCATTTGTCACATTTTTGACAGTGTAGGATAAATTTGACTCATAAGTCGAATTATCCGGCTACTGGAAAATCATTTGCTTCGGAAAAAAGTTGAAAACAAAGGTTTTCAATTTGACAGAGCTTCTGTCACACTTTTATCAATGTAGAATAAATTTGACACATCAGTCGAATTATCGCGCTGCTGGCAAATCATTCATTTCGAAAAAAAGTTAAAAAAAAAAAGATGATCGATTTCATAGAGCTACCATCTGTCAAATTTTTGACAGTGTAGTACAAATTTGACACATGCGATATTGATGGTCGTCGGTACTTTCACGGCCATTCGTCACAGAATCATATTGACCCAGTGACGAATTGATAAAACCGTGTTTTTTGTCACATTGCGTGACCGCTTGATAGAGAAAGGAATTTGTGCATTTTGAAATTCCGTCGAAGGCTCGCGTGTCGATTTTTAAACGTATTCACTTTCATACCAAATTATTATTATGGCGAATTATTATTACACCAAATTATTATTATTATTATTTGGACAAAATCATTATATTATTACCAATTCTTGTATCAATTTATCATTATACCTTAATAATAATAAATTATTGTAAAGGACAATTGTACAGTTTAATAATTATTATACCAAATATGAAATCATCATTATATCAATTTATTATTATACTTTGATAATTATAAATTATATTTGTACGGTATAATAATTAAAAATAATTATAAAGTATAATTGCGCCGTATATCAATTATAAATAGTTATAAAGTACGATTATCCGGTTTAACAATTATTATACCAAATACCAAATTATTATTATATCAATTTATTGTTTTCCTTCAAAAATTATAAAGTACATCTGTACTGTTCAATGAAAATGAATAATTATAGGATATGATTGTGCCATATAATAATTATTATACCAAATATCAAATTATTATTAAAATTTTGATCAAATTATCGTATTATATCCAATTATTATACCAATCCATTATTATACTTTAATAATTATAAATAATTGTAAAGTATAATTGTACGATATAATAATCATAAATAATTATCACACCAAATACCAAATTTCTATTATACTAAATAATTATTTCCAACACCGTAAAAACCATCAGCAACGACGCAATGGTACAAAAGTAAACGAGAACCACCGACTCAACATCTCCTATCACCAATACGATATCGTTTGTCATTGTATCGTACACTTGGTCAAGATTATAATTCAATAATGAAAAATTGGTCACGGAGCTCGAAGTTTTGATTGAAATCTTCGAAAGTAATCCATCCCGTATATGTCCCGATCGTATTATCGTAAGAATTACTATACATATATTTATTCAGGTATACAGATCCTAATGCATTCGTATAATGACTGGGCGATCGATTATATCCCCGTATCCTGTTATCCAGCTTAGCACGATTCTATTACTATTTGAATTACGCTCTGAAATTCACTCCCCTTTCAGGATCGTCGTCGAGTCACGACTGATCATTACGATGATAATGATGATGATGATGATGATGATGATAATGATGATGAACCCGCGTGGCAATTTTCGGCAACCCGATCTCACAATCTTTTCTCACCGTTGGCGCACTGTCTGCCTTACGTCTCTTCCCATTCAATATAAATATATATGTGTGTGTGTGTGTGTGTGTGTGTGTGTATCTCTCGTCTCTTGGATTACGTCACACCTAACTGTGCATCGCTACCGCGGCTACAAGCACCTGGTGTAATGCTGCGCATGTACACCTACAATTATACGTATACATGTGTGTCCGTACGTCTGGCAGTCCGTAAAGAGGAAGAGGAAGAAGAAAACAGAAGTAGCAGAAGCATCGCTGAAGGCCCTCGAGGCCCGAGTGCCGCTCACCTACTGGATCTCTCTCACCCACGCGCCTCAGAGATCACTCCTCGCTATTTTCTTTTTTCGCTACCGCTCGCCATTTTTTTTTCGCTCAACTTTTTTTTTCACACGCCTTCCGCACAAGGAGAAAACGCTTCCACCGTGATTCTTAGGAACTGCCGCTGGTTGAATTGTCTCTGGTGCCCTTTCGCGGTTGAAGGCACATGCACCATTTTTGCAATGCGGATGTGCCGACCTAGCCTCCAGGTCGGATGCAGCTCCAGTTCATCGTAACTTCATCTTCCCATTGAAGAAGTTCGGAGCTTTGAGTATGAATGTTGGAGCGTACTGATTTTAGGCGTAGACCGATAAAAAAGTTTACTCGGACGTCTTGAGGAGCTTCACTGCATTGTGTTCAGGGAGAAAAAGATTACAATCTGACGAATTCGGGTCCGTTTATTGAGAAAAATGGTGAATTTCGTGGCAGCTGATGTTTCTTGCTGACATGTTTATTGGCGATAAGATTCCAGGTCAATTCACGACTCTTCCTAAGGCACTGTACAAAGTTATCTAGATTTGATTTTCTTTTCGTAACGATGTACTGGAACTGCCGGATATTTAGAAATCGAACTTTTATTGGATTCGGCTGAGTCTATGAAACATCAGCATCCTCCAATGTTTATCGCTAATATCAAGCAGAAAAGAAATCAAGAGAAATCTCGCTTGCATGTTGATTGGCAATAAAATTTCAGCTCAATTTACGACTCTTACTAAGAAACTATGAGATTATCTAGGTTTGATTTTTCCTCGTAACGATGTATAGGAATTTATAGATACTTCAAAATCGAACTTTTATTAGATTCATCTGGGTCTATAAAAGATCAACATCCTTCAATCTAAATTGGTGCCATACTGGACACTGCTTGATTTTTGCGATATGTTCATTTCAGATAGGCTCCAATAAACGTAGCGCTAAAATCAAGCGGAGGAGAAATCAAGAGAACTGGCTGCCAAGTGCATTGGCACTAAAATTCCAGCTCAATTCATGGCTCTTCCCTAAACTCCATGCAATTGTCTAGATTTCGACTTTTTTGGTAACGACGTATAGGAACTTATGGATACTTCGAAGTCGAACTTTTATTAGATTCATCTGGGTCTATAAAAGATCAACATCCTCTTATCTAAACTGATGCCATACTCGACGCTGCTTGATTTTTGCGATATTTTTATTCCAGATAGACTCCAATAAACTTTGCGCTAAAATCAAGCGGAGGAGAAATCAAGAGAACTCTCGCTGACATGTTCATTGGCAATCAAATACCAGCTCAATTCACAGCTCTTCTGTAAAAGAAACTATAATGTGGTCTAGATTTTGATTTTTTTTTCTCTAGTGAAGATGTATAGGAACTTACCGCTGCTTCGAAGTTGAACTTCTATTAGATTAATCTGGGTCTATAAAAAATCAGAATCCTCCAATCTTTATTGGTGACACACTGGGCCCCGCTAGATTTTTGCGATACGTTCATTCCAGATAGGCTCAAATGAAAGTACCGCTAAAATCAAGCGGAAGAGAAATCAGGAGAACTCTCGCTGACATGTTCATTGGCAATCAAATACCAGCTCAATTCACAGCTCTCTTCTAAAAAAAACAATAAACGATGTAGAAGAACTTATGAATAGTTCGAAACCGAACTGTTATTGAATTCATCTCAGTCTTTGAAAAATAAGCATCCTCTAATCTTCATTGGCTGGCACACTGGACCCCGCTTGATTTTTCCGATACGACAAAATTGAATCTCTACCTTTGCCATCACGTTTTCGAAGCATCTGCAGCTTTTCCGTTTGGATTATTAGCCAACGCTACGTTTCTTTTCAGTGAATGTTAATCTGACAATTGGAAGCATCCATTCAGACGGAAACGAGTAGGAAACAGGGGCCACGAGAAAACAAACAAGTTGTACGGTTTCTCATTTGCGTTCGTTTCCCTCGTATCTCGTCTCGTCCCCGCGGTCTCGTCGTAAAGTGAGGTTAAGTAGAACAGGCAGAATTCTTGCATATGTATATACATGCGAAGGAACGGAACTTCTCCGAGTTCTAACGGTAGATAGGAGAGTCCCGGATAAAGCTTGTGTGTCTGTCTGCCATGGCATATCTCCTCGCGCAGATTTCGGAATTCTCGCTACTCTCGCCGCTTGTCAGTTGCCAGCTGCCACGACGGATAAATTAAGTTCATTCTGATGATTTGTTCATTTCTTGCTGAGCGAATGGGAGAGCATTGTGCAATCTTGTCACGTGCTTTGTCGCCTGGATCGATGGGGTCGTTTCTCTTGTTCTTCAGCGAACAAAATGCGAACTCTCAACCATCAGCATCAGATATCCTAAGTCCTGTCTGCCTAAGCTATCCTTTCTAAGTCGCCTGACTTATCGGAACAATAGCTTGATAAATCCTTTCACTCTTAGATATGATTTTTGATAGCTACGCTGCTTTTTTTTCTTTCCTGAAATGTTCGTTATCGAAATCAGGATAAGAGGTCATCTTAATCCACTGGTATCATTGGCTCAGCAGGCTAGTTAGGGAAATCGCGAGCTTTATTTATGTTATCGAGCCTATATAGCGTGACCCTCTCTCTATTTTTTCCGACGTTCCTCACCTCGAGAATTCACCACCTGAATGGCCAACTAATATATATATATATATATATATATATATATATATATATATATATATATATATATGAATATATATATGAATATATATATATATATATATATATATATATATATATATATATTGCGTGTATGTGTGTAAGAGCAGAGGATAAATGTGACCGTACAATACGCGAAGCAATTAGAGCTAACGAGGCGTGAATTACGGCGATGGATTTATCTCGAGAGGGTAGAAACGGGGGGTCGCAGATAAATCTAAGTGAGAGAGAAGAGAGATAGCAAATATTCTCCTATTCGTATCCCTTTTATACCCACATGTGTATATTAAGAAGCTTCGTCTTTCCAATCCATATACACGTTTACACGCGTTACGGCAGATTCGCGCAGCTGCGGAAATTTCCCTCTCTACCGAGTTACGCTTTATAATGGAAAGGATTGTAATTTATCGTTGTGCACTCTCGTGGAGAATTTTCAGCCAGCCGCGATTTATATCCGCTCGCGAGTCACTTTTCCTTTTTCTCCCGGGATCGAAAACAACCAATCTTGTAGATAGACCATATTATTCACGTAACTTGTGGGGAGTGTGTGTGAAAAGTGTGGAAAGCGTAAATTTCAGATACGCGTGCACAGATATCATTCGAGTGTACGAAGAATTTTTTTTTTAATCTCGTTTTCGATGATAATTCCGGAAGTCGTCGGTTATTTACGATACGAAGAGGTATTTTATTTGGAAGGCAATAAAAATATCATCGACATTGCGGGTACCATTGTTATAAATGACTGTCGAGGGAAAGAAAAAGTGGTCGTGATCGTTCTTGCAGCTGCTGAGGCTTAATACTTCATCTCGTTGTCTCCGTTGACGGACACAATTGCGACACTGTCGTGACTGACTTCCGAGGTCTTTTGGAGCCGAACTTTGTCGATTTGCGGTCTCAAACGAGCTACGCCGATCGCGACGTCGGAGAATCGCGGTTCGCCAATGTATTTATTTTACTCTCTGATCGTTCGACTTTCAAAATTGACAAAATGCAACATTTTTTCGCAATCACTCCCCTCGATATACTGTAATTTCGCCTGATTTCTAATCAATTTATGCCAAATTTTACAATCTCGCCTTTTCGTCAATCGTCGCACGAACAAAATGTCACGGGCCGGGCTTCCCAAAGTGTCACGAAAAATCGTGTCGTTCTGCGACAGCTAATTCACGAAAGAAGGCGAGAGAGAGAGAGAGAGAGAGAGAGAGAGAGAGAGAGAGAGAGAGAGAGAGAGAGAGAGAGAGAGAGAGAGAGCGTGAGAGTCTTTGACGTAACAATCAAAAGTCTCTGTAACGAGAGCGTCACGCTTTTTTTGTAAGTCCCTCGGAGTTCGCCGTTGGATGACGATGTGAATCATTAGAAAGAGACAAAAAGGAGAACGAGAGAGAGAGAGAAATTTATTACACCGCTCGGACCAGGCAGGGTCCTCTGGCATGCAATCTTTATATTTTATACATTTTAGAAAAATAAATACACAGAAATAGAAGAAAAACTCAATAGAAAGACGATAACAGCTGACTATATAATGCAAAAACAATATAAAAATTATAAAAATGAAAGACACCGAAATGCAAAATTAAAAAATACTACGCAGTTAAATAAAATAAAAACAAAAGTAAAATACAAAACTGAGAAAGATATAAAGTAAAAGAAGAGAGAGAGAGAGAGAGAGAGAGAGAGAGAGAGAGAACAATTTATTACGGCGCTAGGACGAGGCAGGGTCCTCTGGCACGCAATTTTCATATTTTATACATTTTACAGAAATAAATATAGAGAAATAGAAGAAAAACTCAATAGAAAGACGATAACAGCTAACTCTATATAATGCAAAAACAATATAAAAATAATAAAAATGAAAGACACCGAAACGCAAAATTAAAAAATAATACGCAGTTAAATAAAGTAATATAAATACAAGAGTAAAATACAAAACTGAGAAAGATATAAAGTAAAAGAAGAGAGAGAGAAAGAGAGAGAGAAAGAGAGAGAGAGAGAGAGAGAGAGAGAGAGAGAGAGAGAGAGAGAGAGAGAGAGAGAGAGAGAGAGAGAGAGAGAGAACAATTTATTACGGCGCTAGGACGAGGCAGGGTCCTCTGGCACGCAATTTTCATATTTTATACATTTTACAGAAATAAATACACAGAAGTAGAAGAAAAACTCAATAGAAAGACGATAACAGCTGACTATATAATGCAAAAACAATATAAAAATTATAAAAATGAAAGACACCGAAATGCAAAATTAAAAAATACTACGCAGTTAAATAAAATAAAATAAAAACAAAAGTAAAATACAAAACTGAGAAAGATAATAAAGTAAAAGAAGAGAGAGAGAGAGAGAGAGAGAGAGAGAGAGAGAGAGAGAGAGAGAGAGAGAGAGAGAGAGAGAGACATATTGATTGATTGATTGATTATATGTTTATTCATGCCTTGGTTGGGCCTTGAGACATTTTATAAATTATAGTATAATTACAGTATTAAATTTTACAATAAAGAACTATAGCTAAGATACGATGAGTACATTATCTGTATAGATATCTTACTTAATACTTAATAATAATAGGAGAGAGAGAGGGGAGGGGGTAGCTAATTAAATTCGGTAAATTGTATATCCAATATACGAAAAGACTCGGCTCATAAAATTTATGCCGTTGAATTTCGTGCTGGATGTATATATTACAATTCCCCGTGCGCGATATCTCACAATGTTTCTCGATTTCACAATAGCCTCCCGGAACACTTCGATAGAGATCGCATAAATATCCTATATACCGTGAATGAACACTGGTACATAACAGGTGCTGGGTTTGCTCGACGTGTGTATGCGCAACGAATTGGTCAAGTGGCATTTAAATTTTAACACGAACCAAGAAGTCAGCCAGCTGGCAACCATATAGTATTATGTATATAGCGCCTTTTCTCTCTCACTCTCTCTCTCCCTCCCTCTCGGTAAAAACTTACCTGCAAAGTCTCGAACGTAAAAGCCACCCACACAATGATTGAGAGACAGAGACAGGAGGAGAAACCAAAGCCACGACGAGAGAGCCTTACGAACGCGCACGCGTGCGCTTAAAGCAACTCTCCCGCATAACAGCAATAATATCTCGCCGGATCCCCACGCCCAGGTGTTACACCGAGAACAGGAGAAAACACGGTTGGATACCCCAGGAAGGTGAGGGGGCTTTCACAACGTCCGCGCGAGTCTGACCAATCCGTAAAAGAGCATTGTTCTTGCCTCCTCGGGAGGTTACGTTTGAGGAAGATGCTTTTTTTCAAATTTTTGACAGCCGATTGTTGCTTTGACGCGATAAAAAATCGACTCGAGGAGCGATTTATATTTTGGCAATTCGAAAAATGTCGGTCGAGAATTTTGCCCACGGCCACTCGTTTCCCAATGCACTGTATTGTGTTCACACAAGGGCACAGGGAAACTGATGAAAATCTGTGCTAAAGGTGACTGGGCGGTCACCCATCCGAGTATTGGCACGGGCGAATGGTGATCGACATCGAATGAATCGACGTGTCCACTACTGTCAGGTTAATAACTATTATTTTTTTTATTGTTGAAAGTTTAGAAGCAATCTTAGAATTCAGTCCCTCGTCAATCGATTTCTTGCTGGGCAGGATCCTGCGAGAATGAGAGATTCCATTTCATCGAATCATTTACATCGATCCGAATTCTGGTTTTGAAAATCCCTAAGAAAATAATTGTTCTCGTAAATCAAAGGCCTACATCTACCTAGAGGCCCGAAAAAAATGGCCAAATGCCGAATTTTATTCTGAGAAACGGTTGGTGGAAAAAAAGAATTTTTGTTAAAACAAAGGTACATACATATATGGAGAGCCTTAAAAAATCAGCACAAAATACAGAAAAAGAACAAAGACGTGGCTGTCGTCGGATGATGACATTTTTTTTCGCGATGTTTGGCCGTGGACACTCTTGAGCCTAAACGGTCCATCTGACATCTAAAAACCAAACGGGTTATCCAAGTTGACAATAAATACGAGTCGTTGACGATCGTTGATTTTTTTAATCATTTTTTTTAACAACGTGGCGACGAATTGAAACTCGAGTATCCAAAATCTATTAAAAAAGTCGTCATTTTCATGTAACTATTAAAAAATGAAGATCGAATTTTGAAAAGTGAGATCGTCAACGACCTTTAAATGTTCCTTTTCGTATTTCCTGTAAATTTGGAAATTATCCATCAGGCGGTTCTCGAGATATCGCGTCCACCGACATTGAAAACAATGTTTCGAGAAAACGCGTTTGAATTTTGAGGTATGATTAGAACTCTTAGACTGTTAAAAGCTGTGGCTCATTCGATTTTAGGAACATTTTGATTAAATTTTCAGGGAATATAGCTAAAAGGTGATACCGCAGAATAATTTTTTTTTTCGGAAAATCCAATTTTTCGTCCCACCTACGTAGATCTAGCACGTTAAATGGCGCAACGAAATAATGCAATTTGCCGGAAATTACAACCCAAGTTTTCTCTCCCCTTTGTTCTTTTTTTTTCTTTCGCCAGTGTGCGAGTCTCGAGAGTGCGTTTAAAAAATAATGTTTCCAAAAGCTTCGTGTCACGCGTGGGTGGACGGAGAGATATTTCGTATCGGACAAAAGATTTCGTGTTCTCCCTCGCGTGGATGACTGATGATGTACGATCCTCGGATCGACGTAATCTCTTCGAATATAATCTTGTATACGATCTCGTGCGTTCGGCCACGTTCCTTGCCAGACGCCCCCGCGACTCCCTGAAAAAGAATAAGAAGCGCGCGTGAAAAAAGCACAAAAAAAAAGATGAAGAAAACAGAATCGTGAGGGGGCCGATCGATGATCGATCGGCACGGGGAGTTCGGTAGCGATGGACCTATAATTTTGTTTGAAGAGGCACGAATAAAAAAGAAGAAAACATCCAAATGCCTACCGATGTCCCGAGGCGGTGTAGGAATCTCTCTTTGGTAAAGTCAAATACGTGTCGCGGTGCTCGAGACGCGTGCGGTAAACGAAGTCCTCCGTCGAAATCGGCAAACAAGTCTTTGCGTTACGGCGGGCGAATTATCGGTCGTTTTTCACGAGAAATCGGCAAAGGAGGTCGAGATGAGTATCGATGACGGGATAACGTCATCGATCGGAAAAGGAACGATCTAAGATCGAGCTAATACGGAATTTCACGGATCGGGGACGCGGCGTGTATTTGGAATTTGCCGTTTGTGTGACATCGTTTTGCGTCACGATCTCCACTTGCTTCTTCTCGACCACTCAGACTGTACCCGATTTTTTTCTTCCAATAACAATAATCGTTGAGGCCTTACGCCACTCTAGAGGCTGAAAAAATAAGCTTTTATGGGATTTTTTTCAGAAAAACTGAAATATAAAACGAGATTACAAAAAGGGTGTTTATCATACATATCAGTGACTGTATACAATAATTTTTTTGAAGCGATTAATTTCAAAATTTCGGCTGTGGAGCGTTTATCTCGAAACTGCATTTTTTAAGTTGGTCGGAAACATAACTCGGACAATTTTCAACCCATTCACTTGAAATGTTGAATATATCTTGAAAAATACATTGTCTATGGAAGTACGTAGGATTTTTTTTTATATTGCCTTTGTCATTAACACATAGGATTTTTTTTATATTGCATTTGTTATTAACAATTATCTGACGAATTTGTAGGCAAATTTTTGGAAAGTGAAAAATTCGCCTATAAAATCGTCAGATGATTGTTAATAACAAATTAACTATGCAATATAAAAAAAAAATCCTACGCACTTCCATAGACAATGTATTTTTCAAGATATATTCAACATTTCAAGTGAATGAGTTGAAAATTGTCCGAGTTATGTTTCCGGCCAACTTAAAAAATGCAGTTTTGAGATGAACGCTGCACGGCCGCCATTTTTAAATTAATAGCATCAAAAAAATTATTGTATACAGTCACTGATATGTATGATAAACACCCTTTTTTGTAATCGCGATTTATTTTGTAGTTTTTCTAAAAAAAAAAATCCCCAAGAAGCCTATTTTTTCGACCTCTAGAGTGGCCTAACCCCTTAAGGGATCTTCTAACTTTAGACGCTAAAAAAACCTATTTTTATTAATCTTTTGATAGGTTTATATTATAGATATTAATATAAAAGTTGTTAAACTTATTAACACTTTTGAAATACATTAAACTTTTTTTAAAAAGTATTTATGTAACCCAGACAAACTTTGAACGCGTTTTTCTCGAAACAACGTTTTTTAACGGCTTGTTGATAATATCTTCGAAACTACTGAACCGATCCTTATGAAAATTTAACCACATATTCTTTACAACTACAGCTATAGCGCATATCAAGGATTTTTTCATTTTTATTATTACCATTATTTTTGCCAAAAACTGTGAAAAACACGTTTTTTTTGTTTTTTTTGAAAAATGTCTGCCATTTTGTTATTTTTGCATATATAAAAAATCGTATGATAGGCGCTATAGCTATTAACACACTGAATCTAAAACCGTTTGGTTTTTTTGTTTCGGATGATCCATCTCCGAGATTTCATCAACAGCGCGACCTACAATTTTTTTGGGGCATTTTTTTAACTACCATTTTCGTCTATAAATAGTGACTGAAATAAATAACAAAAAAAATTAAATGTATTTCGAAAGTGTATTTATTAAGTGTAACAACTTTTATATCAATATCTAAAATAAAAACCTATCAAAAAAATTCATGAAAATAGCCTTTTTTTTAGCGTCTAAAGTGAGAAGACCCCTTAAGTTTTGAGGCTACCCATACGATGATTGACCAACGGCTGCGTCGACTTTTAATTAATTTAAGGGATAACACTACTGTGACGGCCCGCAAAAGATCGTTTTTCCCGAATTTTTTTTCGTCTTCTAGATTGTTTATTTGGAATTTGGGAAAAGGTATCTTATTGAGAATACATTGAACTCATTTTTTCTGAATTTTTATTAAAGAAAATTAATAATTCACAATTTTATTGACGTATAATCGAGGCACTGTATAAAAATTGTGGTCCAACGGCCGCATCCATACCGTGACAACGGTTGTTCTGAAAAATAAAAGGTTTATAATCTATACAAATGTAGTTCTCGTTGAACCTCACCATTGTTCGATACAAAAAAAAATCACAAAATAGCGGATTTAAAAAAAGTTTAACAGGCGAAATTTGTATTTATTTTCGGGGGCTTGAAAAGTACTAAATTGCAATAAAAAAAAAACGGCTACGTACAACAGCAGCTATTGCAATTACGGATTTTTTTTTTTTTTTTAATCGAACAATGATAGCGTTATCATTCCAGCCAGGTCGAGAAAAGTCGTTTCGAAAAAAAAAAACGCGTTTGAAAGTTTTAGCATAAGTAAATCGTTGGACCACCTGCTCTCACTAGATCGTCAGTAAGATGGTCAATTTTCAGTATTCCAACTCGAAATTATTTTCACAATTTCCTGAACATGCATACCTTAAGAAAATGCAAAAAAAAAGATTTTTTTTTCACCCGTTACCGTATTCCCTACCCCTTAAATCTACCAAATAATTTCACAAATAAATACTCCACTCAAACATTAACTCAACTCAGACAAATGATTTCTCCGACATGAACATTTATTCGTCCAACAAGCATTTGCCTACAAGTGAAGAAGTGAATACTCTCTCGTCCAAAGCGACGCGGCGATGATCAACGTCGTCGAATATGAGTGATAGACTGATTACGCCATTATTCACGGTGAGGAATATTGCGCCATCACTGACATTAAAAGATCAATCAACATCCACGGAACACAGTAATAAACAATTTAAGAATTATCGCAGCCTCTTCTCACGTGCGCGAAAAAAAAATGTCTTTAAAAATCCTCAGATCACAATTATCCTGCGCGATGGAAAAATCAAGCCGCACGCTTGGCATTGAATAATAATAGACGCACACGTATGTACGTCTGGTCGTAATAATGAATAATACGAGCCTTGTGCGCTACGGCTGATGGTCGCAATCGTACTGCAACCATTATCACAATGTTTTATTGCATCGTTACGTAATATATATATATATATATATATATATATATATATATATATATATATATATATATATATATATATATATATATATATATATATATATATATATATATCCAGCGTCCAACAATTATTTTTTCTTTTTTTTAGATAACACATACATATGATTATTTATGTGTCTGTGTATGTATATGAAAGTTTGACTGTGAGTCTTGACTGTATATCGTGTGGTGAGGGAGATCCCTGAGGTATTCCGAGAGGGTCCACACCTCCTCGTATTCGCGAGAGAGATCATGGTACCAGCTTTATAAAGGAGAGAATAAAAGAGAGGGAGAGAGAGAGAGAGAGAGAGAGAGAGAGAGAGAGAGAGAGAGAGAGAGAGAAAGAGGCACCCACATACTATGACCTACACACACACACATCTTCGAGACCTGTTCGGATGCGATTTCTACAAGTGAGAACACTCGGCCTGTGCATATATAAACCGAAACCTCGACGATATCAGCTCAGCCATACAGATAGCAGCTCCGTCTCTATTACTATAAGACAGAGGCCCGTGTACTTCGCGTTTGCATCGAAAGTTCACACTAATGGCATTTTGCCCGGGTATACGGACCTCCTCGAGTGACGTATCGCCCTCCCGAAGCGGTGCATTAGAATTTATTAGCCTACTTTGAGCTCGGGCGTGTTTCGCAGTCCTTTGTATTACAATATGTACGATCTCGTCACTGTAAATTATAATACATAGCGCATATGAAACAAGTACGATGAAATATATGTATTTAAATATATATATATATGTATATATATATATATATATTATATATATATATATATATATAGTAATAAATATTTATATATTTATTTATTTATTTTGAACGTTCTTTCGTACGCCCTTGTGAGCTTTCACGATCCCATCCCTTTCACTTTTGCCCAACACTTGTCACTGTTTCCTCCGACACCTTCCTAGAGTGTTGGCTACAGCTGCTCGTTTCCTATACACTGGATCGCGCTTGCACGGGGGCACGGCGCAACTGCGAAAAATCTGGGCCGGGAAATGCGGCTGTATTTTACGTACAGCGTCGTTACTAATACATATAACACGGATGAACAAAAAATTAAAAAAGGGAGATTGAGGTAATTTTATACGCAATTTTTGTACAATGGTTCATAATTTTTTATTCGATAGAGTTTTTTTGGGTTTGTTTGAGTAGAATTTTGTAGAAAAAGTTTTCTGCAATATTAATTCGGGATTTTTCAACTCGAGAATGAATAAGAAAATTGTTTTTTGTTTTGGGAATAATGATGTGGGTTTTTTCGTTGCTCTGAGATGGATGTACATAAGCGGGGAAGGATTGAGTTGCCAGAGACCCTTTTTATTTTATTTCGCATACTTTGAGAAGTTCGAGCAAGAATGTAGCACTTTGCTGCTTTATGGTAGGCGGGGGCCATTTACACCTCCGCTACATCTTTCTCTGTCTCTCTTTCTTTGCTGCGCTGTTGTCTCAACTCTTCAACTATTCTAGGCGGACAAGACGCGGTGTTCTCTCGAGTGTCTACGATCCCTTTGCAGGGTCGTTCATAGTCGGGGCTCATAACTATGAGCTGGGCCTGTATGTGTATTACGAGACTACCAAGAGAGAGAGAGAGAGAGAGAGAGAGAGAGAGAGAGAGAGAGAGAGAGAGAGAGAGAGAGAGAGAGAGAGAGAGAGAGAGAGAGAGAGAGGGGGGGGGGGGGGAGGGATATCTTTGTGGTATGCACTTTGTTCATAGGAACTGGATCGCTCTTCCGTTTTCTACTATGGCGTCTATTGCTCCACAGTCCTCCCTTCGCCTTCTTTCTCCCCCGCCCTCTCTCGTACCTTCTCTGTTCTCCCATCCCTGAGGGCATAAAACCGTTGAGATAATATTGCCAGATAGGTTATTTATCGGCATATCTCTTTACTCTGCCACGAGGCGAAGAGGGGAAGCAGCGAGAACGTTGCGCGAGCAAGCTGCGCGGACAAAAGTCTCCCTAGTTCCTAAGGACGCCTTCGATGGCTGAGAGAAAGGAATTTTTACGAACTCGCCTTCTCGCGTACCACTCGCTCTTCTCCACTTTTTCAAAGCGTTTCCCTCGTTCTTCCATCTTGACTGAAACAATGCAAAACCGAAAATAATCATGTCAAAAGACAATTTTCGGAAGGGCTGAGGACGCCCGGTGGATTTGTACAGATTTTTTCCCAGTTTCCCTGTGCCCTCTTGTAAGGCATGATTCAGTCAATATTTGCTGGTTTACATTATTTTGCACTTCCCTATTGAGTTTCCGGAGTTGTTTACATTGATACAGATTTTTACCAGTTTCCCTGTGCCTTCCTGCGACACGATTCCGTCAATATTTACTGATTTTTATTACTTTATGCTTCTCTGTTGAGTTTCGGGGGATTTTCATATGGACATAGGTTTTTCTCCAGTTTCCCTGTGCCCTCCTGCGAAACACGATTGAGTCAGTATTTACTGATTTTTATTGCTTTATGCTTCTCTATTGAATTTCGGAGGATTTTCACATTGACGCAGGTTTTTTCCCAGTTTCCCTGTGCCCTCCTGCGAAGCACCATCCAGCGAATATTTACGGATTTTTATTACTTTATGCTTCTTTATTGAGTTTCGGGGGATTTTCATATTGGCGCACGTTTTTTTCCCAGTTTCCCTGTGCCCTCCTGCGAAGCACGATTAGGTCAATATTTTTCATAGACTTTTTAATTTCTCCATTGAATTCGAGAGACCTTTATCGTCGCACGTCAAAATAACTGCACAGAAATTTTCGTTGCCGTTTTACGGATGCTTGCGATGTCGGGCCGCGTTCTCGGTCAGCTCCTTCCTCGTGGTGTCCCACGTCGACTCCTCGCGGCTGTCCGCACCGTGTGTAGGTTCGGGTGTAGGTGTTTTAGAACGTGAACGCCAGCGAGTTTTGTGTAGGCGCCTCTGCTCGCCTCGCGCCACGATATATCTCTTCTCACGCCGGGGATCGAGACGCGAAATAGCTTTTGCCACTATCTCGACTTCACTCCACAACTCTATATCCTCCTCGCCGTTTCCCTTTTCTCCCTCGTACCGGTGCTCTCCCGCGAGGCAATAAATATGCGCATAAAATCGAGGAATCCTTATGGACCGGACTGACAAAAATTGGTGACGAATTAAAAAGTTTGGGAACGTTGCACGATACAAAAAAGCTTGATACGAAGACATTCTCAAGTCTGCTGTGATCGATACTTATCATACGGCAGTTTTGGCTCAATTTGAAGTGAATGGTTGTGATAATAATCATGATAATCTTAATCAGAGGAAAAATAAAGATTTCGTCAAAAAATTGCAAATAAGTTTTACTCCGGACTAGGTAGAACCTCGTGAAAATCCAAGCGGTTAGATTTCACGGAGAGCATTGCGAAGAAACGTTGAGCCACTTGCGAAACGTGCTTTCCTTGTTGTCGGCCTATGGCGGTGCGTGGCCGCGCTGACCGAGTTACATCGGCGATTACACGCGGAAAATGGGTCCGTTCATACGAAATCTCCGTATCATTGTTTCGAGACCGTGTCTGAGCATATCCGCGCCGTATCCACTGGCTTTGAGCTCAAACGTGTTCGGACACTCAGCAAGGGGATTAGCGAGGCCCCGACGAATAATGGAGACAGGTTGCTTAAGGCGTTACCCCCACTTGTAGCGCAAAAAAAAGGCCTTTTTCATGAATTTTTTAAAAGAAAACTACAAAACTTTTTTAATCGATCAATTTACCATCTTAAAGAACACATCTTGAAGAACTTTCAGTAATTTTTTTATTGAAAAATATTACATCGTTTAGTGGCAAATGGCCGTCAATGAAATAATGTTTTTATATGCACGGTTTGCGGTGACCAACATTGCGGCGAAGTGGATCATCTGAAGAAAAAAATGCGGATGGATTTAGTCAAATATAAGTATAAACTAGTCTTTAATCGAAGGATTTTAAAAAATATTCATTTTTCACAAAATGGCGGACAGTCAAAGTTAATGGTTCGATTTGAACAAAAAAAATCGAACGATTAAAGACTATATTTTTATGTATTAAATAAGCCTGCAAAATTTCAAGAAGATCGGTTCATTAGTGTTCGAGTAATCTTGGTCACCGACTTCAGAAATGCCATTTTGAGAAAAACGCGTTTAAAGTTTCTCTTTCAACGCTCTTTCAACGCGGATTCTTCTCTTTCAACGCTCATATCTCAGTCAATTTTGTTCGGATCGACTTGAAATTTTCAGGACATATTCTCAGATACTTATACTTCAAAAAAATGCAATAAAAAAAATCGATTTTCAAAATCGCAAGTGGGGGTAACCCCTTAAGGCCTTAGGCCACAGTAACCGGTATAAAATCACGTGCGAATTTAACAATTTTTTTTTCGTATGAAAAAGTGATTCACTCATAAAATTAATTACACATCTATTTAGTATGAATATCAAGCTGTTAGAAAAAATATATATTTTTGTTCGATGTACAAAATGGCCGACTACCAATATTTTCTTTTGTTATCTTTTTGTTAGGCGCTCCGCGTCGTGACATTTGCCATCCACAATTTTTGACCTAGAACAAAAAACAAAAATTCTCGTCAATCTACATTAGAATACCTAGAGAAGTACGTACGGAATTTGAAATTTTTTATTTTATTCAAAAGTTGTAGGTATTTGAACTTAAGAAATGAATTTTCAGTGAAAAATTTCGTTATAACTGCTCATAAAATGAAAAGTTTTCGATTAATCAGAAATTCCGTACGTACTTCTCTGCGAAATGCAATTAGGAACATAACTTTTAAATTTGAAGTAAATTGAGTGAAAATTGTTGAAGTTGTTTGTCACGCCAATTGGAAAAAAGCTGTTTCGAGAAGTTTCGAGTAGTCGGCCATTTTGTACATCGAAAAAAAAAATATTTTCTAACAGCTTGATATTTATACTAAATAGATGTGTAATTAATTTTATGGGTGAATGACTTTTTCATACGAAAACAATTACGCACATGATTTTATACCTGTTACTGTGGCCTTAAGTTATCGTCTTTGGAAACAAAAACCACAGAAACCCGTACATATATTGTCGTAGATATTGTCGTATGGATCCATTTGGATTCCCATCCTTGTCCCAACTTCATTATAGAAATCCAATGGGACATCGCATTGCATTCTCATCGGGATTCCCTATTGGAATCCGATTGACGAATCCAATCTGAATCCTGAAGGATTTCGACATGATGGAACAGAATGCAATAAGACTCTTGATGGAACACATCGCATTCTGTACGTTGAATTTCTCAAACACAATATATAGATATACAAAATGAGTGGATCATAAAAAAGTCTGTCGCTTAAGGGGCTACATCAACCTAGAGGGGCGAAAAAATGGCCAAATTCCGAATTTTTCATTCTGGGCCGTTGATTGGTAAAGAAGAAACGCATTTTTTAACAAATGAGTACATAGGTACAGTGAAAGCTTTAAAAAAGTCACCAAAGAATACAAGAAAAATATGGCCGCCGACACATAATGAATTTTTTTTCGTAACGTTCGTCGGTGGACACTCTCCAGCTCAAACAGTTCATCCGAATACTAAAAACAAAACGGGTTATTCAAGTTAACAATAAATACGAGTCGTTGACGATTCTCGATTTTTTGAATAATTTTTTTAAACAATGTGGCGACGAATTGAAACTCGAACATACAAAATGTATGGAAAAAGTCGTCATTTTTACGTAACTATCAAAAAATCAAGATCGATTTTTGAAAAAGTGAGATCGTCAACGACCTTTAAATGGTTTTCGTCGTATCTCCTGTAAATTTGGAAACAATCCATCGAGTGGTTTTCGAGATATCATGTCCACCGACTTTTAAAACAGTGTTTCGAGAAAAACGCGTTTAAAGTTTGAACTATGGTGCTGCTACTTTGTTATTTTTGGAAAATGCAATTTTTTACACAGCCAGGTACATCCAGCCCGTTAAAGAAGTATATCTTAAAAATCGATTTTTATCGCATGACTGAAAATCCACTGTAATTATCGTTCATATATTCCACTGCACTTTGGCATAATATCACCACACACATACACGCTCACGAAGCCCGTAGGTTATGTTTCAACATGCTGATTTTTTCCTCGTTACTTATCACATATTTTCGATTCGAACGTGGTAAGAATCCTCAAGCGGTGTTCATCGTGGAACCGTGTAGAATCCGATTGGATCCCAATGAGCACTCCCTATGCGTGGTATCCCTAACAAATCCCTATAGAGATGTGGTTGCATCTTGGGCGTCCCCAATAAATGTGTGCACGGGATCACGAAAGAACATTTTTTTGGCAGATCGAGCAAATTCCGGTTGAGAATTTGAAATGAAAAAATCCTCAAACATCACAAATTCGGAAAGGCCGCGGAATCCACTTGCAGTGCAAAAAAAAATTCAATCCGAATAGGATCTACAGTTGGTAAAAAAAAGTATTTGCACACGTGGTCTTTTTTAAATTACCCTTCGAAAAAAATTTAATGCTTTATTCAGTTTGTGTTCGACAGCTTATCCTAAATATGCATGGTGTCTGTCTACAAAAATCTTGGGAAAACACGAACAAAAAATTAAGCCAAATTAACAACCGTTTCGGGTGAGATGTACAAATGCTTTTTTACCCACTGTATTTAAGGGGTCCTCTCACTTTAGACGCTAAAAAGGCTATTTTCATGATTTTTTTATAGGTTATAGATATTGATATAAAAGTTGTTATACTAAATAAATACACTGTCGAAATATATTTAAAAAAAAGTTTTTCATTTATTTAAGTCACTATTTATAGACGAAAATGGTAGTTAAAAAATGGCCTAAAAAAATTGTAGGTCTGCGCTGTTGGTGAAATCTCGGAGATGGATCTTCCGAAACAAAAATATCAAACGGTTTTAGATTCAGTATGTTAATGGCTATAGCGCAAATAATATACTTTTTTGATATATGCAGAAAATAACAAAATGGCGGACATTTTTCGCTAAAACAAAAAAAAACTTTTTTTCACCGTTTTTGGCAAATAAATAGGAAATATCAACATTCAAAAAAGTCATCGATATGCGCGTTAGCTATAGTTGTAAAGAATATATGGTTGAAATTTCATAAGGATCGGTTCAGTAATTTTGAAGATTTTATCAACAAGCCGTCGAAAAACGTTATTTGGAGAAAAACGCGTTCAAAGTTTGTTTGGGTTACTGAAATAAATTAAAAAATGTATTTATTAAGTGTAACAACTTTTATATCAATGTCTATAATATAAACCTATCAAAAAAAATCATGAAAATACCCTTTTTAGCGTCTAAAGTGAGAAGACCTCTCAAATCAAATAGGGTTTTTCCTTATCTCACGGCCTACTATGATCCAATTTGTTTCAAATATACTTTTTTATTTGTTTCAGCTATTCTCTCTAAATACTAGATATATTTTAATTAAACACATAAAGATTTGATTCCAATGAATCTTCATTTGTTTCCAATATACACTGCGAATCCAAGTGTACTATATATGGATACCAATCTGGACTGCCTTCGTGTCCCAATCAAATCCCTGTAGGGATGTGATAGGGCCTGGGGACCGCCAAAAAAAATCTGTACAAGAATTGACCATAATCGTAGGTAAAAAAATCCTGTATTAAAAAAAATTCCACCGAAGGAATTGATTTGGTCTGCGAGTATCCGCGTGACCTCTGAATATCCATAAACGCAAGAAGGACCCTAATAAGGGTCGGTCCATCCGGGTCCACTTTCGCGATGAAATTTTCCATTTGTTCTCGCGATATTTTCCCCTCGGTCGCCCCCTCGCGCTTCAGGGTAGAAAAAGCACCGGTGCAAGTACATACGTCCATGTAAATTTCCTGCGGCAGGCTCACGGCCTCTCCGTGTCGGAGGAACTGATAAGTGAGGGGAAAAAAAGCGATCGAAGTGAGTGTAACGCGGCGGCACTCGTTCTCTCCAGCCATATAGAGATCGTGAAAAAAAAGGTACGTGTCTCCTCATTCGTCCTTTACGGAGATCGTCTCTCGCCCGTCCCCGTAACGTTTGGCGCATGAGGAGAGCACACACGACTCGATTAATCACTCTGACCAACTTAAGAGCGTGCTCGCGCCGAGATCATACGTAAATTGATCGCTCCTTAAAACCGATATAAAAATAAGAAGACAAAGAAGCGAAAAAAAAACGAAATATTTTCCTTCCCGCCTCAACCATTTTCGTTTCGTCACACTTGGAAACGTCGAAGCTCGTAATTCAGCGATCGACGTGTGCGTGCACACTTTAAGTAGTAATATCAGGCGCAGTGTTGAGGAGGCAAAGAAAAAAAGAATGGTCATGATCGCGTGTCTTGGGGTGAGTCACTCGACCTCCGACAGCGGACGACATCGATCCTCGGAGATCCTCGATCGAGGTCTCGATTTCCTTATAAGTGATGAGAGACATGAGAATCGCGAAAATGTACGTGTCCATGTACATATGTGCACTCGAATATATATATATATATATATATATATATATATATATATATATATATATATATATATATATATATATATATATATATATATATATATATATATATATATATATATATATATATATATTAGGTATTAACGAAAATTAGGTACTTACTCGTTTATAATGTTCAAACAGGCAATAATTGGTAACTAAAAACTTATATGCGTCTTAGCTTAATGTGTATTCAATCGACAAACACCAATACAATAATCTGTATCCACGCAACGAACTAAATGGGATATGTTGAATAATTGAAAACGTGTAAAAAACTAAAAATACCTCTTATGTTAATGATATTAAAAAAAATAGCATTAACATGAGAGGTAATCGAGTTAGTACCTAACTTTGGGAAATTTCCAAAAATCATACCTACCATGATAACTGGAAATCCTTAGACTTTGGAGTAGGGTAACCTGGTTAGATATGTTCCTTATGAGGTCACATATCGCCCTTCTTAAGGCTTTGCATCGACCTTCCTAACACCCTGTATGGACTATGTCGTGTACTTGTACGTGTGTATTAAAAATGTATGCACTTGGATCGACGAAAGGTCGTGCCTATGGCCCGTCTGAGGAGTACAGGGATGCTGCTCCATCTTCATCGCGTTCAAGGTCTACGAGAAACTCGTCATGAGCTTCAAGCCGTATACGTCACAGCCACAAATAGGGGTCAGCATTTTTTTACAAATTTCATGGTAAATATTTTTTAAGGATTTTTTTAAGGATGTTTCTTAAGGATGGTCAGGCATAAGCTAGGCTTATGCCTAGTTGCAAAAGTCGAAAAATCACTTTTTCAAAACCAATATTTTCACAGGATATCATCTTATAAATGTTCCTTGACAACTTCAAGGCGATCGGACCCAAATCGACAGATTTATAGACTGTGTTGACGCCCGTCAGAACGCTCGGAGTGGGGTTCAAAACTTTAAGGGGGTCATACCATGTGACAGCTATTTTTTTCGCTTTTTCGTGAATTTTTCATGAACCATTGAAACACACTATCTTTGAATTGTTTACCACACATTTATTAACATTTTTACAGTTCCTGAGAATTTTATCGAACAAAAATGACGAGTTGAATCGACTTTACAACCTTCAGAAGACACTCTTGGGCAAAAAATGTTGGTTGACGGCCGACATGGTACCGGAGATTTTTCTCATCTGAAATTAAAAAATCAAACGACATTTTAATTTGTTGACCTGAGGCTATCGCCGGAACTAGAGTAAAGTAAAAATATCGAAATTTCAATTTTTGGCACGATTTTAACAGTGAGGTTTCAAGTTTTGTCATTTTTTTCGACTTTTTCAGCTTAGAAAACGCTATGGCAGATATCAGAAATATTCTAGTTTGCGTGAGAACCATAGATGGGCCGACTATACCACAAAAATTTGAGCGAAATCCGTTTAATAGTTTTTAAGACATCATGGAAGCCCATTTGACAAATACAGTTTCGAGAAAAACGCGTTTAAAGGTTGATTACGATTTACACAAAGAAAATGTTGACTCACCATTCGTCTGCTATGCCGAGTTCATATAACATGCACACATTTTTTGGAATTCGTGCAAAAAAACCTTTCCGTTTTTTGGACGTGTCATATGGGATGACCGCCTTAAACGCTTTTTTCTCAGAAGTACGTTTTCAAAGTTCGTGAGCAAAATATCTCAAAAACTACTGCATCGATGTTTCTGAAATTTTTAGGGCTTTTTCTAGATGTAAAAATATAGTATTTTATTTGTGGTTTTTTCCCTCAATTTATACTTTCGGTTTTGTGAACGAAAAATGCCCATTTTTTGCACAAATCAAGACTGTCACTTCGAACACGCGCCATTTTTTTTAAATTTGATAGTTCGGATATTCCTTCGATTGATCATAGGATAAACTCATATACCAACGAAATCTGCTTTCGAGAGGTGCTTCCCTGACATTGACTGTAAATTGACAATAATTTAATGTCTTTTGACAAAAAATTATAGGGTGTTATTCAGATGATATTTTTTTAAATACCTAAGTTTTGTAGAAATATATCATGAGAATTTTCTATTTTAAAAATCCCATAAATGAGCTCTTTTCAACTAATACAACGAGGCATAACTCGTTAAGGGGTAACACCAATGTAAAATTTTGAAAAAGATTGATTTTTTAAAATTGGCTCAAGAGATACTTTGAACCATCTAGAATAAGGAGGAAACAAGTTTCCTACCTGTAAAACGAAGGTCCGCAAGCCCGCGTGGGTCTGCGGTAGCAGTAGCTGGCCCGTGTACGACACGTCGACCGTTTTTCTCGGAATACAATTTTTCAAAACGACACACAGCATAACTCCAACAATTTTCATTCTCTTCGCTCCAAATTTCGAACACATTTTTAAAATGACATTCCGAAGAGAAATCATACTGGATTTTCCATGAGTTAATTATAACATTAGTTATTAACAAATGATTGTCCTTTTTTTCTGTCGAAAATTGAGTTTTTACTTTAAATGATAGCCAATTACACAAATGCATATTTTCAAAATCCCCTACGTATTTCTCTAGCTATACTCATGTAAATTGATAGAATTTTTTTTCCAAATTCAAATTTACGTCAGTTATACTGCGTGCCGCAGAGCGTCTTAAATTCAACATGCCTCGCGAGAATGGCTCTGGCGTCACCAGTTTGTAGAAATTTTAATGTAATTTTTTCTGTTCACTTGACGATCTTATGACTAACATCCTTGAATATTATTATCCTGTGACTTGTCCTTCAGCCAAAAAAAAATTGCCAAAAACCACTTCCTTTTAGACGTTTACGGTGGTGTAAGCCCTTAAGGATAGGCTACCATGATGATGAGGATCGGTTGAAATCACATGTCGTTGCGTTTGATTTCCTTTCTTTATTAACAGTGTCGCGTGGATATGTTTTACACCTGTTTGTATCAAATGTATATACGGAGACGCGTGTTTGGTTTATATTCGCAGTCATCGTTGTAATTCTGCACCGCTCTCGTACCTGCTGACCCACTTAGCAAGGACGCGGTGGCAGAGGCAAGATATTTGCTATGGACTCTCTCTCTCTCTCTCTCTCTCTCTCTCTCTCTCTCTCTCTCCCTCTCTCTCTCTCTCTAACCAAAGAAGCCGGGATTCTCATTCCTCATCCCGCTCTCGTTATTCAGTTTGCGAAATACAAACACATACGAGGAGACTTTTATCGTTTAATCTCAAATGGCCTCTCTTTAGGGGCTTCGATCAACTTTCTCGTTAAAATTCAGGACGAAGTCGATGAGAATTCTCCACTCGAATTATCGCCAGTCATCCAATCATCGAACCTCCAAACGGACCAATCCATATCTTATTATTCAGCAGATGAAAATAATGGACGCTGAAATATTTCGTGGTAATTGTTTGAAAAATCAATCAGCTTATTAAAACTGAATCGAATGTATTATTTTAATTTAATCGAAAGCTTGAAAGTGTCATTGCTTGGGTCTTTTTGTCGAAACTAAAATATCATCTGAATCAAATGAAAAATGGATTGGTAAAGAGATTATTTTCCAATTATACGAATTGTTCTGCTAAGAAATTGAATATTCGTGCAAAATTGAATATTAGGAGTGCAATTAAATTTTCGGCCTGAGAACAAAAGCAGCTGCAAAGAATATACGAACGAAAAAATGTTCCCTCCAGGTCTGCTGGCATATAATACCTACCTAGTAGACCATTTTTCCGGACCCACAGCTTAACGTAACACACATTATGATTTTCGCGTTCGGATTGGAAAACAATTTTTCAGTACCCATCAGTACTGTGAAGAAGTTATTTCAAAGGTTCCGGAGTAGGAATTTCGACTTCGAGGTATGAGAGAGCAGGACGACCAAAAAATTTGAAAACGAAGACTTCCAAGCTCCAACATCACTTGGCTGAGAGCCAGTTCAAAACTTTCGACGAAGTCAGAAATTTCATTACCAGCTTCATCGACTCAAAATCACCATATTACCGCCAAGGAATTTGCAACCAGCCTGAAAGATGGCGGAAGTGTGTGGAAGCAAAGGGAAATTGCTTTCCGATTAAACTGTACCTTGATTTTAAAGAATTTCGGGACAATTGTCGATATTTACGACTTGATTCAAATTTATGCAGTAAATGCTTTCTCATATGCTGAATGCACCGTTTAATTTTTCAATCGATCGTCTCCACCATTTCTATAAAATTTACAACTGAAGGAAAAAATATTAACATAGGGAGATGCGTAATTGTCATAATGAAATTCACCGATCTGAATGAAACAAAAACCAAAATTGTTCTAATGTAAAGCGATCAAAAATCCACTATACAATAATTGGGGAAAAAAATGAAATTGATAGGTGACACGCCTTACTTTAAGGGGCCGTTTCCCCCCTTGAAGACGTTTTTCCGCAGATTAAAAAAAAATACGTGTCCAATAGTTTTCAATGATTTATCACATATATGAGTGTCAACAAAATCGGAGGCTGACACTTAAAGTGATGTTCCTTGCCAGTACATTATGACAATTTCTTCATCACTGTGATAATGTACTGAGTGACTTAACAGTTTTTCATAACATTTGAAACATTTTTTCACACTATTTCGTGCGTAAAACTGCCATTCAGCAATGAGCGTATCTCCCTACCCTAAAAAGTATTTCCTCAATCGTAAATTTTATAGAACCGGTGTGGACGACCGATTTAAAATTTGGAGGGTGCATTCAGCATATGACAAAGAATGTACTGTATAGGGGAGACTCGGGCATAGCGAACAGCCCCGCCATACCTCCACGCGCATGCGCGCAGAGAGAAGGTATTCGCTTTGCCTGGCCCGTTCGCTATGCCCGGGTCTCCCCTAAATTTGAAACAGCAACGTGTCGTCAATTATCCCGAAACTCCTTAACTAAACAAATCATTATTTTCCTAAAAAAGAAGGCCGAGAACTTATTTGTGCACTTATAAAATCGGCAAAAAAATCATATCCTTCGCCCACCAACGCGCAGTCACGCGGCTGCTACCATTTGCGTCACATGATCCAGCAGTCATTAGCCGACACGAGTATTGCACGTGCGGGGTTCCAACGTTCCACGTATCGCGATCGTACCTCGTCGCTTTTGGAGCGGGTGACTCGGGAAAAAATAAATTGTTCGGGACATTCCTTGCCTCTTATAAGTCGATATCTTTATCTCCAAGTGACTTTATGAACGTGTCCCTATCAGATACCGGTCCATTCTCTCGCATTCCCAAACAAACCAACAACTCTTCTACACGCTGACACATTCGCAATGTCGCGACGAAACGAGCCCGAGAATTCGCAGTTTTCGCACAGAGCACAAAACAAAAAAGTACCCGACAAATTACGCTTTCAGAATTATTCCCGAGCGGTCACCCATCCAAGTAATGGCCACTATCCACTTGATAAACTTCACATATTTATATTATACATTTTTTTGCTTCCTCAATCCCCAAGCGTCACGTGGCCGCGGAATAAATAAATCACATATATATGTACAGTAAAGTGCATATGTGGGCCGTACGTGATTCGCGTTCCATTATGTTCATGCGTTGTTCTCTCGCGGAATAATTGCTCACCGGCTGTGGACAAGTACCCTGCACACCGTGCATCGTGTATACGTACACGAATAATAATAAGTATAATAATAGCCGTAATAATAATAACCACGTACAAATTTGTACAATTTTACGACACGTAAGAGCAAAGAGACCGAGGACCACTCGAATAAAGACAAGAGGGCTGGTAATCTCGCGAGACGAGTTGCGACATCGACATTATCCCCCTTAGATACTTATACATGTGTATGTATATCGAGGTACACAGGCGTATGGCAACTGTACTCAAATAACTCTCATGGAGCCACGTCAACGAGACGAGAAATAAAGGATTGCGAAATTCAAACGATCGGCCGGCAACCTGGCACATGTCGCGGTCTTTTATATATATATATATATATATATATATATATATATATATATATATATATATATATATATATATATATATATATATATATATAATAAGTATTACGATCACGACGATAGTCAGGCAATGGCGATCTAGAACTCGCGAGAGGGCAAGGTGCTTATATATCGAAACGGTGGGGGGGTATAATAAAATAAAGGTTGAGCTATTCCACTTGGCTCAATCGTCGATCATGTAATAGCCAGTTTTTCATAATACATTGCCATACGTACACAATGCCCAATGGTTGCAGTCCGAGTGAAAGACAATCGCCCCTATTGTCGATAAAACCCATATACTTATTGAATTTAGTATGGGCTGCTGCTGAAATCGATAGGTATTGCACAACGCTGGGTAATATCGATATGAAAGTAATCGCGATAATGGCGATCGCAATAATAACGGGCCCGCGAAAATCGTTACGTGGGAACGAATTAATCCGAAGTTGAAGGGTAATGCCCAAAGTAGGAGTGCGAAAAAAGTCAGAATCGATTGGTGACAAATTCAGACGATGGTCGGACTAGTCTTGCTTTACGGCGAACTTGGGCGGCAGGGGAGCCGCGTGATGGTTGAAATTTCACATTGGATGGAAGACAAATATTTCGTGCATTGTGTATAAGACAAATAAAATCGAAATAATCGGCCCCGTGGGATTTCATTGAAGACCGATAAGAATAATCTTGAGGCACGTGCTAGACTCGATTTTCTCATTTTAACGCGAGCCTGCAGTAATGTTTCAGTAATTATACGGAACTATGGGAAAAAAGTGTCTGCTCGTACGAATTATTTGTATTAAAGTTTTGAGAACGTGTCTGAGCATAGCCGAGCCATATTCACTTGTTGAGAATTATACATGTGTGTGCATACGTAATGTGGGTACGGATGCCGTTCTCTTGCGAGCTCATACAGCTGGCTACGAGACGGCGAGAGATGGAAGGTCGTCTCGGTAAATACGACGTACTATCATATATATATATATACATACGGGGTGTCCCAGAACTGAATGCGTTTACTGAAATGGGGGGTTGGGGGTGAAATTCTGAGTCGATTGATATAAACATGTGCGGGTCTCAGATCAACCCCTGAATTATTATTAATTTTTAAAGGCGGGCCAATCAGGTGCGTCCGCCTTTAAAAATTAATAATAATTCAGGGGTTGATCTGAGACTCATACATGCTTATATCAATCGACTCAGAATTTCACACCCAACCCCTCATTTCAGCAAACGCATTCAGTTCTGAGACACTCAGTATACAGGGTGGACCATTTAACGTGACCACCCCAAATATCTCCGTTGCCGTTAGGGGGACGAAAAGAAAACCCAAACAAACCCAAAATATTTTGGTGAAAAATCATTTCAAGGTCATGATATCATCAGTCGTTGGGTTCGTCTGAATATCAGCTACAACGTCTTAATAACAAAACAAAAAACATGTTCCCATTTGAAAAACCATTGATCACCTTGAAAACGCAAAAACGATGGTCTTGATCAAAATGAATTTTTCACCATTGTATCAGCCCTTCGATATTAATCCAAAAACCTTCTGACATTTTTTCCGTCACTCTAAAGACAATGAAGATATTCGAGGTGGTCACGTTAAACGGTCCACCCTGTATACAGGGTGTCCTGTTGTGAACGGATAATCTTGCAACTGTCGATAGGTCAGATCATGTCCTACTATATGCTGGAATTTCAGTTTAGTAAAAGTCCCACGGTTTCCGAGATTTTGGGCTTTACGTTGTTTAAAAAAAATCATCTGCTTTTGATTTGTCGCATGCCATTTCTACAAATGATACGAATCGGCTATAACTCAGCAACTTTTTTTAGTAATTGGCACCATATGCGTAGTACATTTTTTTACACCGCAGGCCATCAAAGTCAGATGTTCCAATTGGTTTGTATGAAAATTCTGCATAAGAACTTTTTTCATGAAGTTTCCTTAACATTTAAGGTTAAAAAGAAGACTTTTCTAGATAAAACAAATAACGAAGAGTATTTTTTTAAATCGGGTAAAAAAGTTAGCACTTGTAGAAGTGGCATGCGAAAAACCAAAAGCAGATGATTTTTATATCGAAAACCGTGGGATTTTTACTAAACTGAAATTCCAGCATATAGTAGGACATGATCTGACCCAACGACGGTTGCAGGATTATCCATTCAAAACAGGACACCCTGTATATAGACGACAATATTATAGTCTCATAATGGCAGTAGTTGCATTACGTTACGCACACCGCACATCAGAGGCGATCGAAGTGGCCTCGGATGCAATTTACAAATTACAATGTCGTTCGCAGCCCGCGACTTTGACAGCGACGCGCGTACGTCAGCTGACATTGATCACTTATCGCACGGCTTAATGCATATTATGCAAAAGCTGGATTTGTTCTTCACGCCCCTACTAATGGACGATCCGAGCCTTACTCATCGATCCTAGGAAATAACGCCTCGGCTCATCCATAATTTGTTCCGATAAAATTCGACGGCTGACGGACCTGTCAGATTAGTCATTTGTTTACTGGAACAAAGAATAGTTTTTTTTTATAGAAAACAAAAAGTGGAGGTGGAGCAAAGGCCTCAACATTACAGGACTTTTCACTGTCACGTGAACTTGCGAATTTGAGGGGGTATGGCCGAATTGGAATCGGCAAGATAATTGGATTTTTGTTGGATCTAATTTAGCAATAAGTCGGAGAAATTCCGTGAGGAAATTAATATTCTATTTGAGGCGAATGTCAATGTGCTAAATTTTGTTTAACGATTCTTATCACTTGATATTTTTTTTACCACTCTTATCACTTGATATTTTTTTAAACCATTATCATGGCAAAATTTTCGTTTAACGATTCTTATCACGTTAAATTTTTTTCAACGATCCTTGTTACTTGACATTCCTTTAACGATTTATATGGCTTGATATTTTTTACCGATTTTTATCACTTGATACTTTTTTAACGACTCTTATCATTTGATATTTTTTGTAACGCTTTTAATCAATTCGGATTTTTTCGAACGATTCTTATCACTTAATGTTTCTTTAACGATTCTTATCGTTTCATATTATTTTAACGATTGTAACCAATTCATATTTTTTTGAACGATTCTTATTACTTGTTATTTCTTTAACGATTCTTATCGTTTGATATTTTTCTAACGATTCTTATCACTTGATATTTTTTTTAACGATTCTTATCGTTTGATATTTTGTCAACGATTCTTATCACTTGATACTTTTTCAGCGATTCTTATAACTTAATATTGCTCTAACGATTCTTGTCAATTTATACTTTTCTTTAACGATTCTGGGCACCTGACGTTTTTTAACGATTCTAATAACGATATTTTTTTAGCGATTCTTATCACTTGATTTTTTCGAGGATCACTTGATATTTTGTCAACGATTCTTATCCCTTGATAATAACAATTTTTTATTTTAACTTTAAATTTTTGGCGTTTTGAGCTCAAATATCATAAATCTCGAAACACCTAAACAAACCACTTATAACACTGTGCAATAAATGTGCACGCGTTGTTTGTTTGGCTTGTTCGTTTAAGCTACTACTATACTATATTCAAAATGTTCTATATAAAAAAAAAACTCCACAAGAAATAGTTGTTAGGCACCTAAATAAAATAAACGTTTGCTTGGGTACCTAAATAAATAGTTGTTAGGCACCTAAGTAAAATAAACGTTTTACTTAGGCTTTACTCTTCCACATCAATCGCTACGCTATCTTAGAGCGATAAAAATCGCGAAAAAAAAACACGACTAATTTTGGCCAGTGACATCGATGCCATTTACCCAAAAACCTTCAAGTGCCATTGCATATTAATCGTCTGCTACCAGCCCCCCCCCCCATCGTCAACTGCCTTAAAAAATTAACCAGGCCAAGATCTCAATATTCATCCACCGAGCCAAAATGAGGGCAAGAATACCGGGGCTAGTAGCAAGCCCTATTCCTCGACCCGATAAAAATGCCGGTTTTCCCCGCGCTGCGAGCAACGTCGAAGCGTCCGAATCCGGTTTCTCGCGAAGCCGGAAAGTCTGCAATTAGGGATAAACAAAAAAAAACGGAAAGAAAAACCAGTCGTTTTCCAGCCGTTTAAATGGGTCGGTGGTCAATTTGGTAATCCGCGGTCTGGAAACACCTGCCCGAATACGTGAACATGAGTTTCGCGAGGTCTGGCAAATCGCTCAAGGCGCCACGTATATTGCAAAGCTCTTCGTGTACACACGGCCAACGTTTGCTTGTCCGTTGCAGCGTGATGCAGGTACACATACGTTTTATATTCTCTCACGCATGTCTACTGAAAGCAACGGACGGGTCTCCGGGGTCCGCGCGGCGACTGACCGAGAACTGGGTCTCCCTCTCTCCCGCGCTCATCGGCTCTCACTTTCCATTTCCTTCGCGGTCTCGGCTTAATACACACCCGCCGGGACTCATTCGCGTCTTCTATATACCTCCGAGACTTTTGTTCCCTGCTCAAAAGTGAACTGGACAACCAGCAAAATAGACGAAAACCCAGCACTTTTAGCGTAGAGTTGGAATTTTCTTACTGTATCTAGATGGTTGCATGCTGAAAGTAACCCTAATGAAATGTTGCCCCTCAACTCGCCCCAACCCTAAGAAATAGGGGTTGAAAACGTAAAAATCGCCGTATCTCGATAATTAATAGCCCGATCAAAAAATGTCTCAAACAAAAGTTGTCTGGAATAATAAAATACGTATAAAGTTATCTGACGTCCAAACCCCTATCGGACGCAGCGATATGTCTACTCCACTCGCACACGCATCAACCCCGAATGGTCTAATCGTTTTTGTGCCGCTATTTTCAAGGATAGGGGGTTAGACGTCAGATAACTTTATACGTATTTTATTGTGTCAAACAACTTTTGTTTGAAATCTTTTTTGATCGGGCTATTAATTATCGAAATACGGCGATTTTAAAGTTTTCAACCCCTATTTCTTAGGGTTGGGGCGAGTTGAGGGGCAATATTTCGTTAGAGTTACTTTCAGTAAGGAACTATCTAGCTTCAGTCAAATATTCTAATTCCACGCTGAAGTTGCTGGTTCTTCGTCTCATTTTCTGGACCTCACGAAAACTTTTCTTTTCCTCTTCTTGTTCCATAGGCAACACACTGTTATTTTTATTATCAGAGGGGAAGCAATTCCGGATAGTTGCTTAATATCGGATACTGGACTATCGTGAATTTTCTCATAGCGATATCTGTTTTTAATTTTATACACTAATCAGTCGTAAGACGTGGGCGCTGCAAAACTTTTGGTTGTCTAGCAACAAAAATGACACAACAGTGAACTGATGTTACTTTGCGCCGGCGTGAAAAAATATCTTCAATGTTGAAAAGTGACGTTTGCTATTAGGGGGTCAAAATAGTTTAAATATGTTTTTATTTTGATGAACCATAGCATTTATTTTACTTACAAGGAACATCGCTTGAGGGTCCGCCTTTGATTTTGGTGAAACTCATGTATGTGATGGAGCATTGAAAACTGTTAGATACGAATTTTTTTATCTGCGGACAAACGTTTTGAAGGGAGGGGACGACCCCTCGAAGAAAGGCGTGCTACCCCTTAATTGAATTTTTGTTCAATTATTCTGTAGTCGAATTTTCATCGTTTGACATTAGAAGAATTTTGGTTTTTGTTTCATTGAGATCGGTGGACTGCCTGTGAAACAGCAAAACCACCCCACGACACACTTTTTTCGAGGGGTGGTTTCCCCCCTTACAACCGTTGGTCATTCTTTAGATAAGTGACTTTTCCACTTATCCTTTTTTGGCTACTTTCTCGTTTATTGGGTTACTAAATAAATGATGATATTCAGTCGGGGAAGCTAAATCCCCCCCCCCCCCATAAAAAGTTATGTTTGGGTTTGTTTGAGCATTGTTCGGCCATGTCAAATGTTAATATCGGATACTTAACGAGGTTGTCTAGTGTGAAGGCCGTTTTTTAATGCTTTACGGGGTTTTTTTTTTGACAAACCATCAAAATAAAATAATTTTCTAATTGTATATTATTTTTATTAACATTTAAACAAACTTTGTGAATTTTTTGAAGTCATTATATAGAATATAGTCGGAGATACACCGCCCAACGCGAACACATATATAAAAAGAGGTGCTCCACTGCTGCCATGATCCAGCTTATCTGAAATAAAGAAAACCAAACGCAATTTTAATCGTGAGACTTGAGGCTCTACTTGAAACTAAAATAAAGTCAGAATTCACAAAACCAATTTTTTACGCGTTAGAAAAAAAATCAATTTTTCGTATTTTCTTGGGGGATCTATATAGTTGATAAAAAGAAAACTAACGAAGCAATCTTAATTATTTTGGTTAAACTTGTAGTACTATATGTACTAAAGATGCTGTATAAATTTGAGCAGAATCAATCAAATAGTTTTTGAGATATCATGGCAGCACTTTGAAAGAATCGTGTTTTGAGAAAAACGCGTTTAAAAGTTGTTGTATATAATTCATAATAAAAAAATTGTCTCACCATCAATCTGATACGCCTGGACCGTAAAGTACACCTTCCTCTTCTTCAAAGAAGTCATCCAAGGCCGTTTTCTCTTCTTCTGATCTGACACACTATATAACCCCCTTAATCGAGCCTAACATTGGATATCCGTTTGTACCAAAACGTTCCTACCTAATCAAAGATTAACTTATAAAGACTGCTTGTTCGATAATAATTACAAAGTTAAAACAACAAACGTTGTGTTTTATTTTATTAAAAAATAGTGCCCTAATATCAAATATAAAAAAAATAGAGTTTGGGCCCTTACATCGGATATCAGATTAATAGGCAACCGTTTTGAGAACCGTTGTGTCTGTCATTTTTTGTAAAAAAAAATATAACTCCAAGTATTAAAATGTAATGTGTTAAATAATTATTAGCATCTTGTTGTACACAACATGGAGATTACGGAATCGTAAAATTTGAAGCTCTCAATTATTGTTTACTTTTCTTTTTCAATATCGAACAAAAGTGTCCGATGTATGGTGGCACTCCCCTACGATGCGAAACAACGATGAGAAAGTTACGGAGATGTAAAATCCTGCTAGTGGATTCGACTCGGCTATGCTCAGACACGCCAAACGATAATAGACAAATATAAATTTCGTGCCAGCAGACACATTTTTTTCCCGCACTTCTTTGTTATCACTGATACGAGCAGTTGGCAGGTAATTTTCGCTACTCTCGTAGAAACCTTCAATTACGCTTATCCTGAGTCTCGCGCGCGATGTATTATTCTCGAAATGGAAAACGTGCGGATACCGCGTGTACGAACGTTCTTTTGTTCGCGGGACAAAAGTACGCGGGGCACAAGTTCGATATTGTAACGCGCGTGGAAAACCTCTGACAACCATTGATTTCATTCTTTAGCACGCGAACAGTGCCTGAGCGATGGATTTATGACGGAACACGCGACGACGATACGCGAGCAACCGATGTTGTATACAACATGTATATTATTATATCTTCGCTCATTCGAGACGCCCGGAGCTCCCAGAGTGTACATAACTCGTTTTATTCTTTCACACATATACAGGGTGTCCTGTTATGAATTAATAATCCTGCAACTGTCGATGGGTCAGATCATGTCCTAGGATACGCTGGAATTTCAGTTTAGTAAAAGTCCCACGGTTTTCGAGATTAAAATCGTCTGCTTTAATTTTTCGCATGCCATTTCTACAAATGATCACCTTTTTGCCCCGATTCTTTTTCCAAAATACTCTTGGTCATTTGTTTTATCTAGAAAAGTCTTCCTTTTAACCTTCAATGTTAAGGAGACTTTATGGAAAAGATCTTATGCAGAATTTTCATGCAAACCAATTCGAACATCTGACTTTGATAGCCTGCGGTGTAAAAAAAAATGTAGTAGGGATATCGTGACAATTACTCCCCCCACCACTTGCTCTTCTGCGCCTGCAAAAGATCAAGGGCCACTCGGGCTATTTTCAACATTTTGAAAAAAATTACATACGTTTTAGAGCGGTTTTGTGCATTTTTTACCGAAGCTCAACGTGTACTTCCGATGTTGACAATTTTTTAATGTGAAATGTCGATTTTGGTGATCATCATTCGACAGTTTGGAAGTCAGAAGAGTACTTTTTCGGTCTATATATACATCCCACCAGAAATTATTTTCATCTGAGTTTTTTTTATTCTGAGTTCTGATATTTAAGAAGTTTTTTCAACTTGGAAGACCGACAAAGTACTCTTCTGACTTCCAAACCATCGGATAATCATCACCAAAAAAAAATAGTAATTACCGGAAGCATAAAACGGCCCGAGTGGACTTTTCGATTTTCCTTCAGCTGCAGAAGGGTAAGGGGTGGGGAAAAAATAAGGTGTTTTCTTGACACCAGCAGAAAGGTTTTCCACTATGGAAATCTATAATCAATGATGGTGAAGGAAATAGTTGTCTGAGTTGAACTGGAATACTCCATATATAAGTATATATATATATATATATATATATATATATATATATATATATATATATATATATATAGGGAGTATTCCAGTTCAACTGTCCCTTTTATCTCTGCCACCCGAAATAACTCGGTAATTATCGACGCCACAAAAAAATATTCCGGGCAAAAGCTGTACGGTGTGAAGGGGGCCATCAAATGCGACCATTTTTTAAATTTCGATGGAGGCGCTGACGCACAGTGAAGGTCAATTCCACTTTTTAAAATGGAATCCTACATTTTTTTCAACCATCTTGTGGAGCACCTCAAGCTGCATAAAAATATCAGGGGGTCAAAGTCATTCAAGGTCGTTCAAGGTCAGTGTCGATGATACAAATCTAAATATCTCGGATCACTACCAAATATTTGGCAGTGATCCGAGATATTTAGATTTGTATTTCATTTTAATAGGTGTCCTTGAATGACCTTGAACGACTTTGACCCCCTAATGTTTTATGCGGCTGGAGGTGCTTCACAAGATGGTTGAAAAGAAAATGTACCATTCCATTTAAAAAAGTGGAGGTGACCTTCACTGTGCATCGACGCCTCCACCGAAATAAAAAAAATTGGTCGCATTTGTTGGCTACCTTCACACCGTGCAACTTTTGTCTGGAACATTTTCTTGTGAAGTCGATAATTACCGAGTTATTTTGGGTGGCAGAGATAAGAGGGACACCCTGTATTTTTATATTTACGCCACACAATGCACCGAACCCAGAATCGCATATCTATTAAACACGTAGAAACCACGAGCGAGAGAAAAAATGAATTCCAGGCGTGGCAAAGTACTGGAAAAAGATTGCGAAAAATATATGGAGGACCTGAAGAAATTGAGCCAAATAATAAAACAGCTGGGAGATAATGATTTGTTCGGAACAACCAATCCGGTAGACCGGTATTTTTGCTTGGGTTTAGAATATTTTTCGTTAACTATTAACAAAATGGATATTCGAGAAATAAATTTGAGTTATTTCAATTATTGACAAATATATTTCAATTAAACTCAAAATTATTTCAAGCATACCTGTTATTTTGAGTATACTTGTCATTGGGTGTTAACTTCGACGGAGTCATTCGTTCAAGTTGAATAAATGGTTTAGTTGGGTATTAATTCACCTTCTCAATGATTGGTCAGATTCAAATATATGTTTGGAAAGCGGAATATGAATAACTTGGGATCGCCGGGATTTTTAATAAAAATCCTGTTGCAGTTTTGAGTTTTAATGTCGCTTTGTGGATCTGTCATTTGATAGTGGATTTTGTGCACAAAGAGCAAGAGAAAATTTATCGACGGAATTAATAATGATATCAGACTCGAATCAAATGATATCAGATTTAGAAGTATCTTTTCGCATTAGCAGCGGAATCCTTTGTTAATAAAACGTAGCATTTGTTTCGGTTGAAAACATAATTTCTCCCTGTGAATAAAAAGTCTAATTGAATTAAGAGGTTATGCCTAGTCGAAAACAGCTCATTTTTGGGATTTTTTTACAGAAAATTATAATTATAAATTTCTACAAAAATTATGTGAAAAAGTATAATCTGAAGAACACTAATTTTTTTGTGCTAAAGTATCAAAGTATTATAATCGATTTACAGCCGATGTCCGGGAAGCACTTCTCGAAAACGTCTTTTGCGACGAGCAATGCCCTTCTGAACCAGGTTACCTAATATAAAAAAATCAAACAGATTTCGTTAGAATATTAATTTATGATTAAACGAATTCCGAAATATCAAATTTAAAAAAACTGGCGCGTGTTCAAAATCGGTCTTGATTTTTGCGAAAAAAAAATTCGCATTTTTTGTTCATAAAACCGAAAGAAGAAATGACATCGGAAAAATAAATCAAATACTATATTATGAGAGCTAGAAATGAAAATTAAAATTCAATTTTTATATACATTTTCATTTAATTTTAAATTTAATTTTGAATTTCATCTTAAATTTAATTTTTAATTTCATTTTCATTGAAATTCCTTAAAATTTCACCAAGATCGATGCAGTAGTTTTTCTGATATTTTGCTCATGCCTTTGAAAACGTTCTTCCGAGAAAAATGCTTTTAAAGTTTCGAACGACGTTCGGAGCGTTTCGACGAGCGTCAACATAACAGCCTATAAATCTGTCAATTATCATCCGATCACCTTGAACATTTCGGACCATTTAAAAAATAATATACTGCCGTTCGAAAGATGTCAAAATATATTAGTTTTGTCAAAATATATTAGTAATTAGTAATATATATTAGTAATTAGTAATATATTAATATATTAGTAATTAGTAATATATTAATATATTACTGTCAAAATATATTAGTTTTGTAAAAAGAGATTTTTCGACTTTTACAACTGGGCATACCCCTCAAATAAAATTCCATTAAAATCAAACATTTGTCCGTGATTCATTTCTCATCGATCGAAACATTGAGATAAATCAAACCTACCTTTCGATTGGACATCAAACTCTAGCGGATCGAGACGCAACCAACTTTTCATCGATTCAAACGAACCAATTTCTTCGCTATAGGTAATTGATTTCTTCATATCACCCACCCTTTCTCCAAAATTTGCAAATGCCTAATTGGAATGAAAAACTGCAACTAAAAACAAAAGCCACATTGAAAGAACAACGAAACGCTGGCTATCGAGAATGGGCCTCGTTGAATTTTCATTCGTCATCTCACTGACGAAACACGCGGATAAAATGCACGGCCAATTGCACGCAAAGTGCACGCGATATTTCTTCATGTTCGTTCGGTACGTTTCACAAGGATTAACGACGACGATTCCACCTTGTACGAGGGAAGAGCTTGTACATAGTACTTTTATTCCTCTCTTTTTTTTATTGGGCGCGAGTAACCGGCCAAGTTGAGTAACCAGGAGGACTGGCCTTACGTCGACACGATTATACTTCCGCGCTTATATAATATGTAATAAGCACTCTCGTGAGCGACAAGAAGACGCGAGCAGCTTGTAAAAGAAAGAGAAAGAGACAACGAGGTGCGTGCACCTCGGATATTACATGTACCCGGTGTGCTCCTCCATCTCGATGCACGTTCACAATCGCCTGTACGAAAAAAAAAAATCATTTTTACCTACATGCTCGGAGATGAATTGAACGATTATCCTTGAGACTCGAGGACCCAGCGCCGCGGTACCTTGCAACAAATTTCATTTTGCCCGTTCCATCAATCACATAATGTACAACGAACAAAAAAAGCGAGAACAAAAAAATCAAGAGATACGTGTGCCTCGGCGTTGATCTTCCCACACAATTTGATCCAGCTTACACAAGACGATGATGATTTTTAACGAGGCCGCGCGGCCTAATGAGTCCCTGAGCCGTCGCGTATTTTTTAATATTTTGTTTGGAGAACGAAAAAAAAAACCGTCTCGGCAATTCTCGCGGAGCGTGCAGAAAAACAAGGTCCGAAAAATAAAAATAGAATGAAAATGATAAAAAATTGAAGCCTGGATGAAATGAGGTTTTTCCGGAACTTTCAAGGCGCAGTGGGATCTTTTCCGCAACAATTTTCCGTGTCCTGTTCCTCCTCCGCCTCGACGATTTACCGCTCGTCCATTCGATCGCTCAATTAATTCCGCCGCAACGGCGTAAAAGCCGCCTCATCGAGCGGTAATCGCTGTAATCTCGCGAGTGATTAGTGACGTCGCCTCTGGGGGAAAACGCATCGACGAGACTCGCTCAACGAGATGTTTGAGCCTTAATGAACGCTGCAGCTAAAGCATGGATCCCGGTTTTCCATGATATCGAAACAACCGGAATATCGGACCAAAGAACCAATATTTAAAAACCGATATTGGACTCGAATAATACCGACATATCGACATCAGAGTTGAAAACATTAAAATATCATCATAATCGTTCTTATTTCTACTTAAGTTACTTTTAGTTTTTTTTTCTATTGCGTTTGACAGCCTTAACATATTATTATCTTCATAAAATATGTCCTAAGTGTGAAATTATTTATGTACGAGTGTGGAATCAGAAAGGGCCTTAAGGTACGGTCGTCTCTGAAAGACGAAACTTTAGATGCCTTCCGTTTTTTGCTGTCATTGTTTCAACCAATTTAATCTCGTTGATTAAAGTGACCATGCTGTTGCTTGTCTGCCACAAACTATACCATTTGTTGGCACTCTGATAGCTACTACTACGCTGACTTGCATAAAACTTGCTAATTTTTATTTTGCTCGTTTACTGCTTATTCGATTTGCATAAAAGTTCCTAACTTTCGTTTTTTTTTTCTATTTTATGGTGGGTTGGAGGTATTCAAGAACATAGAAGAGTATGTTTAGGAATGTATAATAAATGAGGAGCTGGCGAACGGAACCGGACTTGTCCACGAATTACTTTTTTACTGGAGAGGTCAAAAACCAAAATAACCAAATAGAAGTTAGAATTTTTTGGATTTAATATATGAAGACTCTCAAAATGTAAGCCTGGACCTGGCTTTAGTTTAGTAACAACACTAACTACTATGTGCTTATTTTTATTTTGGACAAGGTTGGTTGCGAATGAGAATGGTGGACAACTCTGCTTTTGAATTAAAATCTTATGGACATATCACGTTATGAAATCCAACAAATTCCTTGAATTTACTGTATTTTTTTTGGGTTTTTTTATCATCAATGTAATAATCCTACACAAACTCTTCTATGTCAGGCTCACAGCAATCGCATTTGATGTCATCGTTGTCATCACTTTGGTCATCTCTTACTAATTTTTCATCCAGCCAACCATAGACAAGTCCATTCCTGCCTGAAAAGGCAGTTTTTGACAAATGTTAAGGTGTTTAGTTTACTAAAAACACTAATCCTCATGTGTTCATTTTAATTTTGAATGAGATCGGTTGTGAATCAGAATGATGGACAATTCTGCTTTTGAATTAAAATCGTATGGACATATCAGGTTATAAAATCCAACAAATTCTTTGAACTGAATATAAATTTGTTTGTTATTATCAATTTAATAATCCTACACAAACTCTTCCATGTCAGGCTCACAACAATCGCATTCAATGTCATCATCGTCATCACTGTGGCCATCTGTTACCAATTTTGCATCCAGCCAGCCATCGACAAGTGCGTATCTGCTGGAAAAAGCAGTTTTCAACAAATTTGGATCTGTTCAGTTCAATAAAAACACTAACTACCGTGTGTTTATTTTTATTTTGGACAAGACCGGTCGTGAATGAGAATAGTTGACAACTCCGCTGTTCAATTAAAATCTTATGGACATATCAGGTTATGAAATTCAACAAATTTTTTTAACTGAATATAAGTTTGTTGTTTATCATCAATTTAATAATCCTACACAAACTCTTTAATGTCAGGCTCACAACAATCGCATTTAATGTCATCATTGTCATCACTGTGATCATCTCTTGATAATTTTTCATCCAGCCAGCCCTGGACAAGTCAGTTTCTGCTTGAAAAGGCAGTTTCTAACTAATTTTAAATATTTTAGAGCCGGATTTGATGCCAATTTTTTTAAGAGCTAATGAAGGTGTGCATGAAGATAAAAAAAATGTAACGTAATGTGGTCAAGTCCGATTTTGTTTTCCAGCTCCTCAAATGAGATCTCAATAAAATACTGTGATTTCCCTTAGCTATACACTATTATTTTTACAACTTCCATCTTCACTATCAAGCTTCGAACATTTTAAATCAAGATTTGACACAAACATCGGTAAACATCGAAAAACCGGCATTCCGATGTTACAATTTGTTACGACGTGTTGACATCGAAATAATAGCGGTAAAAGAAAAAGCTCCGAGTCCAAGCTCTAGCTGCAGCATAATTCTTACTCGTTCGTATCGATGACTCATTTTTTTTCATCAACGCTCCCGTCAGTTTTCCAGAGTGAAAATGCCGCCCGAGCGTTCTGACGTTTCGCAAATCGCGAAATAAAATCAAGACCTCTGCAGAGTCCAGGAACGGCGTGTTCAGAAGTGAAATGAACGAATGAAGGAAAAATCATTGATAATTCGTTCACGTGCTCCAATGCCGGTTTTTTCAGCGTTCTCTCGAGGCGAAGAAAAAGGCGAGGAGGCGATCGAATCGTTGCGATGTTACGTAGCCGAGGCACAATAGCGATTCGAGATAAAAGAATTCCTTTGGCCGAGAGGCGCGTATCCGGATCGAAATAAGATTTGCAGAGATAGAGAGAAAGAGGAAGAGGCAACAGTGGCGTGTACGAGACAGAAGATACGTGTATGCGAAAAAGAGGCCGATGAGGATGTGGGAGAGCATCCACTCGCGATCCACGAGAGCACGCGGTGAGACCGCTCTCACTTTCACGTAGTCGCCGTGACCGAGATTAAGATGATGGCGAATTACCACCAATATCAAGTTGAACCACTGACTGAGTGTGCACACATGTCCACGTATCGCATTCCACGTGTACGTCGACACACCGTGTACATGTGTTTTAAAAGTACGGCCAAAAGTGTACGTAACGAAAAGCCGGATCGAAATGGCCAGTACTGACTCGCTGACCGGTATCCAGGAACCTTATATGGAAAGACCTTCCCTGCATACATATGCATTTGGGTTACTCAGACTTCGAGTCGAATCGGATATTCGACTTTTTTCGTTTGTCTCTTAACCCTACGTTGAATTTTCACCGAAATTACAAAACTGAATAGAATTCGAATTGAAGTTCAATTTTTAGTGAAATTACAAAACTGAACGATTTCAATAATTTGTCAACTATTAAATTTGACATTTTCCGAATTTTGATTATGTAGACATATTAAGAAATGTTCAAAGTGTATCCCTGATTTTTTTCGATGGATACCGACTGAAGGGTTGTTGATAGCAGGTGGATGACGTATCTGGGTCAAATTCACCCAGTGTGTGATAGTCGTGGCCAAATATAAGTGTGCCAACGAAAGGTTGCCGGGCTGTGCCTGGTTGTAACAATCAAAAACGGTTCACTGGAGGGATTTTTTTAATTCAGAAAATCGTGATAATATGTTACGAAAATTAGGTATTTGAAAAAGTATCATCTAGAGAGTACTGTCATTTTTATGTGTAAAAATATTCAATTCAACAACAATAAACCAGGTTGTCTAAAATAAAATAAAAATTGTCAAATAAAAAGATAAATAATATATACTTTATACACACATACACACACATATATATGGAAGCCTTATAATATACCATTTATCTTTTTACCAATTCACTAAAATATGAAGAGTTCGTTACAACGGAATGAAATAGCTCTTATGTGATGTTCTCTCCCCCCCCCCCCCTCTCTCTCTCTCTCTCTATATATATATATATATATATCGCATAAGAGCTATTCCATTCCGTTGTAAGGAACTCTTCATATTTTAATGAATAATATTTAAAAAAAAAATATATATATATATATATAGGGTATCTCAAAATGACTTGACATTTTAATTTATCAATAAAACGTATTGTTTATTCGAAAAGTACGAACATTTTTATTTTAATATAAACAATTTCTATGCGTTGC